>VXBO01006525.1:24581-146873 GCA_013400135.1 Rhinoptilus africanus | reverse complement strand
CATTATGTCTATGATACTAGTTCCTATTTCACTGCTTATCATTGTTCCTTCGGAATTTTTTTTTTCATCCAGAGTAAAAGGCATTGCTTATTCACTGAGCTGGAGGCCTCCCATAGAATGCAATTGTTTCTGCAAAGCAGGGAAGCTTGTGGAATGTTAGTTTTGTGTTTTGCTGGTTTCATCTTCATCGGAGCCTGCCTTCCAGCATCATTATTTCCGTTCTGGTGAATACAGACAGCTTTTTCCTTGTCACTTTCCTCAGTTTTGAAAATATGGTCAAGAAAATCAAGCAGTAAACATTGCTCTGTGACAATTCGGAAAATGACTGTGTCTACTTTCTTTGATCAAAATAATACCTTTTAATGATTTTTATTTTGGGATTTGTAATGGCACAATAGTTTCCACCACATTACAGTTTTTTTTTGCTGTCAACGAATTTTTATTTGTGTTCTTGTACCTAATATAGAGAGTTGATGTACCCTTTGGCAAATGTTTTTTTATAAGATTATTTATGGTTCTTGTAGAAGAAGTTTTGTAAGTTTATTCATCTTTGTGCCTTAGTATCTTTTTCTTCGATAGCAATTTTCTGTCTTAATGGGAGCAGAGCAGTGTCCTGAAGCGGTTCTTGTTGAGTCCAAGTCTCCACTATGGTTATGGACTGTAGAATTTAACTAGCATTTAAGTATTTGTACCAGAAATGCGAGATGGGTCTGCTTTGAGTTCCTTATATGAACAAATACTGAACATACCACACAAAAATGGTTGTCTCTCAGCTGAGGCTTGCCCAAAGTAGATTACTAGTCTATAGTGAAATGATATTTAATTGGAAGATTGTAGCTTGCCAAACTGCAAAAAAACCCCACCAAACCCCAAAAAACTGTCAAGAGTCTGAACATTTACTGTGCTGTGGATGATATACATATCATCTATAGTTTCTGTTGGTTATAGTAGGACTTTGTGGCTAGTTTTGCCAGATGCCAGAGAAGCGTCCTACCTACTAGCTTGGGAAGCCGTCTCCATCTCCATTGAGTAGGAGGTGGTAAGTACGGCAAGCATGATCAAAAAGTCAGTTTTGTCACGGTGCAAAGTAAAAACCCTTGAAATGTGAACCGTTCCACATAATGTGCTTCCATCTTTTCAGTCCCATTCCTGTTGGCAGTCCCGTGCCACCGTTCCTGCTGTCTTTACCTTTAATGAAATTCTAATGCATACTGTCATTTCCTTTCATCTTCATTTATAGTTCTCAAAATCGGAGTCTTTGGCTGATGTTTTGTAAAATAAGTAAATAGAGTATGTCTGTCTTTTGTCTTTTTAAGGAAAAAAAAAAGCACAAATAAAAGGGGATGCCTGTGAGGATTTGCTATTTAATTACCCTAACTTGGCACACAGGAATGCAAAAGTCAGTGTCAATCAGTGAGTCTGTCTCCCTTGTACTCATGAACTATTTCTATTTTTTGTTATTAAATGCATCTGTGTTTCAATTTACAGTAAGGAGAATGTGTGTGTATACATAGTGTTTTCACTGGACCTTGATTATATTTTTTCATTTAAACTGTACTCTATCTGTTGAACATTTTTGATTCTTTGAAATCATGTCTTATGTAAGTCCCTAAACTGTTTTTTTCAATAGCTGATAAATTCTTGATATAATACCAGGTTATTCTTTTGGTCCTCTGAAGCCACAAATCTTCCACTCTGAAATGTGCCCTATGCTGTGACATTGCAGTCTGCACTGCCATCCCTGAAATAATGGAGGGGCATGAGGTAATTGTATTTTTCTTATACAGGGCTAACTTTGTAGAAAAATAAAAAAGTGAATGCGTGGACAAGTAAAAACTTGCAAATTTGACTGACTTTCAAGAAAAAAAATTATTAATTCTCCCACTGATATGTCAGCTCTCTGGCCCAGTCAGTGTCTAGTGTGGTTGTAATGTCACCATTAGAGTGTGAGAGTTGAAAATTCAGAGAACCTAAATTAAATTAAATAAGGTTTTAGCTAATCTTACCTTGAAGTTCTCATGTTACCAGAAGTTTGCAAAATACAATTTTCCAGATCTTATAAACACTGAAAATACTTGCATCTTCAACATACTTAATTGAGCAGGACTAGTAAATATATTTTTCCTTCTGCAACTTTAAAAGGCTGTCTCAGTAAGTTTCTGGAAAAAATATGCAGAATGGTTGTGGAAGAGTTGAACAGATAGAAGGTGATTTTACTTTTAATATACTATCAACTTGCTGGTATGCTTTTTTTTGTTCGCTGTTCTTGTATTTAAACTTCTGTTTCATACTGGAGTAATTTTGGTGCATAAATAGATGTTGTGGATCAGGAAAGCTTTCATTTGTAAAATGCTTGCACTCCAGCAGTACCGTCAAAAGGAATGTGCTTGTGTAGATAACGTCAGCGTATCAAAAGGCGTAGTGGTGTTTCTGAATTACCTGGATGATGTGCAGGCAAATAGCACCATCCTCTGGCATTATAATACTAGTTAAGAATTTAACCTGAAATTACTGTCTGTTATTTTTGGAAATTCAATACAATTGTAATAGAATGTACATATTGTACTTTCAGTTTTACATACTCATTTTGGGCCATGGTTTTAACAGAAATTCTGGTAATTTGCATGGACGCTGTGTATTCTGTTCAGTTAAGTTACTGGCTAAAGAAAGGGGGTATCTTTTTAGGGTTATCCTGCCCATAGTGCTGACTCTGCTTTTTACATGACCATTTATGGTAGGAAGTTGCACTTCAGAAATATCAGACCGAGCTTTTTCTAAATCTCAGTGAAAGACAACTCACAGTCATTTAAGAAAAATTCGTTGAATTAGAAAACACCACCAACGACTTAGGGTTGTGTATGTGTGGGGGAGTAAAGGTGCTGTTACCGAACAACTGCAAATGTCTAATAAATTATTTTTACAGCAGACAGTAGCTTCAGTTACGGATTGAGAAGGGGCATTGTTGGCATTGCTAGAGTGCAGAGCAATACACCTCCCCCAAGTAAAGTTTCGGTAGTTACAGGATGAGTTGTACCGAGCTATGATGATGTGAAGGACTGGATTTTAGTCCATTTAACTATAAGCAATAGGCATGAGAAATACCACAGGGACATTCTTTTCAAAAACTTGACGGATGAGAAAGTCGCTGTTTTGATTGTTGTGAATTCCTATTGGACCTTTACAATTTTACGTATCAGAAACATCAAAAGGAGGCAGCTGATGTTTGTGTAATCTCTAGAAGAAAACAGACAGACACACACCCCCCCGTCCGCCTTTCTGTACAGCAGGTCTCCATTCTTTTACATGGGGCTTGGTGTTGGCTTAGTGAAACCGGAAATCTTGAGCTTTACTCCAGTGACACTACCTTTCTTTCCCCTAATATATTAGTTGTGAATGTAAACCAGACCAATTAGCTGTGTTTCTGGAAAGACCATACTAATGGTCTACTTATAGAGCTGAACTACGCGTTGCTTTGTTGACATGTTTTGCTTAAACATAACTTCTTACAGATAGATGCTGACTGGAATGCCGTGTTAAGCATCCAGGTACTGAGACATATGAGTTTAATTTGCTAAAACACTGACTGCTCACAGTTGTAACAGAGGTCAGTAAAAAGTTTTATATAAAAATGTGTATTTTACCATTCTCTGAGACATTAGGTTTCTGTGGGACATCCGATTAATTTAATTCTAAGTTAAATGAACACCATTCAATGGAATGGTTGCAATAGAGAATCACAGAGAAAAAACAGCCTATTTTTTATTATAGTTTATATATATGGGGTATAATATACCTATTAAAAGGTAACATTAATTTTGTGCTCTTTGAGTATTTGAATACATGTAATTTGTATAAGTTCTGATGGCCAGGAAAGTTCCATGGGGAGGTATTTGTTTCGGGTAAGAAGGGCAGGAGTTTGCAGCAGTAGCTGACTGCTGTATTCTGTATCACTTGGCTTCAGTGGGGAAGGAAGTGTTGAAGGCAAAAGAAATGGTGAGGCTACAGAAATTTTGGCTAAGTTCCAGGCAGGAAAGAAGATGTAGTATGCCTTGTTACAACACATTCCACCCCATCCACTTCAATCTGATCTAATGTCAGTGTCTGTGTCCTTCTCATAATTCTAATTTATTTAGTCATTTTCAGATTTTTTTTTTGTTCAATTACCGTTTGTGCCCTAAGCACAACATTTTCTCCTGTCATTTCAAGTTTTTCACCGCAGTACTACTTTTCCACTTTATCATTCCAAATTCCTTATCTAGCCATTCCTAGTTTCCTACCTATTTTCTAGTCATTGGCCATGATTATTTTTCACTTTATCTACTTTATCATTCCAAATTTTTCCACTTTATCATTCCAAATTCCTTATCTAGCCATTCCTAGTTTCCTACCTATTTTCTAGTCATTGGCCATGATTATTTTTCACGTTCACTTTTTTCCAGCCATAGTTTGTGTTCATTTTCAGTTCTGATCCTCTTCTGCTTCCTTTGTTCATGTTTAGCTCTGCATATAACTTGTCACTGAGTATGTGGCCTCTTAATTTCTCACTCTCCTTAAACACAGTTTTTCCTCCAGTTAGGTTGTTAACTAACATTGTCAATATTCTTGTGGTCACTGTAGCTCTCATTTTATCATCTCTGCTTTATTGATTTTCATTCCTGTAGTACTTGTCTATCCTTGATAATCTGCTTGATTGATAGTCTTTTCAGCTTGCCAACACTCAGTCTTGGTTTTCTGTCTTGCCCCCGAGTTTTGTTTACTTTTTATGGTTATCTGAAGCAGATTCACGCCTCCGGTTTACTGATGTGGTAGGAAACTACGGAGACCACAGGAGACGTAGGATTTGCTTTCAGGTGACACAACCAAGTCCAGCCTGGTCAGATACAGCCACGACAGCTACGTATTGAATGTTGATGAAGTATTTTGGGGATTTAGTTGTTAAAACTTAAGCCGTAAGAGCATATGCAAACTGTTTTCTGAGGCCAAATTGAGTGGATTTTCAGGTGAAAAGATCACTTGAAGGATTTAATTTATGCAGGTAATATTTTCTTCAGGTGCCATTTTTGAAAATAAACCGTTCTGTCTGATCTTTTCTCTTCCAGTTTCCCTGTTCTCCCTGTCTGGAAGGAAAAATAATGTCAGCCCCAGGCAGGTACCTCACTTGAGGGAATTTTGGGACGAAAGAGTTCAACTTGCCGAAAGTCACAAGCATTGAAAGCAAAGCCCGAGCAATGAGAAGTGCCAGCTAACTATAATAGGCAAGGATGCCAGCCCTTCTCACTGTGCCTGCTGCACATCCAGTTGTTCCAGATGCATGTAGTGAAGCAAACTGTTTCTGGAACTTCAGTCCTGGGGTAGCAAGTTGTGCTATTTATGTGTTCTGGGCCACAGAGAACTGTCCCGTGTTGGAGATACAGCAGGCTATTGAGCGGTATTTCTGAGTATCACTCCTCCCTCCCGCTGCATCAAACCTTAAAAACAAAACAAAAAAATCTTGTAGTCAGGTGCAAGTAGACATTTTTATTTTCAGCATTTTTCAGTGAAAATGCCCACTCCCACTTTCATGAAAAAAAGAAAAAAGTCATATTCACCATCTGAAACTTTGCAGAGAAGGTAATAATTGTAACAAGAAGATGAAGCTACCTGGAAAACCCCTGACTGTGGTTTCTATTAGGAAATAACCTCTCTTTTAAAAAGAAAAATTCAGTGTTCTTGTTTGGAGAATTGTTTTCAGTAGTGTCTTTAGAATGGCTGTGTCTCACCACTGGTGCTGTGGATGTTCACTAGCATCCATTTATATATTGTGGTTCATGTATAGTATGTGGTTCATTATAGTATGATGCTATGCATTTTCCTAAAAGTGAGTACTTTGACCTTGTATAATTTAAATACTAAAGTAACATTTTATTTAGAAATTTTTTCACATGTGGCGTTTTTATTAGAGCTAGGTGGTGTTTCTTTGCTATCAGAGGTGTTCCTTGGAGGGCTGCTGGTGTTTCTGGGGTAGTAGAAGTGGGAGAGACGTTCCTAAGTAATTTAATTTTACCTTTCCCAGTTATCCTTTATTGCTTTATACGTTTGCATAGGAAAGGGTTTCTGCATGTTGAACTTCTCACACGTGTTGCAGACTTTGTCACTGAACTGTTACATCCAAAGAAATGTAAATGATGTGCTGTAGGCATGAGCGCACGGCAAATTATATGTAGGCACAATGTTTTAGAGGTTAGCAAACTGTGTAAATTTAGGAAGTCTGGGATGTTCTGAGTTCAGTAGTTGTGTTACGTACTCGTAGGACATGGATGAGAGTCCTGGACTTCTGATACTCTTCCCGGCACTGTGCTGTGTTGATAATGCTAGTACTCGGTACCACTGCCACTGAAGATCCAGTGTGCTCTGTGACAAACTTAGCTAAACTCTGATGCGAGTTGCTGCCATGTCCTACAGCATTTTGTAGAATTTGACTGTCAAATCATTCAGTTGAATTACTAAAAGAAATTATTCACAGGAGTGTGTATCTATAATTTGACAAATATTTGTATTGCCTTATGTTCTTGTTTTTCCTATTTGCTGTGAAATTTGAAGGGAGAAAAATACAGTTCTACTATTTTTAAGGCAAATGAAAGTTTAATGAAAGGCTAGAAGCTCATGAGGTTTATGGCCAAATAGAAGGATAATAAACAGTTCGAAACTTGTTAACCAGGATATGTTACAGTCAAAATTTTGAAATAGCTGATTACAATGATGGATGGATGTATTAGATGTTAATATAAACCCACATACATGTGGGCAAACAGGTGATACATGCTTCTTAGCATGAAATTGTATGTAATCAGACAGGTATCTCTGCACCTGGTTGTCTCATGTAGTCTATATTGGTAATATTTTCACAATTGTAGGGCCTTAAAATTAGTTTTAAATCATAGCACAGCACATAGGAAGGGAATTATTATCTTTATAGAGGCCTCATATTAAATCCGCTTTTCAGGCTGAACTGCATCTTGTCTGTGCTTCTCTTGTTACTAATACACTCAATAGTTGCACTGCCAGTAATGTATGCAAAAATACATTTTTTTTTATAAGTGAGTCACAAAATGTACTTGGAACAAGCTAATGACTTGGTGCACAAAACCAGTGCACTGTCTTTTTTTTTTTTTCTTTTATGCAGTTGGTGGCTGTTGCTGTATAATTAGTAGACAAAGGTTAAGTGGCTTGCTTGTGGTTATATAGAAAGTCTGTAGCAGAGTAAGGGATGCAAACTGTTATCTTCTAGATCAGAAGGCATGGTGTTAGCTGTGTGTATTTCCACGGTAGTGCTGGTTTAGACAGCGCTAGCAGTACCTGCTTAAGTAAATTAATTCTGTCTATTAAGTGTCGATAGCTTTTAGGTTTCCCAGCCCCATTCAAAATTGAAATAGTAGGCAGCCTTCTTCTTTAAGTGCTCATACCACTTCTGAAAATAAAAGAATCAATATAAACCAAGTAACAATTTCAAAAGCATGTAAATGACTTAAAGAAAAAGAAACTGCAATCTGGCTACAGTTAATTAGCACATAATTTCTTTGGAGGTGCATTCCTTTGCCAGTGCTTGTACACTGAAAGTAGTTGTTTTGTGTGTAGACACGGATTTATTTAAATGGGATTGCCACCTGAAAAAGCACAGACTAAAGATGTGCCTACATATTGACATTCATCCTTTCTTGTTTTTCAAGCTGAATTCAGGCCTATTGAAAATTCTGGTTCATCATATCAGAAGTAGGCTTCTCTGTGCTGTGCTGTAGTTGAGCTTAAAGTTTCAGTGCAATTATACAATTTGATGAGGGGAAGACAAATTGGGAGGAGAAGCCTCTGTGTATAGGAGTCAAAAACGGTGGTGGGTTTTTTTCTGTTCTTGAAAAGGTATGGCCATTTAAAGAAAGCCAGTGTGGATTTAAATACCCAGTGCCTAGTATGCATTTCTCCAAATAAGCCAATATCCCTGCTTCAGTGGGTATCAATATGTCTTTCTTGAGATGGTGGTTGTTTAACAGATTCCTGTTGTTTTTATGTATCTCTAAACTGCCTGGGAACAGAGACAGTCAACTCTTCCAAGTACAGAAAAATAACTTCCATACCTCCGACAGAATTAAAGACCAATTTTTATCTTCCTGTTACTTTCAATGTAAGTATATAAACAAACAAAACCTGAAAAAAATAACTTCTCACACCTGTTATGTATGATAAAGAATCCAAAATAATCTTTTGATTTGTTTGTTTAAATCTTTCACAGGTACTCCTTACAGCCATTTTTACAAAGGAAATCCAAAATCTAGGGAGTTGCTTACAGTAAAGGAAGATGGTTGACTATATCTATATACTTTTGCTATTACAGCTTGAACACACAGACTATTTTCATTTTTAAAGACTGTCTTATGTTTTACTTGCTTCCTGCATATATATGTGCCTATGTCCTGTTCATCAGTCTGCAAACACTTTATTGTGCCATCAGATTTTGGGGTTGTACTTCTAATAATTTTGAAGTTACAGCAGGTGTCATTAATAATACTTTTTGACTAAATCAAAAGGCTTTTATGTCAGAAGAACCAAGTGTCAGTCACATGAAAGGTAAAAAGCAAAGAGAAGAGTATTAATAAAGGAAAGAGAACTTTCACTGTCAAGTTGTCACACATTGCCACAGTTGTGCTGGAGTAACGTCAGTGCAGGTGTCTGTTCCCTTTGGTATTAGGCCCATCCTAATTTAATACTGAGACAAGATGCGTGAGTTGCATGTTTTGTTTTGTAATAGTGTTTGACTCGTAGCTGCAGTATAGGTACTCTGATGTCAGTGCAGTCTAAATACCAAAGATCTGTTTGAAAATGACTTTGCTTAAAATAGGTCAGAAGCTTTGGGTTTTAAACATTCTGAATTGTGAGAGCTACCGTGCTGACAAGCCTTTACATTTTTATAATTTATGAATGTATACTTTGTGTTTTCATGGAAGGAAAATTTCCTTTATTTTCCTAGCGTTAAGCTATTGAATCGCCAAAATTTTATGGAGCATCCTCTTCAGTAAAATCTCTTGCTCTGCAATTTGACGCCATTAGCCAATCGATGCATTGACTCGTGATCCACTCTTGCTTTTTGCAATGCTGGACTAAGTGAAATATAGCAAGGAGGTATTGGGGTTTCCTTAGGAGTTTATGAAAGGTGTGTCTGTCTGTTTATATCTTACGTATACGCTTGATTTAGGAAACGTATTGTCATCAAATTGCATAGATATGTGTTTAAGAATGCCCAAATGGCAGTAGGCATGAAGAACTTGATGAAGCCTTTCTTGGCAAAAACTTACTCTGCATCCTTCCCTTCAGAGGTTAATTTTCCTCATAGCTGCTCTTGTTCTAATCAGATCTGGATTACTGCTCCTACACTTTTCCAGGTTTGTGGTGCACTTCAGTTGCCATAGGATACTCTGCTTGTTGATTAAGAAGTGTTTTAAGAATTATATCAGCATTATGCATTGACTTCCTTTTAGTTCCAAGGCGCAGTTTAAGGATTTGCATACGATCTGTTCAGTGCTGAATAGCTTTTGCTTTGCCTGCTAAAGCAGATAAGAATTTATCGTGCAGCTTTCTCCTGTGCCCTATAGATTAGATAGTAGAGTATACTCCTTTCCCGGCCTTGTGTCCTTTGTAATGAAGCCCATAATTATTAATCTTTAATGGCACCTGCAGTGCACAAAAGACAGACTTGTTCCTTATCTCAAGTGCGCTACTTGATTTTATTGTACTTGGTTATAAAAACATTGAGGGCAGAAAATGATATTTGATGCTTCTGTCAGTGGTGTTACTAATAATTCTCGCATTGTCTTTGCATGTATTTGAATGACACCATTCCAGGATTATCTTCTATGGTTTGGTTTGCCTGTATATGATCCACGTCTGCTTCCTCACTCCACCTGTGCTGAAGTATTAGTGCTTTATAAAAATAAATAAACAAAACAAATACCCAAACTGTCAATGCTGTGGATGGACAATTACTTTACTTTCTCTTGCTCATTGTAATTTTATTTTTGTATCTTCTTTCAACTTTTAATGTTTCCTAATCTGTAGCTTTAAATTTCTGTTTTCGGTGTCAAATACTTGATTTGTTGAATGTATTTTGTCTGTTTGTACATTTAACTTCGGATCAGTGTCAAACACCCCAACAGTATTTGTACAGAGTGAAGCTTAATTTCTAAATTGATTGGAGAAGATGTAGCTTTTAAAACCTTTGACTTTTGATTTTGGATCAAATGTAGAAAACATTGCTAATAGATTGCAAGTTATTTTCAAGTTCTATGATATGAATTGTTATCTTGGTTTCTTTCAGCTAAGCTCATTTCAATTTCATTGTGTTTTTTGTACTTACTAGTTCCTAGGGGCCAGATTTCAAACATGGTATACCTTTTCTGAGAATTAACTGTAACTCAGCTTTCAATTGACAGGTAAAGCATTCATGTTTAACTGGCAGTTGAAAGTGATGGCTACTTGAAAATT
Source organism: Rhinoptilus africanus (assembly GCA_013400135.1). Classification (NCBI taxonomy): domain Eukaryota; kingdom Metazoa; phylum Chordata; class Aves; order Charadriiformes; family Glareolidae; genus Rhinoptilus; species Rhinoptilus africanus. The sequence continues at coordinate 136,364 of VXBO01006525.1, read as the reverse complement.
ATTAGAATTGAAGTGGAAAAAAACATACCAAGTTTGCAACAAAAATAATGTAATTTTTACTGTAACTCAACATATTAACTACTTATTAAAAAAATGCTGTGAGCGACCTACGTAGGAGCTTGCAGATGAAGCAAAATGTTTGTGCTTAACTAGAAGTCCTTGTCCTGCGATCTGAGAATTTTATATTCTGAATCTTTACTATTTGTTTGTCAGTTACATAATTTGTGAATATGGCAAACCATGTTTTCTGCTGTTGTCTTTATTTCTTTTACTGTTTTTTCATGATTTACAGTGTACTTGGTATGCAACTATTAATAATACATGTACAGACTATTTCTTCCAGAGATTTCCAGGCGATATATAAATAAAATGAGTATCAACAGATAAGACAGATGAGGGAGATGAAGACCAAGTCATCAGTTAATGTCTCAATCTATAGAGGGATTGTTTAGAAAAAGTTGTGCAAAAGCTTTTTTTAGTGTGTTGTCTGTTATAGACACATCTGTGGCATTCTGTTTCCTTAACTGAAATCTTCAGCAGCCTTGATTGCAACTTATGTATAACCTGCAAAGCATTATGGTCTTAAAGGTGTAGCCATCATCCTTTAGAACGCAACAAGGAGTTAACTGTAATGAGTAGGACCAAATGACTCCAACAGTTCATCTTACAGTAGTAACCTAAAATACTTAAAAGATTAACTTGTAATTCAGTTCAAAGTGTTCACTTGACTCTGACTATCTGAATTGGTCTGTTACTGGAAGAACAGAGCCATTTTTCTAGTTTTCAGATGTATCAGTAGGTGAAGATTGTTTAAAAGTTGCAGCTTAATTCTGAATTCAGGGTATTGTTTTACTTTCCTGTGTGTATAACATAGAATCATAGAATGATTTGGGTTGGAAGGGACCTTAAATATCATCTTGTTCCAACCCCCCTTCAGAACACAAGGTATGGCCACTGTCACTCACACTGTAAAGCTGGAAGTCTTTTTCTTTCCTTGAAAGGAGAAGGGATCTTAACATATTAAAGATGGAATTGTGGAAAGAAAAGAGCTAATTTACTTTTTTTATTTAAACTCCCCCTCGCCATAGTAAATACTTATTTTTTTTTACAGCTTGACAAGAAACTAATAGCACTGTAGTGCTACTACTTATGAAACTGTAGTTTCACAAAATTAAGAATGAACCTTACTGTAACTGTGTTTTCATTTAAGTTATGGTAAAAATTGATACCTTTAAAGTAATTAAGTTACTCAATTCTGGTAATTATTTCTAAATAACCTTTATATTTAAATACTTTTGGGTACTGCTTGGCTGCTTCGCAGTAATTCAACACGAGACAGCTGTTTCCAGGTTTCAGAGAAGACCTGGTAGCCCACACATAGCTTGTGCTGCTGTTAGCAGTACCTGAGGTAGACTTATTTTTTTTTTTACCTTACAGTAGCCTTGAGGCTCAACAATGTTAAGGCAAAAGAAAAACTCTAAATAAGAATTAACCTAATCAGCTCATGAGCAGCTGCAGAGCGTTTCTTCATCCTTATATTGCATTAAATGCTTCTGGCATCCTGCATCAAAGCTCTTGAATGGTGTAGGTGTCATGAATGCTTGGAGATACAGATGAGATTTTCACAATAAATATAACTGTTTGTAAATTATTTTGAATAAACATGTAACATATGGAAGTAAGATACTGAAATGTGAGAATTCATCATCACAGCCTAGTATCTTTGGATTGAATAGAAGTAATGTAACTTGTTAAATTATATATATAACATCTGTTAGTCACAACCTTAAGTTCAAACTTACTTTTTGTCTATTACTAGGAAAAACAAGGGATTCCCAGTCATCCAGAATGGAATCTGAAATTGTGCCAAAGGTTACCAAAATGACAGTGTCTGGAAAGAAACAATCTATGGGATTTGAAGTTCCATGGTAAGCCAAGCCCTCGTACATCAAGGTACATCAGCAGCTCTTCTTTCAGACTGATGCACCTGTAGCAAGTTTTCTTCTTCTTTTTTTCTATTTTTTACAGCAGTTTTAGTGTCACTCTCCAGAACTAACCATCTCAGCTTCTTGTTTGACTCAGAATTACTTTCAGAAGATGGTACCTCACGTTTTGAGTTTAACAAATCCTTTCACTATGAATAGTGCAGAGAGATATCAGCTAGTCAGATTATTTAAACATCCGCTTCATAGAATACTGAACTTTCTTGGGGTTCGTTTATTTTAAATTTAGTTCTCTAAGTGGAATTATGAAATCAATAAATCTTAACTGTAATTTCTTGTTCTTCAAAGGAAGTAATACATTTAAGAATAATTTGAAAACAGATCACTTATGTCTAAACTTTGCCTTCCTCTGCAGCTTTTATTAACTTTAACAGGTGTCCAAGGTACAACTGTTGTAGAGAATAAATCGGTCCTCCTTATGCTTAGAGTGGTTGAGCAGTAGTTCTAATATTATCTTGACTTGGAACTGTTGGGGGGATGTATTGTGAGAGCATGAAAACAGATATCTGGATCAGAGTCTAGCTACAACAGTAGCCAGCAGTGAACACTTAAAGAAATATATAAGGACACAGGGCACCTGTGTTGGGAGTGCTGTCCGTGAAATGTCATTACATGTAGCATTCTCTGGCTTCCCACCACATTTTTTTTTTTTTGATTAGGCTGTTTCTATTAACAATGGTTAATGGATTTTTCTTACTTGGATATGCTTACTGGTTTTGAACCCAGTCTTTTAATATCTACCTAGTCTGTGGCAAGAAATTCCATAGTTCATCCTCAAGAAAAAAAATTTGCAGTCATGAGCAGTGCCAGCATGCCCACCTTATCCTGCAACGTTTGTAGTTCTGATCTGGAAAGTGGTTTTGGGAGTAGGAGGGCAGCATGGTCTTTATTTTACAGTATCTTGTGCATGTTTGGTAACTGAGTGGAAAACAAGCAGTTGCATCTACTTAGTCTCTTAAGCACGTTTACTACAAGGTGTGAAGCTGATATTGTTATTCTCTTGCTGCTGCCAAATGCCATTGCTAAGAGACACTTTCATTCATCTACTTAGATGCAATAAGCTCCAAATGAAAAATTTCTAGACCTTTCAAAAGCCTCTTTCTGTCCTGTTTGAGATTTGAAACATATAAAGGGGAATATAATTTTTGTTTCCCCTTGCCTCTATTTATCTGTGACTGTGGCTGTGACGACTGGACTTGGATCACGAAATTTCGGTCAATGTCATGGCACCTTCATCTCTGGTGTTTCTACGACGCCTCTTAAAAGTTGGAGTTCTTCATGGGGACTTCTGTTGATTAAATTAATTTGGATTAAGAAAGAAAGGCATCTTAAGTGAGTGAAAAAGATTTGCCAGCTAGTCCTGGATAGTAGTGATGGAAACTTTTAGCTGTGATAATGACTCTTTAAAAACTTTGTTTATAAAAGAGAGCAAATAGAATTTTGTATCTCTGATACTTATTTAGCAACTGCCACGCTTTGTGTATGTGTGCCTATTCCATAGGGAAGGAGGACGTAAGAAGAATGCTTCTTCATCTGTGGATGGGACTAATTCCTGGATAGCCTAGTGATGACTTGGTCTCTGAGGAAAGATGGTTGGTTCTAACATGGTTCTCAGCTGCTCTGCTTCTCCTCAGGGACCTGAAATAGTTTGTATCATGCTTGTTTCCAGATTAGTGACATGTTACGTTTTGTGATAGAAGAAATTAGCCTTCAGGACCTGTGTGGTAATCCCTTTAGATAAATCCTCAATATTGTGAAGATGCTTTTTAATTCACCCCACTTATTTAGTGGTACTGCTGAAATACTAATAGAGAACGAGCCTCTTCTGCTGTAGAAATTGAATGCACGGTAGGCATTTAGCTTTAAGTGGGAGGATAGGTAAGAAGTGGAGTGATTTGTAAAAGAGCGTGAGATTTAGAGTACAGCAAATCAATGAATATGGAAGAAAGCACAATTTAAGTTGTAGTTACCTGCATGTCTAAAGACCCCTGCGTCAAGGGGTCTATGATGACCTCCTTTCTTCTCTCTTCTACAGACCACTGTGGAGGCACTGCCAAGGCACTAGGCCATTGACATGAAGAATGAGGGAGGAGGCCTTGACTGTATTTGCATCATATTTTTCCCTTTCTGCTGTAGGAGAGTGGCATTTGCTCTCCTGATTCTTTTCCTAATAGTTAAAGCTTGCCTAGCTCCTTTCCACAGTGTCTCCATAAAGTCTGTACTACATAATTGTGGTGAGCTGAAGCACTAGCATTGTCTTGCCAGCTTCTAATGTCTTTGTACACATCTGTTTCTAAACTTGTAAAGCAAAGCAAAACATGAAGCCCTGCCTCAACTCCATGAGTATCAGAGTTGTTTTTTTCTTCTGCAGTTCTCTTCTGGATTATTGACAGCATGAGGATGAGTTGTGAGGGAGCAGATTGAATCTGTATTTATTAAGGCCTAAGAAAGGCCCATTCTTTTGACTCTTTTCAGACCCTTTTTATGTTACATTTTAGTGTTACATTGATAAACGTACTGCAGAGGGTTTATAATAATACAGGTTTCTAAATACATAGTTTATATCACTGACCAAAAGCACAGTGTTATAAATTACTCATAGCAGTTTGGATTCTAAAACACCCCATAACTGTGCCCTCTACTCTCACCCCCAGATATTTGTATGGTGTTGGTGCAGATACCATTAGAAGGTGATTGTATAGTATGTATAGTATTGATTTTATAGTATGAACTAGTTGTGATTCCCACCTTTTATGGGATCTTAAAGGCAATTCATGGACCGTGTTTTAAAAACCAGTGGCCTAGCATTAGCAAAAATAATAATTCTTTGACTAGCTGTTCAGTCTTTATGATTCAATCTTGTTATGAGGTATGATCTCATAACATGACCTTATAATAATAAATGTATCTTAAGATGAATGGATTATTAGAAGTCATGAATTGCTTTGAGCATTGATTGTTGCTGGTTATTCTTAGTGGGATTGCCTACAGAAAATGGAGTTTGCTCACTTCTGACAAACTGGTTTTCTGATGCTCTAGCAAAACTCTTTACCAGGCTTTTTCTTCCTGTTAAGTCATGAGGGAAGGCAGAAGAAGTTGTGAGCAAAAAAGGGTGATTATTTTAACCAACCTACCAATATTGCATAATTAATGATTTTGAAAGGGGAAATAAATGTAGACGTTCCTGTAATGACTGTAAGTACTCCGAAAGAGTCGGTTGTATAAAAATAATTCACTAAGCCTCCAGACTAGATGGTTGAAAATAATGTTTAAAAGCTAAATTATGCAGAGTTCATCTTCAGCAGATAAGCTTTCAGGTTCTTCTTTGAGTGCATGGTAATGTGAACCTTTCAACATTTCTGTGAGATTGTGTCTTCTAACATGTCTTATAACAACACATGTTGTATTTCTTATTTTTTCCCAGAAAACAGTGATGTAACCATAACTTTTTACTTGGTTTACTCTTATGGTCCTTGTTGGCAAAACAGCATATGAAATTTCTGGCCTGGCCGTTTTAATTTTGACTAAATGTTGGTCCTTGGCAGGCTTTTGTCTGCTGATTTACTAACAAAAAGCTGTGGTAGGCTTTTCTGACATTTGTGCCTGAATTGCTGGCAGTGGAGCTTTCTTGAGTACATGACCTCAGTGCACATACAGGGTGCTTAATGGTTCTGTCCTTTCAAAGAAGTCTAGAGTTGCTTAATCAGTGGCTCCGCGTTAGTGGCTAGCAGTGATGTGGCAGACAGGCACAGATGTTGGCAAACTGAGACCCCTCTTGGTAGTTCCATCAAGTTCTCATACAAAGATGCAACTAATTGATTAGGAAGGCTCTTCCTCTACATGCAATTTTTCTTAATATGGTGGTTCAACGTAACTCAGACCATGCTGGAAGTTTGCTACCGAAAATACTTGCTAATGCAATGAACTTGTTAATACCCTCAACTAGCTGCACTAGTGACATACTAGTATGCTATCCTAGGTGCTCTGTCTTCTGGCAGAAATTTTCAATTCAATAATTTTGAAAAATCCCAGTGGAAAAGGCTTGCGGAAAGCACTTTCAATGTCATCCATTTTTTCATCGACTGTTAGAGATGACGCTCCTTACCATTTTTCTGAGCTGTTATCAAGCTTTCTGTAAACTAGTCATCAGGTTGCAGTTGGTAAAACTAACTGTGTCAGGGTCTCATTGCTGCATCTCTCTTCAGGTACTTCCATGAGACTGGAATTGTACCCTTCATCTGCCCATCTTCCTGTTTAAGTACCTAACAATAAACTCACTCTCCCATCCTCTGACACTGGTCAGCAAAAAGCTGAGTTATCGTATCAGAGATTATTAGATCATACACTCTGTCCATTCTGATGTTTCTCCTCTGAAATGGCAAGTCTTGGTTTATCATGGCACAGGTTGTTTTCAGGTTTCCAAAACGTGGTAATATATGAAACCTGTAAAACTCTAAATGGAGCAGTGTACTGCCTCTCCAAATGTTACACCCTTGAAAAGTAGCAAGGTCTAACGTTTTGATGGCTGGAGTCATGCTTGAGTCATTATTTCACTTGTACCTAGCCCTTTTTCTTTGCACCACCCAAAGTAAAAACTCTTTGGCAGCCCTAAGCAGTGGTAATCACAATAAAAGCTACTTAGAGTTGAGAGAGTAGTTATTTTATCTGGCAATAACAATGACTCTTTTGGTGCTGTAATTAGTTTGAATTCTACACTCAGTATCCATCCTCTTTTTTGGAATCTTTACTGACATAGGCTTTGGCCTGCAAGAAGATCTGAGCACCTGAGTTTAGAAAAAAAATCATTACCTAGCTAAAAAAAAGAAAGAGTGTAGGAGCCTTCAAATAACCTGTCTTTCAAAATGCAGTTTTATCTTTTAATAGGCTTGATGTGACGTTCCTTGAATTTATTTGGAAACCTTTCCAAACCCATGATTAGGTTTTTTGGGTCACGTTACCTGCAGCTTCATCTAAATTTCTTCCTTTTAATCTTTTTTATTCTTAAAAATTTGTTTGGAGAAGAAATGCAGATGTTGGAAAGAAGACTATTGCCAACTGCAAAGACTGCTTTGTTATGGCTTCTTATACAAATACTTTTCATGTGAACTTCAAATATTAGAATTTCAAGGAAGAAAACTTGATACCAATGTAAAATACCATATTTGCATTACAGTGTGACCTTTGCACATTGGCACTAGTCATAGTACTTCACTGTGAAATTGCTAGATGTTATACTGACACTGAACTTAGGTTTATCTGAAAATAGGGAAAAAGAGAGTCTTAATCCTGATGAAAGATGTCTAATGCAAATTAATTGTAAACATATGAGTCTCTCAATACGTAATTCGGGCAAAAATAATCTCATGTATTATGAGACTTTGTATCATGCAAATTATTTTAAATACATTACTAAAATGTGTAGAAAGCTTTATCACCACAATTCTCTGCATAATTGCCTTCGATCAACTTGATTGTTTTCAGTCAATTTTTGTGAAGTAAAATGTCCCTGAAGAGACATTGAAGAAAATAATTGTTGTGGCATTCCAAAGTAGATTTTCAGCTTGAACTTAATTTAAGAAATTTTGTAGAATAGAGCCTTCTGTTCAGTTTTGTACAAATGTACTTATATTTCCCAGTAAAAGAAAGGACAAATAACTGTAGTGACTATTTTTCTGTGGAATAGTTCATGTGTAATCACCTTTCTTCATAGCTACATCTAAAGCAATGATGACCCACTATTTTTTGGAATTTAGGGGGTCAAGTGTATCTTCTTTTACGAGGTATTCAGCTTGTCAAGATATAATGTTATATACTGAAGTTCGTCTAAGGTTGTACGTGGTGATACAGTAAAGCCAGTTTCTTAGTACCAAATCTAAAATGTTATGATGTGTGACGTAAGGCAGTAGTTTGATATAAACTTGTCCTCCTTCTTCAAGTGGTTTAGAATATTTTGATAGGATAAGTTCTTGTGAGTAGACTTTATACAGAATTGCATATTCATTATGCAGAAGCGCAGGTACCATCTGTTCCCCTGCCAGCAGCATGGCTGGCATAAACTAAGTTCTTTGCTGAACTAATTTGAGAAATATACTTGTGTATCCAGCCTTGATGCAAGACCCTGGCCTTGGGTTGTGGAACTGTAGCCAAAAAAACCTGAGTGCTCGTATTTCTGCTTTGGGGTTTCACAGTCTTTGTGACTTGGGCTTTGGGCCTTATGAAAGAGGTGTCAAAATCAATGTCTGCTGCAGTACCGATTGCATAGGTGGGTTCTGAAATGAGGGGAAAAAGGGAGTTCTATAAAATGTCCCATGTTGCTTAGTGCTATAATGAGAGGCTAATTTTGCATTCAGTCTGAACATTTTCTAGGTTTAATTTTTTAGGTCGTAACTCTTGAACTGCTTTGTTTAGTAGACTAACATGCTTGGACTGTATTGTTTCCCAAGATAAATGTAATGGAAAGGGACTAATACAATGCAAATACTCCTACGCAGACAGAAAATGAGAAGTAATGTCAAATAAAAGCAGAGATGTCATGATGTGGGATTCTGAAGTACCAAAATAAGTGGGTTTGTTTATAGAAGTTGAAAAGAGGAAAACTGGGAAGTTAATTGTGATATGTAAACAAAAAGTGGAGGGTAAAAAAATCACACTGGATATGGAGACACTTGAGTATCTACTCTTAATGCTGTATTGCTGTTCTCAAGATAGAGCATTGCTATGTTGAGCTGTAATACTTGTAGCATATGTGGAAGCTGTTTTAGGATTGATGCTTGGGCTCATACTTCAGAGACTACCAGATCTCTGTAGTTGCTCTGCACAACTGCCCTTTCCCTCCCTGTTAAAAGAAGTGGCTGTGGGAAGCTTTTATTTATCTGTTTCAAGTATTTTAAAAGATTATTTCTTATCTTGCTTTTGTACACAGTGCTTTTCAGCCAAGATGTTCAGAGCTGATATCTGTGCAATTTGTATCCAGCTGCTTATCACTTCCACCTTAATGGGCTTATCATGTACTCTTTGTCTGGGGCTTACATGATAGTGAAGGGAAAACTCAATTGCTCTCCTATGTTTCTATGGCTTCTTTTGTCATTTGCGTTCCTTGTATTTTCTTTTTCCCCCTAGTGTGATTGCTGAAGAAAATGGCCATGCTAACACACCTCAGAAGGGACTGTTAACTGAAGATGCCAGCGTAGCTTCTGGGGTACTTGAGGCAGTCTCAAAATCTACTCTTTCATCCCAAGTAGTTCAGGTTTCAGAAGAGCAGAATATGGTGCCTACTCCAATAAAAAAGTCAAGCAAGGCAAAACCTCAAATAGATGTGAAAGCAGAGTTGGAGAAGAGACAAGGAGGAAAGCAGCTGCTTAATTTGGTGGTAATAGGTAATACTGTTAAATTACATTTTTGACAAACATAGAGATTAAAAACTGTGTTGATTGAATCTGTCTGGGATCCAGAAGCAAAACCTGTCCTCTCTCCAGGGAAGGGAAATCTCATACTGTTTTCAGTCACATCTGCTTGATCATTATTCCGTGGATGGAGTACATTCAGATGTCCTTGACTAGGACAGTGAGGTTGACTTGGCTTCCTTTTGACAGCAGAGTAAAACGTACTTTGGTTTCATTCTTGCAGTATGTTCTTTTTAGTATGAGTTTGGAGCTGCTATATGGCTGTCATGCTGACTGCTTCAATAAATGTCTCTCTGTATCTCTATCTTACTGTGAAATTCTGTAGATCACATAAGCATTACTAGTGCATGTGATTTTCATATGTTTTAGTATGTTTCTTCTTGTACTATATTTAAAATGTGTAAATTAACAAAACTGATATATTTCTTTCCATAGGACATGTTGATGCAGGTAAAAGTACTTTAATGGGTCATCTGCTCTACCTTTTGGGAAATGTGAACAAAAGAACTATGCACAAATATGAACAGGAATCTAAGAAGGCTGGCAAAGCTTCGTTTGCCTATGCATGGGTCTTGGATGAAACTGGTGAAGAAAGAGAAAGGTAGAAATATCTTTTAAAGAGAATTACTTTTTTTTTCCTGAAAGAACAGTATTTGTTCGGAAATACCAATCTACTAATAATGCTTTGCTAGAAATATTCTAAATGTTCAGAGATACTCAGTACTTACTAGCAAATATTTTTCTTTGTCTATATGAGTACATGTTATCCCAAGAAAAAAAAAATAATATCCTTGTTTGGTTCTTAGAAATGTGGAAGAAAAGCTGAGTATTTCTTCACATATTTCCATGCTGTGGAGTGCAGGGTAGGACTACATACAATGCGGAATGCTTCTAATAGCCAGATTAATTAATCTAAAGCTGCCTTACTGGTTTATTGCTACCAAATTTCTCTCAGTTTTGGTTATCATTGTATGGGAAATGTCTAGGTTAAATTTTTCTATGAAAGAGTGTCAGAATTATAAACTAAGCGCTGAAATGTCAGTTCATCACACGTGACTTGCATTATATTGAATATAAAATCTGTAAATTGATTACATTAATAAATTATATTTGTATTCTTTAAGAACTGCCTTTAATTTATTAACTTGAAATACAAAATTTAAAATTAAATTTTATCATATTGAAAAAGTATGTAATGGGGAAGCAGTGAAGCTAATTTAAAAAAAAGATCTTTTAAGAACGCTAAATGGGATACTAAAGACACAAAATAATATAAAAAGTGTTTTCTTCTGTGTTTATATTTTTACAATCACTTGTCACCCATGGTTTTATAGCATATGAGCTCTTCTGGTTGGAAAGATAACCTTCACAATGTAAACTGATGCTGAAGAACATAGAGTAAGGCAGTCCCTATCGAGTGTATAGCTCTTGTTGTTTTTAAAGGTGCATACGCTTTTGCAGTGTCCCTGTATATAGCTAAACTTTTGCCTTTGTGAGTCCTTTCATATGCAAAGTGCACATACAGATCTGAGTAGGGGTATGTGTGTTGGAGGGTGCAGGCTCAGGGAAGAGGGAGAACAGTCCTGACGCGACCAAACACAAATTTTAAAAGTAGCTTTACATCAGTTAGGGCTGATGATACTGTAGTGGTTGTGTTGTCATGGATGTAAAAGAGGAAGTCTAAGGATGTAAAAGAGGAGTCTAAGGATGTAAAAGAGGAAGAGCTGATGGGGAAAGGTCTTTTTCTTAATCCACATAGATGTTGCTGGGTGTAAAACGCACAAACTTTGAAGATCAATTCTTTTCACAGATCTGTAATAGAATGATTAAACACCATATTAAGTATGTTATTTAATTATACAAGCTACCTTTGGTAGGCTGTAATTTACATGTGAAACCAGAAATAGAGACAAGTATTTATTGCCTGTGAATAGTAAAATGTTGACAGAAAGTAAAGCTTGTGAAATAATTGTCATGAGCCTTAAAAGTGATATCCCGTTGTTTAGGATTTTTTTAGTATCCAACAGTTGTGCATTTAGGTACCAGACTTCTCTTCAGAAGGTAAGTTGTAATTATAAAGGGAAAAGTTTTCTGAATCAGTATTTTTGATTGATTCCATTTTCTCTTTAAAAATACAAAACTCAAAGTAAAGAAAAACTTTCTGGAGCCATCTGTAAATGTTCAGAGTTTGTAGGGGGGGGTGCTTATTGGTTTTTTGTGTTACTGGAAGTAGGCGTGCTAACGTGAGAAGTTTTGTCCCTTGAAAGTACCTGTCTGTCTTCCTTATCTATAAAGGGAGATGCAGATGACTAACTCAGATACAGACATGTGCATGATAAGTGTTTGCATGTGATTAGATGAATCCTATCCTATGTGCTGTGCAGAACGTGTGGTTTAGTGAGGTGTGGAACAGAGTCAAAGCACTGTGATTCCTCCTTCATAGTCAGTAATTCTGCACGTGAATCTTTGCAAATGTGTACCTGTAGTCCTCTACCTTCTATTTTTTTATTCTTGGCTATGTTTCTGTTACTCTATGATGGCTTTTTCTGAAGAGCTAAGTTGTAAAAGTAGAATTAGTAATGATTTAAATACGCAGCACAATTTTCATGTTCTCACTGTGCTTGTTGGGACATAGTCTATGGGTGCATGGAGTTAGTACTGTGAATTCTGGCTGTTTCTTTCTTCCTGACTAGAGTTACTGAAAGGCAACTCTAGAGGACTGCTTTTCCAGTAAGCGGGTTTCTTTCTATTTCTTTTGTGCAGGGTAAATCAAATGAAAGCTATGAAGTGTTTAATTTCATGACTGTGTTTTTAAAAGCTTACTTTATGTCTCTATGAAGCTTTCAAAGCAGTTCTAATGGTGCACTGCACGTATGCTTTGTTTAAGGGGAGTGACAATGGATGTGGGTATGACCAAATTCGAGACAAAGACTAAAGTAATTACACTGATGGATGCTCCAGGCCACAAAGACTTCATTCCAAATATGATCACAGGAGCTGCACAGGTAGAAATGGTCTAAAACTCTTTTTCCAATAGCATTATTACTTATAACTTTTTCTTAAATGGATTTTCTTCTGCTTTTAAAATCTAAGATGAAATGGAGTCATTGATGGCTCTAAGATACCTTTGAGGTTTTCATGAGTCTTCTAAACTTAAAAAAAGAATGTGTTTGTTTAATGGCAGTTGCTTTTATTTTTTTTTTTTGACGTTAACTTTTTGGAGGAGAGTTTTATTAGGGAAGTAATTTGAATACTGAGTTGCAGTTTGATAAAATCAGAGTCGAGCTTTGAAAGCTATTCAAATGTGGCATATGTCTACTAGACAAGAAGTTCTGTGAAAGTGGTCTTGTGGGTAAAGATTTTAACTGGTTTTGAGCTTAAAGAGAAGACATTTGGAGAGGTCAGAGAAATGCCATTCTTACGTTTAACAATGTATTTTATATGAGATGAGAAAACAACATAGCCAAGTTTATGCAGAATGCGTATATGTTATCAGTAGGACACTTGCAGAGACTATGTGATGCTTGTTTTAGGAACAGTGAGTAAAGTCAAAAGTACTGGGCACTTCCCATTGAATTCAGTATGGCACTTGCCATTCTCATAAACGTTAGTTATTTTATTTATGGAAATAATAAACCAGAGGAGGGGAAGAATAACATGTGGTTGCGTGACATAAAATATGTGAATTTTTTTCCACTTAAAGGCACCCTTTTTAAACAGTAGAACTAATTCTCCAAAGTTGAGGTGTAATCAAACATATATATTTTTTTACGAAGCTAAACTACTGTGTAGAGGTTTTTGCTTTATGTCTGTCACTACAGTCTGAAATGAGAGTTTTATCTTAAGATATCAGTAAGGATGGGTATTGTTAGTATGATTTTTACAGATAGAGAACTATACTGTAGGAAGACTGGTTTGCCCCAAATTCTGCTTTAGCTCTGAAGCAGAGACTGGGTAAGAATTCAGACCGTGTGACCCAGTGGTTAGGCTGAAGAAGAGTCAAGTTGTCTAAGTATGGTGTAGGGCTTGTACAGTCATCTATATTGTGGAGCATATGTTGTAGGTAGTTCAGGAGTTTTAAAATTAGAAATGGATCTTTAGTTTCATAACAGTGGAAAATGTTGACTCAGCTGCAGCATTTTCTTTACAACCTTGATTTAAATTGGTTTGTCATTTGGGGGAAAAGTAATACAGGCAGAAGTGTCAAGAGAAGACTCTCGGATCCACCAGCAGTTGTATCACTTCAGCAGAAGATGGCCAAATAAAACTTGATATCTCTGTGTTCCCTCAGCTCTCAGGATGGTGAGGGGCTGCTCTATTCCAAAGCCTGTTAAGGAATCCCTGAAACTTTGCAAGTTTTTGTTGCCTACTCGAGTAGGCTCAGCGCTGATGCAATGGGTGGAAGGAAGCAAATGTGGAAAGGGCTGTGATGCCTTTTTATCGTGGAGAGTTCTGTTAGGAGGTGAATCCCCAACTGCTGTTATGCAAAATGCAAATCAGCCTTATCAGGGCCAGGATCTCGCCTGTGATACATATGGTTAATTCACGTAAGTCCCAAGGTTTTATAATTTAGAAAATACAGGAGGTCCTTTTTTTTTTTTTTTTTGTGGGAGAAGTTCACCGCAATACACTTTTGAGGCTGAGAGCTGTGGGGAAATTCATCCATCAGCCTTTTCCCCTTCTCACACTTGCGCTGTCTCTGTTTGAGCTGTGGGGATTTCACACCTAGGACAAGGCGAGGGGAATTCAGAACCAGGACAATGTGCTGTCTCTGATCCTTCTCCTGGCATCCTAAAGCATAAGTGTGCATGGAAAGGGAGAAAGTACAATTTTTTTTTCTCCTCTCTCTTTCCGTAATGTCCATCTCATCAGTCCTATAGAATCATCTTACACCTGCCTCTTGACAGCAGCACCTTCATTGTTCATGTCTGTTGCTGTTGCTGGGTACGTGATGACGGTCTAACTGGCTGTTATGTACCGAAGCAGGAAAAGTAGAAGAGATATTAGCAGCATTTAAGGCCAACAGCAAAATCTGTGTTTTTTCCCTGTACTTAGATGCTGACTTTTGTGCAGTGCTGTAGACTGTGTGATAACTGTTTGCTCGCGATGCTTTGGCAGAGAGTTTGCCTAGGTGATAAAAAAGGCTACTTCATCTTTTCCACCTTGTAATTTTGGCACGATCCAGTATGCTGAGTGGACTGTGAAGCAACTAGATCTAACTTGCAGTCGACCAGTTGTCCCAGTTGTAGAGTGAGGTGATTCATCTGTAAGTTTTGCAGCTTCTCACCATGAAGGTGTCCAGACTGAGGCAGGGAGAATGGGACGTTGTGCTTGTACACTTTCTTAGGCTTCTGGAGCATGGGCCTCTTTTGCTTAGTTGAGGTCTGTGTAGAATATCCATAGTGGGTAGTTTGAAGAGGATGGGTTTCCAAAACCAAGAGTTGGCCTGTGTTTAACAGGAAATGGGGGTTTATGGCATGAGATGGCATAATGCCGTAATATTTTCGCAGAAGTAGGCATGACACAGATAGGACTGAGAAGTTTCAATTACATTTGAAGCACATCAAGATTCCTCCTGTGTAAAGTACATTTTGTGTGAAGCGTTGCTGATAGACATATTCACCCAGATTATTTCCAGCTCTTAACCACTTTTGATTGATTGTTTGTTTTTTTTAAATCTAGGCTGATGTTGCTATTTTGGTTGTGGATGCTAGCAGAGGAGAGTTTGAAGCAGGGTTTGAGACGGGTGGACAAACTCGAGAACATGGATTGTTAGTGCGCTCTCTTGGAGTGACACAGCTAGCTGTTGCAATCAATAAAATGGACCAGGTACATCCTTAATTTTTTTAAATTTAATCGAAGGGCTAGGATTGTGAACCTTAAGTTTAAGGATCAATATTGTTAAACTAATAATAAAGTATTGTTTCTTTCTTTGATTCTCATCTCTGTCTCTTGTGTTTGGACTTTACAGTGCTTTTTTTTTTAAATGAGTGTATTTTCAATGCACACAGGATAGTTTTAGTACTAAAATTAGTAGGAATCCCTCTTGTACTTGTGAAAAATCTCATATACGCAGTTAACCCAGTGGCATCTGCAAGGGTATCTTGGTGGTCATTCAGGTCAAGACCCCAAGAGCTTTATTTAAACCTGTAGGGTGTGTTAAATATTACTAGTTGTATTTTAGATTATTACTGCATTGTATATATTTTTTCCGAATCTGAATTTTGTGTAAACGTAAAAAAAAAAAAAAGGTGCTGTTCAAGGACAAATCAAAGTAAAGGGACTTGCAAGTTAAGTGGTGTGTTGTTTGCTGTCAGTAGTTGTTAATGTGTATGCTCTTATGTATTTAACTATGAATCCACCTGGAAATCTCATAAATTCATTAGGGGCTGTGTGTGACAAACATCTACTGGATACTGCAAAGTTGATGACATGGAGCTGCGTGTTTGAATCATGGTTAAAAATCTACAATGTTATTATCATAATCTGTTTTCTATTTTAGGTCAATTGGCAACAGGAGAGATTTCAGGAAATAACGAGTAAGCTTGGCCAATTTCTTAAACAAGCTGGCTTTAAGGTAATGTAAATTTCTGAGACCTTTGTTGCTTTGTTCTGGCATTTGAGTAGGATGAGCTTTTCTTACAGTCGGGTTGTTTTGTGTCACTTTCGTGCTAATACTGTGTCCACATGGTATAGTAGGTTCCTTTTCTTACTGGTAGGGTGTACACTGAACCCTGGATAAGGTTAGTCAGTTCTTTGATAATCTTTCTGCCATCGTCTTTGTTTAGGTCTTTTGAGTCTTTGGGCCACTCACCTCATTTGTAGTTTCCAAAGCAGAACAGACCAAGGATTGTCCGCCTTAATGTTCAGGATTACATAAATGACAGTACAGAGTTTTATACCAGAGCACGTGTCAGTGTGGATTATGAACTCATAAGAACACTCTCCATTTGTCATTCTTCACTGTTCTTCTCATGTTTCCTTGCTTACGACTACTATTCATTTGGTCTGGCTGTGGCCTTCCTGAAATCCTATGCATAAACCAGCAATTCAAACTGAAGTTTTGCCTGTCAGAGATGGAATTGGAGTTTGTTACCTGAACTCGGTTTCTAGTTGCTAATGTTGCTATTGTAATGTTTAAATATCTCTAAGTCTATCAGACAAGATGTAAACAGAAAGGAAATGGATCCACTGAGTAATCTTGCTTTCTCTAGGGAAAATATGAATATGCCAAGTGTTCTTTTATAGCTTAGATGCGTAACACTGAAAAAATGCACCTCTTGCTAGAAGATCCTGTTGTTTAATGTATGCTTAATTTCTGTTTGTTTTCTTAATTAGGAATCAGATGTGGCTTATATCCCAACGAGTGGCCTTGGTGGCGAAAATCTGGTCACAAGGGGTCAGTCAAGTGACCTGACACAATGGTATAAAGGAAAGTGTTTGTTAGAGCAAATTGGTGAGTGCAATTTTCCTCATTTAAAAATGAATATATCTTAGTCCTGTGTATGTCAAAACTTATATTTTGGGGGAAATGTGCAACAAAGTCTTTGGAATGCAATATAATTGATTTATCCCTAAGTGAGAAGTTGTTGAGATAGTTATTGAATACAGAAATTCTAAAAGGTCTTCTCAATTTATTTGCAGATTCCTTCAAGCCGCCCCAGAGATCAGTGGATAAACCATTTAGGTTGTGTGTTGCTGATGTTTTTAAAGGTTGGTTGGTTTTGTAATATTTGCACCATTGTTTCATCGATATTTAACACAAGTGTTGAAAAATGATGTAAAAATAACACTTCAAGTAGGAGCTTTATGTGTATCAGTAGTCTTGAACTGGAACAGTAAGTTTCCAAGCACTGTTCTTTGTCGAATTTTAGATAGCACTGCTGAGGAGAAACACACTGGAAAAGAAATTGAGGGAGAAAATCTGCTTGACCACCTAATTAGTGATGTAATGAGTTGATGGTTCCATGGGCCAGAATTTGGGAGTTTCTCTTTCCCAAACTGGTTCTTGTTGCTTCAGTGTATGTTTCTCAGACTTGTTATGAGTGTGACTTTCAGCTCTTTCACCTTCCACTCCTAGATTTTAAAAAAGTTTGACTTGTTCCTTTAATGTTCTTTGTTGTAGTTGTAAATAATGATAAATTCCTTCACTTTCATATAAAAATTTGAGGAGGGAGGAAGTGGAAGAAAAGGGTGGTGATGGTGAGACTGTTATAACCAGCAAGGATTTAATGAAACGCAGCTAGCTCTTCCCTAGCACTAATAGAGTTATGGACAGTCACTATAACCAGTTCTTATGCCCATTGTATGGAGAAAATAGATTGCCTTGAGCCTTTATGGTTTTCATGGTAAACATGAGTTGGCTTTTTTTTTTCAATTAAATGTACTTGCAATTTACAAGTAATTTAGAAGAAATAAGATTTGTAACACTCATCCCCGTTCAAACGTTCCATAAGTCACTTGAGAAATGTTGTAAACTAAATGACAGCATGATTTGAAAGGTTCTAAATATTTTTAATCAAATATTATTATTGAAATCCATATTTTAAAAGAAATTTTACTTTATATGTAGAGTCTTTATAGGGCAAGTACAAACAAACCAGATCAACATACTGACTGTAATTTGAAAAATGAGGTTTGTGCGATTTTCATGTGGGTCTTTGAGAAAACATGAGGTGCTGTACGTGCCCCGGTTTAGCTGACTTAAGACTTTGACGCCATGATGTTAAATATTGAAACCTTGCATGAGAATTTACCACTAGTTTTGTTATCTAGGCTGTCACTGTATTTTTTATTTATTTTTTTTTTTAAATGTTGTGAGCTGTGGGAAAGTGTGTTGGGATTATTGATTGAGATCTTTCAAAGTACTATCACAGCTTTTTTTTGTCGCAATAATCATTTTTGCGTTGAGCTAGGTTTCACAAAATGACCAATTTTGACTAAACCTGTTCTGTGGAAAAGTCTGATTTTTTTTTTTTTTTTTTTTTTTTGCCAAAGCATGCAAAAAACTTACAACTTTGGAAAGGACTCAATTAACATATAGAGGGTTTTTCACTAAATATGTGGCCTTTTAGGTGTTTTTTAGGCTATTTTTTTCTTACCTTGTGATCTCAAAACTTAATTGGATGCCACCAGAGGAAGTAGCTGCAGGTACGAGTACGTGAAGCAACAGTTGTTCTGGGCTTTATTCCAGTGCCTGTTTATGCTCAGGAGGAGCAGTCCGTAGAACAGTGTAAAAAGTGAGAGTGCTGAGTCTACTCCTGCGTAGTTTGGAAAACCCCTTTCTTTATTAAGATTACCCACACGTATGATTCATCTACCTCAGCCTGATTTTAACTGTTGTCCTCCATGGCCCTCCTGATGTTCTCTCCAGGCAAACTATCTCCTGATCAAAGAGGTCCCTGTAAATTCCTTCACCACTGCATCAGTCCCCACTTACCATATTATAATTCTGTCTAGGGTATGACATGACCTGACTTTTGAAAAGCCTTGTCCAGCAGCCAAGTCCTGAGAACAAAGAACATGTCCTGGCAGAACCCGAGTACCATGACACAGGAATCGTGCCATTTTTTATGCCCTCCTTCTGTTCCCCACTATCCGTTTTGTAGTTGCGTGGATTTCATGGGGAGCTGAAGGAGCTTGACACTACGCAGGAAGCAATGAGCATGGGAGAAGGCAAAGCTTCAACCACCACGCTGGTTTACTAAGCCAGAGCTGGTGATGGTGTGGAAAAAAAAAGAGAAAAGGTTCTTGACTGTGCTTTGGGAGTGGTTGGGAACCTTGGACCAGTTCACATTTCTGGTTGCCTACAAGTGCTTGCAGAGCCAGCTTCAGGTTCTTTTGTGTACCCTGTTGAAGGTGGTATTTGTACCATGACTTGGGAATTCTTTTTCTAGCAAGTATCTGCTGCTCCAGTTTCCTGTTCTTTTGACATCTGATGTCATCTTTTAATTGACTGCATTCATCTCATTTGCTGGAATGAATAGAGGAAAATTTGCTTGCAGGCATACTGGTAATGTTTTTCCAGCTAGAGAGATGGAAGCATTTATCAATAATGGTGATGAACGCAAAAGAGCAAGTTGGTAGTTTGTGACCTCAAGATTTTAGGTCAACTTGCTCTTTTCAATTCAGCGTTTAATCTAATGCGACACACAAAATACTGAGATGCTTGCTTAGCACTGAATTCTAATGTTCAGCAAAAGGTATATTTATTTTCTGTATGGATACTGAAAATTTCATCGAGGAATCACAATGGAATTGTGGAATCCTTCAGAGGATTCTTTTTAAACACACCTGCAAACACATACTAAGGAGATAAAGCATTGCTTAAGGTGTATGTGCATAAATGTGCACATGTAGCACATCTATTGAAAATAACTGGCATATCACTCAAATAATCAATGGAGTATTAGGACATGGAAGAAGAAAAACTTTGCAGATCTTTTATTCAGAAATACTAAAGTCATCCACAATTATAATAGCTCCTCATATGAAATAGGACTGAATCAATCTTTGACTTTCCAAGAGTAAAAGTAGTATGCAGACAGAGCATGTAGGATTTTGACTCAGTTAAACAGTAAATGCTATAGGAATTTACACCTGTATGCATGAGAATTCTTATGAGAGCTCTGTGGTATGTTTCTTTTTTTTATCTGTAACTGTAGTGAGAAAGTGCTGAATTAAATAAAATTGCTAGAAATTAAGGGGCTTAATATAATATTGAAAAACTAAAAAATATTTCTTCATATACCTACATTTGTTTAAGGAAGGATATTTCTCCCTTAGTTTTGAAAAACATAAGATCTAGAGGTTTTGAATGTAACGTTTCATTTTCATTATGATGCACAGCTGGCTAACTTGCAAGTACTGAACGCTACTGGGGGGAAAAAGGTCTTCATTATATTTAAAACTTATCTATGCATTGCTAAAGGGCTACCTTGTGAGGAGCCATTGATCTTATTATGAAGTTTTTTCTAATTTTTGCTGTGCTTGTTGCAGACCAAGGATCAGGATTTTGTGTGACTGGTAAAATAGAAGCAGGCTATATTCAAGTTGGGGATCGACTTCTGGCAATGCCTCCCAATGAAACTTGCACTGCAAAAGGTACAGTCTTCAGAAGCGTGTTTACTTTCAGGTCAATACTGGGCTAGAGGCAGTTACTGAAATGGTAACAAGACTGTCAAACTGATACTAACTGTCAAACATAAAATGTGAAAGCATAAAACGAATTTCTTTAGATGTGACTGTGTCTGTATAAATATGTCTGTGAAGAGTATGTGAAATTGTGCATGGGTTTTTTTTTTTAATCTTTTTTTTTTTTTTACCATATCAGATATTCCAAATGTTATAGCCTCATGACTTTTGACATTCTTTTATGAAAAACTTAGAAAAAACATCTGAGTTCCAGCAATGTCTATGGAAACATGCGGTACAGGAATCATTAATATTCAGCTTTGCTGTGGAGTGTTACTGCTGTTAGGAAGTGTGAGGATGTGGAACAATCTTTAGAAATTAATCTTATGGATTAGACATGAAAAAGCTTGAGAATTAAGTCTCTGCTGTTTGATGTTCATGAGATTTGTCACCGATCCTTTCTTAATGTACAAACATTCAGGATATATTTGTCCTGAGCAACAACAAAAGAGAAGAAAATTGGATTTGAATTTCAATACGTTTGATTTCTGAAAAGAGGAATAGCTAAGTCAAGACATTAAATGTTTAGCTGTTTCCTGGTTAAGCTAGCTGTCTTTGTATTGCACAGTTGTTTTTATTTCTTATGCAAACAGAAAGATAAAATTATTTTTTCCTACGTTGACCGATGAATAAAAAAATTAAGCCCTGAAAACAAATGAATAGGTGTTTCCTTAGATAGCTGTTTAGTCTGAATTCAGCAATGTGCTGGTTCGACTGTCCTGTTCTCTTCCAGAACCAACTCGTTCAGTGCTAATTTGGGAAGCTCTTCAGTGTGCCTGTTTGTATGGTTGTGTGCACGTTGTATACACAGGGATGTTAAAACAAGGTGGATGAATATGGGTATGAGACCACTGTAGTCACTCCTCTGTTTTACGAGTGGAGGAAATAGCGTGGAAAAAAGATGTATTTTGTCTGAGTATCCCTAATGGTGCAATTCTATGATTTTTGTTTTGTGCTGCCTCTCATACAGCTGAAATGCAGGTGAAGGTTGGCGGTATTAGTTCATGAGGCGTGTATTATCTATATTTAATATAAAGGAGAGATAATTTATCATACAATATTTACTAAAGGTAGCATGCACATTAGGATTCCATTTTTTCATTTCAAGAGGCTGAGTTTTGCTTATTCTGTGAGAATGACAGGAGAATGGGGCCAGGCTCTTTTCAGTGGTGCCCAGTGACAGGACAAGAGGGAATGGGCACAAACTTGAGTATAGGAAGTTCCACCTAAGCATGAGGAGGAACTTCTTTCCCTTGAGGGTGGCAGAGCACTGGAACAGGCTGCCCAGGGAGGTGGTGGAGTCTCCGTCTCTGGAGACATTCAAAACCCACCTGGATGGGTTCCTGTGCAACCTGCTCTAAGGTGACCCTGCTCTGGCAGGGGGGTTGGACTAGATCTCCAGAGGCTCCTTCCAACCCTATGATTCTATGGTATGTGAAATAATTATCGACACTGCTTAGTAAACATTATTTAACATGCTTGTAGTTGAATGATGCTTTCTGGCATGTCTTTGACAAGTGGTTTTGGGAACAGATTTGCAAATCAATAAATCTGTAGTGAAATAAAACTAGATCCTATAAATGTATGCAGTAATCATAAAAAGTGGGGTTTTTACTTTCCTTCTTGGTGTCTACCAGAAACCTCAGAATATTAAGTCAGGAGCAATTAGTTTTGTCCTCACCCACCAGCCAGGTTATCTTTTAAAACGATTGAAAATACATAAAAATCAGAATAAAATTACTCTTAAAGACGCTTTCTAAGAGACGCGGTGTCGTGAACGAAAGGCATCGGTTACGCTTTTTCATGAAAGAGTCAGCAAACCCACTTAAGGTAAATGAAAGTTGACAGAGTACCATTAAAGTATATGAAAGATGCGGTCTAGGGTGTGCGTGTGCCTCAAAGGATGGGTGGGGCAGATACGGAGATATTAGTACTACAGCATTTTCAGGACTGCGTCATCTGCGCTGTGTGACAAGTGCCAGGTCCCCTCCTCTGGCTTAAATAAAGCCATGTTATTGTGCAGGGTGGGGTGAGAGAATAGCGAGTCCTCACTGAGAGGGGGGCCGGAAAAAGCTTCCTCAGACTTCTCAGTTAAAAAGCTTTTACTCTCAAGCCATTCATACTGAAAATTGATGAGTAATGGTTGATGAAGCACAAATGGCCCAAACAGAGCTGTTTGTTTGTAGCTCAGAACCTAGGTACTTCACTGTGAGGTTCTGTTCTTACTCATTTCCAGGAATCACACTGCACGATGAGCCAGTTGATTGGGCTGCAGCAGGAGATCACGTTAGTCTCACTTTGACCGGCATGGATATCATCAAAATCAAGTGAGCAAAACTGGGTTTCAGTCTAAGTAACGGTTTGTTTTTAATGAAAAGCTTTATAACTATTACACTTAACAATCAGCGGTTTACTTGAAGAATGATGTGGCTACCAGGATATTTAAAACCGAAGTGATGCCTATCACCTGGCTTACATGTACAAACGTTGGAAACATCTGCTGCGTGTACAACGGCAACCTCAGAAGAATACTGTTAGTTTTCATCCTTTGCCCTAGTGCTGACACTGGTACCTTCAACTCCTCTATCCTTAAGACTTGTCCTTGGACAACTTAATTGCTGAATTAACTAAATCCTAATTGCTAAATAAAACAAAAGATTTTTGAAGAGCTCATCGAGTTATAAATCATTCTAACAGAACACATCCAAACAACTGCCGATGCGTACCATTAAGTAAATCTGGACAAGTGGAATTGATGGAAACTGTTTATTCAACACATTTAGCTGCTTGTAACATTTATTTTGGTAAATGTTTTGTCAACTGTTTTCTCGAGGAGGGTTTGATACATTCAGTGAGACACAGCAAATCTCTGTGTCTATTTCACTGTATAGGTTTCGTGCTAAGCCTTAGCCTCAAGGTTTTAGGTAAGCGTCAGTTGATGTTCAGGCTAGAAAATTGGATCCATAATTTGTTCAGCTTTTTTACATTCCCTGGACTTCAGACAGCAAACTTCCAAGCTCCTGTTTGAAAACTCTTTGCATTGGTAGTTTTGCAAATTTATGCTCTGCTTTTAAGGGAAAAGTACAGGCTTTTCTGTTTTGCCATTTCATAATGGGGTGTGATTCTCTGTGGTAAATGGGGGGGGGGAGTCATCTTCTACTTGTTGAATGAAGGATTGAGTCAATTCGTTACCTTGGTGTCATTCATCTTTTGGAGATATATCAAGAAAAGGTACGAAGTTGTAAGTCCTCTTCATATTGATGAAATCTGATTACATCTGGTGTAAACGTTTAATCACGCTGTTCACTTTGGTCATGTTTTTCTGGGTGGGATTAATTTTCCTTTTATTTTAGGTGTCTAAAAACAGCCACTGTGAAAAAACTGTGTCTAGTCTACCTTATTGACTCGTACCGAGCAGCAGCTTTCTTGTGACTCCATGTAAAGTATTTTGGAAATGAGTGCTGCTGAGAGCTTAAGTTTTGAAAGTCCTGATCATGACGCTATATGCACAAAATAGTTGAGTTACAGGCAGCAGCACTGCAGTTTTGGGCACCCCGCAGTATTTTATGCTATTGGTCTGGAACAATTAATCTCTGAATGAAAGTCTGATTCTTCAAAGTACCTACGCACAGGAAACAGTGACATTTTTAGAAACTGATTAGCAATGGACGTAATTGTTCACTGAACTAGACAGACCTCTTCATGCATACCAACAAAATACTGTAGACATTGTCTAGGAATTGATTTCATTACAGGCTATAATATGGTGTTCCTGATTCCACCCTCCCTCCCCCCCCCAGGTTATATTAAAACGGTGCTGTCTTTGCTTTGCTTGTTTTAAATATTTATCTTTTTCCAGTGCAGTGATTAGTACTTGTATGTCAAGATGTGTATCAGTTTCTTTTGTTCTCCTCTCTTGTAGTGTTGGCTGTGTATTTTGTGATCCCAAGGAACCCATTAAAGTTTGCACTCGTTTCAGAGCTCGGGTTCTCATCTTTAATATTGAGGTTCCAATCACCAAAGGATTTCCTGTAAGTCTCTGTGAAAGTTCCTGTGTTCATTACAGGTTGCTCAGGGCTTTTCCTCTCCATGTTCGCTGCTCCTCCGCCTCGCCTTGCCCCAATATGAGAGGTATTTAGTGTCCAGAAGTGGTTCTGTCCTTCCAAAGGAAAGGAAGTCCTCTATAATTTGAAGAGGATGTAAGGGAGTATGTGCCTGTTCAGAGAACATGAGTTCCTCCGCAGTCAGGCTGGGCTGTCCTTTAGAAACCTCACACCTCGTAAGAGTATAATGATGTGCTTAGTTGTAAGATATCTTTTAAAATAAATAAAATACCAGTTTGTGCTACAGAACTGCATTGAAGTGGCAAAACCAAAACACTTAAGAATAGAAAATGTATTTGTGATTAATTAATACATGACCTTTGTGTCATATCTGTAGAGGTCACAAAGTTTAGGAACTAGGAACAATTCCTGAATGTGAGGCAGAGGCTTCTGTGAGAGGAGTTTTATAAGCGCAGTTTTAAAAAAAATCAGTCTTAAGTTGATGTTTTCAGGTATTAACACCTAGGATTTCTGATTATTGTAGAATGTATAATAACTGAAAAAATATTTTTAGGTGCTTTTACACTATCAAACCATAAGTGAACCTGCTACTATTAGAAGACTGTTGAGTGTCCTGCACAAAAGCACTGGTGAAGTGACAAAGAAAAAACCTAAGTAAGTGTTTTGAATAGTTAATAATTACTCAAGAAATGGGCTGACTTTTGATTAATACATGGTATGCCAAGCAGGTTCTATTATGAAGCAATATTGTGTTTATAAGAATATATTTTCATTGTTAGTTTCATGTTTAGATTTCAGAGTGCTTTATAAAGTGAACCCCCAGCCCACTTGATTAAATACTGAGCACCTGAGAAGTAAAATGACTTGCAGAATTGGGAATAAATGCTAGATCACTGGCCTTGCTCTTAAAGGATTTTTTTTAATTTTTTTTTTTTTTTTACATTATCTCTTTTCTTCCTGTAGTAGCATGGGATCCTGGGTATAATTCTGGTGATGGGTTACTGTCTAAAATAAACTAAACTAGACAGCGGGTCAAAGAAAAAGAGAGTTAGGGAGTCTTCCCATACAAGCTAACTATGGGAACATCTCTCTAGTTATTCAAAGCTGTGTTTGGGTAGAAATGCTATTTGATACATGCAACTTTATCAGAATAATCCTTTTCCAGAAAGTGCATGGCTGAAACTGTTGCTGAAAGGTAATGGGAAGAAAAATCACTTTTTTGATTGAAAAATCCTACAGAGCAATGAATTGGCTCTTTAGTTGTTGGGTTTGAAACAAGACTTGACTTCTGTTAGGCATGAAAAAGCAGATATTAATGAGATATTAAACTTCAAAACAATTTGCTAAATGTTGTGGTGGATGCTTTTCTCTAGAAGTTTTTAAAGACAACTCAGATGCCTTTTTAAAAGTTATGCTCCAGGCAAATGAGTTTTCAGTCTGGTGGCTTGGGTTATGCTTTAAATCAAACTTGATCATTTTCCTTTTGGCTTTTAAGTTGATTTTTGCCATTTATTCACTGTTCTCTCATTTATGCGTGCATATGTTTATAATGGAGTTTTCTGCTTATTTACCTGCAGGTTCTTGACTAAAGGGCAGAATGCTCTAATAGAACTACAGACTCAAAGACCTGTTGCTCTAGAGTTGTATAAAGATTTTAAAGAGCTTGGGAGGTTTATGTTACGCTACAGTGGTTCCACTATTGCTGCAGGAGTTGTCACAGAGGTATGACAGTTTTGTAACAGACTTTCTATACTGTAAAGAAACGGTGTTAACTTTCACGCAGCATTTACTTTTTATGGTTTTCGCCTGTTTTGCACCCTTTGGCCTAAAAAGTGAATTTATTCTGCTGAAAAAGAGACAGTGCTTCAGAAAGATATGAGGAAAACTTGCCACAATTCTGTTCAATTTATTGATATAAAAAATTACTCTGTTTAGAATTTTTGAATTTTGTGCATTTTCCCCTGTCTCTTGAGTTAAAAAATAACCCTTCACTATTTAACATACATCAGTCCTTCTAAAGCGTAATTGCCTGTATAAATATGCTGGAAGTAGTTTGTAAATAAGAACTGTTGGCCATTCTTAATGTGGGTGGTTTGGGTCCCAGATCTTTTTCTGTTAACATTAAAGACAATTGTACATTTGATTTTCATTGATGACTATAGATGTTTTCTGATCCTGTGTAAGTGAGAGGCTGTGAGGCTAAATATAAATGTTTTGCCTTCTATTAGAATAAAAAAATACAAATACTCCTCTAGCTGTCACTTCCAAAAGATTTTTTTTTTAATTAGAATTTTAAGTTCTAATTCTAGGCCTGAGGGAGAGCAATTTAGTCACGTTAGCCAAGTTCTGGTACCGTGACTTAAAGCTGAGTCATTTAATGTCAAAACTTGGAAATAGAGCGTGAGAATTTCTGGCGTGAGAACGATGCACCAGGTCTGTCGGAGGCTCTGGGCCTTAGGGAGCTTTAATGCTCTTAACAATCTGTCTCATCTTAAATAGGATCCAGAATGAGGGCTTTAATCTTGCACCCATTTTTCATTAAATTTAACTTGAGTTGAAGGGGACCTATTTAGATCTATGGTGCACAATGTTTGTAGAATTGGGGACCAAATAACTCTTTGATTGTTATTTGGAAATGATGATTTTACTACTTGTGATCTCATTCCAGAGAATTTCAGAGCAAAAGGAATTATTTTTTCCACAGCTAACTATATCACCTTGAAAAAGGTTGTGATTGTTTTATATTTAGTAACTTCATTTTTCACCATAGGGGGTTTATTCCATTTGCTTATATTTTTAGATTAAGGAATGACAGTGGTGCTAGAACTTCCACCGTCCAACCAAAATGAAATCGGATATCCAAACTTCTGTTTAAGAGTCCTGTTACTTCAGTTGAAGGAACAAGTGCAAATAATTGGGGAGAAGGGGATGATGACAAAAGTTAAATCGTGTGAGACGTCTGGGGAGCTCTTCATCAGTCTCTCCCGCTGCAGAACAAGATGCCAACTGACAAGGAACTGCTAATGTTGCACTTCTCGATCTCAAGAATCTTGTGTGTTTCTCCATGTGGGATTTAGCCCTTAGAGAGCTTGATGGAAAAATCTTAGAAAGTCGAATTAGAGAAAAAGATGATGAATCATCATGAAACAAACGCCTAACTTCCAGACATAAATTGTTTACATATTTCTTTGATTTGCTTCTTTGCTGCACATTAATTCAGTAAAGTAACTTTATTGGTCTATTATATTTTGAGGTTTGAGTTGAATGCATATTCAGGGAAAAAGGAACTTTTACTTTGGTTTCAAGAGAATGGCATGTAGTATTATCCCAGGATTGTTTTCCCTGACCCAAAATTTATTTAAAAAAGAAGTTTTCTTTTGCTGTGTAGTGGAAGCTGTGCCAACATTGGCTAATTTTATTTTTTAAACTGTAAGAATAATAAAATAACTTTGTCTGAGCATAATTTTTGTCTCCTTAGTTGTTTGTTATTTAAACACTTCTAAACTGTGTTAAATCATTCTTTACTTTCCATAACTCAGAAGTTTCAGAGTAAACTTATGACTTAAAATGAGAAACTGGCATGCGACTTATCTTTCTGTGGAAATAATTTCAGTTTTTCTCACATGTTATTCAGTGCAGCCGCTGTGTGTACGCATCTCTTTCATCCAGATTTAGTGCTCTTTTGAACAAAAGCTGGCAGTTTAATCTCGGGATGTATGCTAAAACCCTACTGTTGTGCTTGCTCAAGCCTGGAACTCCTTCCCGCTTTTCAGTAATAGGGCAGGTGAAACCTCTCAACTGAAAAGAGGGTCCTTCTTGCCACCTCCAGCACAAACTCAGGACAGATACGCTTTGCTACAACTTGCAAGATTTTTATATTTTTTTTTTCAATAGGAAGTCTGAGAGGGCCTCAGGTATTTCAGGACCTGCCATGTGAGTGCAGGGTGGAGACAGCTCTACTTTGACCGTGGTTAGTTGTGTGGGGAAGGAACTGAAATCTTTGCTCCAGAGCATCAGTCACTGGGGTTAACCAAAGTAAAGCTGTGCCTTGTGTAGGGAAGAACACAAAAAGCCTATGATTGTTATTTAGTTCAAAGTCATGTATGGTCTTTACCTGGTCTTCCCACGTGCTTTTTTTGGTAGGTAAATTTCTCTTTGCACTTACATGCTTTATCCCCAGTTCAGCAGATACCCGCATTTGACTGCGTAGTTACGTTGTACTGTGGACTGCATGCACAGCATCTGCAGAAGTATCAGCAATGCTTTATGTGGAAATGACTTCTGTAAAATCTTATGAATCTGAAATATCTGAAAACTGGTATTGCCAAAACTAAAGCTTATGAATTATCCCTATTTGTTATGTCTTCTTATAGTCCAGAAATTGCATTTAAGTACTTTGCAGTTTCAACATGCCAGCCGTGAAGGTTTCAGCGTGCGTGTTGGATTCCAGAGATTTGTCCGGCCAAGTTCCTGTGTTGAACATGTCCCACTTGAACTTGCCTTCAGACTTTGGAAATGTTTAGGTGGCTTTTAAGTCGGGGGACAGCTGAAGTGCTACAGGCAGAAGAGCGTGTCTTCAGTTTTAAGACTTTGGTAAATTCCTTGATGTTTGTGGACAAGGAAGCTTGGTATGGGATGAACCTCTGTTAACCCTTTTCACACATGGTTGCCATAAATTTTGAGACTCTGTATTCTGCTGTGGCGACAAAAAAGCTACTGCATGCTTTCCCAGTTTGTAGCTTGGGAGAGCCAAAGATATTGCCTAATCCAGTTTCAACATGACTGCACTACCTTTCAGCACTGATTTGAACTCTGCCCAGAGGCACCGGTTGGTTGGTGCATAAATGATCTGTTGTTGTGCAACAAAACCATATCACCTTTATTAGATTAAAATATGTTTGCGGGTTGATCCACAAGAAATTTGATGGCTTGGCAGTTGTCTAGGCTGCAAAAACTTTCTAAACTGCTGATTGAGATATTCAGAGTCTCCTGGTGCCAACATACTGCTCTCCAATATGGATGTAGTCTTTTGAATACCTGTGGAGTGTAAGGAGGTGGCATGCAGTCTTAGAGAAATCTGATAATCGAAGCGTTCTCTCTTGGAGAGACAGCTGTTACTGGGCAGTTTGGGTTCTTGGGAAGTTAAAAAAGAAAATATGTAATAGGCTTCTCTTATAGCAAGGTGGCTTCCACTGGGATATCAATGGAAGGGAAAGCATGAAAGCCGATGTCTTGCTTCTTTTTTAAAAACTGGATTTCTGACAACATACTACAGAGTGGAGCAGGTAGGATCGTGCTTTGCAGCTGTTTGGAATTGAAGGGCCACTCGGCTGCTTGTTATTGTTTGATATTTGGGGATGTTGATGGGGGGAAAAAAAGGTAAGTGTCTTATTTTGGTTTGATAGAACCATTGGTTTTGGGGTTGCCAGGAAAATTACTGACGATGACAAAGCAGTAAACATCAGCTGCAGACATGCTAATCCAAGGGTCTGTTCTCTGTGTCTGCTGATGGTAAGGAGCAGGTCCCTGGCTAGGTATCCGGGTCTTGAATTATTTTGTATAGTTGTTTCAAAATGTCTTTCCTGGGACTTGAGCTTGAAAAACTGGTATAAGGAGAAATTCCCCTGTCAAACCAGTCTTTTTCTCCCCTCCTTCAGTATTTTATTTCCTATGGACAGAGAGGAGCTGTTTTCTAACACCTTTGCTGACCCTGCCTCATTGCTTCAACTCCTAGAAAAGACCCGAGTGTCACAGAAATAGTAATTTCCCCCCCTTTCCTCTTTTCTGCTGTCGTTGCCAGGGTGCGTTCCCACTCGTGAGTGAGCGGTGCAGGGAAGACAGAGGGAGAGGGGGAGGAGTTCAGACTTGTGCAAATACGTACAGAACTTCTAATCTAAATTGGTACCTTGTAGGAAAAAAAAAATCACAGATGAAGCAAGTGGCTAACGATGGCTCACTCAAAGGCTCTTTTAGTGCTGGAAAACTTTATAGCTGGCAAATTCGTTCCTTGTTCCTCCTACATAGACTCCTATAATCCGTCCACCGGAGATGTCTATTGCAGGGTGCCAGACAGTGGCAAAGAAGAGGTGAGTACTATCTATGTACAAAGGTGAAAATGTTAAATGCACGTAACATCAATATTTTGAGTGGGAGAGGCTGAAGATGAGAGAACAGAAAAACCCTGAAGACTTTAATGCTTAAATGAGTAAGCTCTTGATTGCGTTGTAGTGCTGTGTAATCTATAGCTGCAGCAGCAAATAGTGTTAGTTTTTTACATTTTACTGTTAGAAAGTTACTGAGCGGATCCTAGGCTGGTGTACATCAACAAAGCTTCAGTAATTTCAGTGGAGCTCCTTCAGCTCGCATGGGAGATGTCTTGTATGTAAGTTAACAATAACGCTCAGACTGGCAGTTAAGTATAAACGATCTATAGAAAAGGGTTTATTGATCTCTTCTGTAAATAAACTTAGAGGCACTGTGTGCAACTGAATGTGTCTTGAAGATTCGCAGCTGCCATTTAAAAGGATTTTTGGCTGCTGGCTCTTCCCTGAAGCATAGTAAAAAGCTTCCAGATCTCTCTGGGTATGATATTAGCAGCTGGATATTAAGTGGAGGTGATGATGTGGGTGCGATGAGTGTACATTTCCTTATAACGTAGCCTGCCCCCTGCATCAAGGTAATGTTTCCTAGTGCTGTGCTGTCTAGGGTGGATGTCTCCTGGTACCTTACATGTGTTCAGGTATGGGATGCGCAATGTGACGTTCATCTGGGGAGCTGCAATTTCCCTGATGCTACTTTATAAGGGACCTACAAGTGTGTGTCTGACAGCGTTTCAGATTTACTGAGGAGAGAAACGTCTGGAAAATCATGAGTAACACAAAGGGCTTGGAAAATATTGACAACTAGTATAGAGTATTTTAATTTTCAAAATGTTTCTTAAAAACAAACTGCTACTGTGTGTAGCTATTCCCTTCACTTGCATTTTGGTCCTGTTGACATCTTTTATCTTTGCTTGTCTCAGCAGAAACCTTTGCACTGTAGTTTCAACTGGGTAAATATTTGCTAGATGCTGATGACCAGGAGTTAAAGTGTAACAGGTTGGGTTTGCTAAAATACATCTGTGTGGGTTCATTCCAACCCTAATGATGCCCGAAAAGACTTCTCTTTGATGTGCAGGTGCAAATCTTCCTGTTCATTCATTTGCAAAATCATTAAAACCAGAGAAATGTGAGAATGCCAAAGCAGCCTAGCCAAAATAGGCTACTGGCCATTCTGGAGCTGTAGTTCAAATATAAGTTAAAAGCAATGGCTTTTCTCTTTCAGCTTTCTGAGTTAGTGGTTGCGTGTAGCAGTGGGAACCCAGTTAAAACACCTGTAGTCAGCAAGTGCTTTACTCCTGCCTTTAAACAACTGTACAAGAGGTTCGGGCTCTGCAGAGCTGGCATCCACTGGTGACTGATGGAATATGCTGCAGGAGAAAGTGCAATCACATACTACTTAGAGGGGATCTGCAGTTTTCAAAATAAGCATCTGGACCCAGGTTTAACAAAGAACTTGGGATGCTGGTTTCTAGCAAGGCTCAATTTCCTCTTGGATTTTTTTTTCTTGATTAGTTTTAACGGAGAGTTAGAAGGCAGAACAGAGACAGTGAATCTGTTACTGACCTTGGAATTTAACACCAGGTCAGATGAAGGGGCCATTTCAACCAATTTCTCACAAAAACATTTAATGTTTTTTCAGGGGTCAATTTGTCCCCTAGCTAGATGACTTAAATTCTAAATAGCAACGCCAAAGCAGGCTGAGCCAGGTGCCCTGTATCTCCAAAAGACAGGCTGATGAGGGCAAATTAGTCCTGGCAAATGTCTCCTTGGTATCATCATTGGTATCATCCTTGGTTCTGCGTATCATCCACTGGGAAAGCAAATGTGGAATCATAGAATAGTTTGGGTTGGAAGGGACCTTTAAAGGTCATCTATTCCAACCCCCCTGCAATGAGCGGGGACATCTTCAACTCGATCAGGTTGCTTGGAGCCCCGTCCAACCTGACCTGGAATGTCTCCAGGGATGGGGCATTTACCGCCTCTCTGGGCAACCTGTTCCAGTGTCTCACCACCCTCATTGTAAAAAATGTGTTTCTTGTATCTAGTCTAAATCTACCCTGTTCTAGTTTAAAGCCATAACCCCTTGTCCTATCATAACAGGCCTTGATAAAAAGTTTGTCCCCATCTTTCCTGTAGGCCCCTTTTAGGTACTAAAAAGCCACAATGTCTTGCAAGTGTCTTTTAGTAACTGAAATGCTGCAACATCATCTCCTGAGGACAGTTTGGGGTATTTTAGTTGTGTGTGTTCTTTCTGTGTCTTGTGCAGAAGAGGAAAGCAGAAGGAAGTGTTTCAGACACAGGAGTTCATCGTTGAATTCTTATGCGTGTTTTCTTTATGGCTCGACTTCTTTGCTGCTTTTTGCTACTCAGACTAAGTTAACTGTTTAACCTTTGTACGCTCTCCTAACTTTTTCCATAGAAATCTCTCTCCTTTTTTTCTCTTGCTTTTTATAGGTCAGTCTACTGCCACTTCATTCCTTCCTTTGCTGATTTTCTTTTCTGCTGCCTGTGAAAATGTGACATCTTCCTTATTCTAAACGCGCTGGAGGGTTAAAAAGTGCAGATGGCCTTAACTGCACACCAGCCCTCTCTTGATGCACTACAGGCCACAGAGGAGAAGGCAGATGAGAAGCAGCACCACAATGGCACCTAATGACGGGAGGGTGGAAGAACAAGTTAATTAGTAAGGGCGGTGTGGTTTCACAGAGGGTGAACCTTTACAGGGTAGGGTGCCATCCGCGCCTGACTCCCTCAAGAAGCTGCAGTTCCCCTTTCCCAGGCCTGATTTAGCCCCGCTCTGGCTGCTGGGTGGCTGCCAGCCTGCCACCGCCGGCACCTGAGCAGTAGGTTGTCGAACTACCGTCAAAAGGGTCTGAGCTTGGCCAGTGATCTGTGTGACCTCGTGCGAGTTGGTTTATTCCCACCCTGGCCTCTGTAGCAGCGCTGTTTTGGCCCTCAAACTCTGGCCCTTATTTTTAGGGAGACTGTAAATTTTGAGATGGTTTTAAAAACACCCATCACCATCTGAAGGAACAAATTTGGAACTCGGTTTTGTGGAGCTGATGGAAAGGAATCTTCAGTGGCTGCAATGTGGCGACATTAGGAGAGGTCAGAATTATCTGATTAATCTTACAGCAGCATCCTCCTAGTTCTTGACTTGGGCGGATTTTCAAAAGCTGAAGAAATTTATGAGCAGAAACAATGGTAAACCAACTAAGACAGCTTTATCTAACAGCCCACCTTGATGCATGTGCTAGACGTTGGAAGCAATTAAGTGATGCATAGGAAGCAAAAGCTGGGAAATAGGGCAGTAAATTAAAATATGGAAGGATGTTGGTAAACATCTTTAGACTGGTGAACAACATCGAGAAGGGACTGGTTATAAATCAATAGATGCAGATAACTTTCATTTAAGAGCCCGGAGGAAATGACTGATGGAAGAGAGCACTTTTTGGTGAATTTTAATCCTTTGAAGCCTGGTCTGCTTGGAAAAGTGCTGGTATTCTGCCAGTATTCAGAAGTGTCAGGCTGAAGGACCTGCAATAGTTATTTACATCTCAAGTAAAGTACTGACAAGACTGGTATGCATCTATATGAAAGCATATAATGATCTTCAGATCTGCAGACTTGGTTAGGTATCTGATGAGAGAACTGACTAAATCCCAAGAATTTTAGAAAGGAGCTAATTTTTTTTTTTTTTTATGTGCGGCTGTTAATGAGTTCCTAGCTGTGATCAGCTAAGATTAAAAATTTTCTCTGAATGTCTATTCTGTAAATATATTCTTGGTCCTTGCTTGAACCAGCTGGGGGAAAGGGAAGAGGAAATCAAAGGCCAGCAGGGCATACAGTCTGTTCCTTCCCCAGCCCCTTACTGTCATCATTGCCCACTGTGGCTGAAGTCCCGTGTTACAAGAATCGTTGACCAGTCTGTCATTTCCTCCCGGCCTGGAGAGTTGCCCACAAGTTGCTGGAATGTAGAGAAAAGCAAGAGTTACTGTGAAATAGAGTATCAGAAAAAGAAACTGTCTTGAGTTATGAGATAGTGTCTTCAGAAGGTGAAAATGGAGAAGCTATCAATAGTCACAACTCTAAAGAGATGTGCTATTCCCAGCAATGTGATCTGGATTATTAGCCTCTCAAATATGAGTTCATCTGCTGATTGTTTGATATTCTTTCTAAGGCCTACGTTAATAATCACCATCTTTCTTTTGCTTTTTTTAGGTGGAAGCTGCTGTCAAAGCTGCTAAAGCTGCCTTCCCAGTTTGGTCCTCAAAAAGTCCATTGGAAAGATCTCAGATCCTGAACAAATTGGCAGACCTGATTGAACATGACCTGGAAGCATTTGCACAAGCAGAGTCAAAGGATCAGGGTAAAAATTGGGACTGTTGGTCTCAAATGTACAGTGTCTTGCTGCATGGAGGTTATAGTGCAAAGTTTTAGTGTGGTATGAGCTGTTCGTGCAAACTGGAATTGATGTGCATGAACTTTGAAGAAGTTGCTGATTTTGGATTCCTTGCTTTTCAGAATTGCTGAGTTTTATTTTAGTTTTTAGGTATTTTGAATGCAATTAATATTTGGAGATATCTGGAGAGCTGTTGTTATTGTCTATGGTTGCACTGTGCTGTAGATTACTTGGGAGCAGGACAAAAGACATTTCCCAAAAAACATGCGGATCGGCTTTCAAAGCAGAGTTTGGAGCACCGTTTCTGCCCATGATAAAATAGCAGTGTGCTCGGTTCTGTTTCAGGAAAAACTATCACGTTTGCTAGAACAGTGGACATCCCTCGGGCTGTGTACAACTTCCGATTCTTTGCCTCTTCCATCCTCCATCACACGACAGAGTGCACCGAGATGGCAACCGTGGGCTGCGTGCATTACACCTCGAGGGCACCCGTGGGAGTTGGTATGAGGGTCCTGAAATGCTGAAAAGCTTGGTAGGGTGTCTGCCTCAGCAGTGGCTTAGCAAAGAAAGAGTGGTTTTTCAAAAGCATTTAGTGTGTCTGGGTCATGTGCTGAACACGACCAGTCTGCTGAAGCGCGAGCGGCTTTCTGGAAAGTCAGTTATGCTGCTTCATGGTAAAAAGAACGCTCATATGCCTTAAAAAGCAGCTGGTTTAACTTGGGTAGCTTTCACCCTCAATATTTCTTGTGCGTTGTAGGAGCGTGTCTGTGTGGGTAAGTGCGTGTTGCTGCTGTGGGATCAGCCATCTTTCCAGAAGCTCTGAGCTGCTGCTCCTGCAGGGAGAGCTGGATCACTTTGGGGGAGCAGTAGTGGCTGGCAACCTGACATTTCAGGCTGTGACCAGGGTGCACAGGGGTGGCTAAACCGCTTTTAGCTGGCGAGTTGCTGAACTCAGCCGCTAGATGCTGCTAATGCTTCAGAAATAAAGTGGCGGTGCTGCGCTGACAAGTAGTGGAGTCGTAGTTATTTCAATATTAGGTGGTTTATCTAAATATATACGAATGTTCCATGTTCACACTTGAATTATTTAAAAAATAAAACTGGCTAACTTAGACGGCCCATTTAAAAGGTTTTTTGGAGCAGTGGAGAACTTGAGTACTTCTGGTAAAACTGCTCTCATAAGGAAAAGTCCTTCGGTGCATCTGCTCCGTCAAACAGCGAGAAATCCTGTGGCTTTTATGAGCAGGTGTTTTTTCACTCTTTCCTATAAATACGTAAGGTGGAAATATTCTCAAAGGCAATTACTGAAAAAAAAATCTGGCAATTCAGCAATTTGTGGAAACTGCAGTTTGTACACTGATAAACTTTGTCACTCATAATCGAGGCTAAAACTGATCAGGAAAATATTCCCTATAGGTTATGCATGCTCTTTTTATGTTAAAATTGCAGAGGGATGGGCTGGAAGCTCTAAAGACCAACAGAAAGCAAGTCTGATCTGAGCTAACAAGTTACCTTAACTGGCTGTTTGCCAGCACAGGGTACTATCACAGACCAGTTGAAGTCAATAATAGTTACAGCTAACCTTGCATTAATGTTTAATTAATGCAGAAAGCACTGAAAATCTTGCTGTTAACGTAAGATTCCAACCCGAAGGAGCAGCAACACTTATTCAGAGAGTTTGGCTGATCACCTTTAGAATCATTAGCACAAATCTTTTAAAAGTATCTAGCTGTGAGAAGTGTTTCTATCTGCAAATTTATTGTATGATTGTCTGGAAATAAAAACCACAGCAAAATTCCTTTCATAAATCGTAATTAGTGTAACTGCATGAGGTTAGAGAAATGAGTTTTTTATCCCAGCAGACCGAAATCCTGTCTTTTGTGCTTTTGCATTGTAGCTGGTTTAATCAGCCCTTGGAATTTGCCACTATACTTGTTGACCTGGAAAATAGCTCCTGCCATTGCATGTGGAAATACTGTGGTTGCCAAGCCAAGTGAGATGACATCCGTCACAGCTTGGATGATGTGCAAACTCTTGGAGAAAGCAGGTAAGTCCCGTAGAGTGCTATGGAGGGGGAATGGAGTGGAAGTGCTTGTCTGTGCACCCTTTTTGTTGCAGAAATCAGAAAGTGGTCAAAGAATTTGGGAAAGACTGTTGACTGTAGATGAATGTTGCATTGGAGAATGAAAAGCTCTCCCTGTCCTCATACTATCTCATCTCTCCACCCTTGCTATTCCCAGTTTTTTTCCACTATCTTCTCATGAAAAGTCTTCTTGGGTCCCCCTCCCCCCTCCTGCACTCCGCTTACGGGTGTCCTACATCCATCAGAGGAACTGTGAGGGTGTAAGAGAGTGAGAATCAGCCCTTAGTGGCTGTTCCATGGCTGTATTTGGTGCCCTATTAAAAAAAACAACTGGGAGGACAACTGCTTCTTCTCTGAATGACTGAAAATTGTGTCTCTGGTGATGGATGTCTGGCAAGCTTGACCGAGCAGTGGAATTGGTTTTAGCTTTTAATCAATGATCCCCCAGAGTTATTAAACATCACCCGTTTCAGCTGCTCCACAAGTCAAGGGTCAATCTTTGTCATCCTAGGACTACGGGTAATTTTCTAACTTCAGGGACAAACCATGGTGAGGTGAAACCCGCAGAGCACGGGAAAGGGTACGATGACTGTGTGCTGTTCTTCCCGTCAGGGGTACCCCACGGGGTGGTGAACGTGGTGTTTGGAACTGGTGCCAAGGCGGGAGAAGCCCTCGTCTGCCATCCCGATGTGCCTCTGATCTCCTTCACGGGAAGCACGCTGACGGCCCAGCACATCACGGAGAAAAGTGCCCCGCACTGCAAACGGCTTTCGCTGGAACTGGGAGGCAAAAACCCCGCGATCATCTTTGATGATGCCGACTTGACCCAATGCATCCCCACCACCCTGAGGTCCAGCTTTGCCAACCAGGTGCCTCCCACCTCTGTAGCGTATAACTCCTGTTTGCAGCAGGAGGTGCACATACCTTTGGATCCAAATCCTACGTTGCCAGCTTCTGTTTCAAGATTCTGTGTTGTGAGCAAACCCTAAGTAGAAAAATATGAAAACAGTTTCATTATTCCACAAGGAGGGAAACAAAATAATAAAGGGCTCTTCTTTGTGCTCTCCATCAGAAGATAACAAGGTGTCGTTATCCCTCTGAAGATACATATATCGCTTATCCCTGCAGGAAGCAGCTGCTTTAAATCCCACCCTGCAAGAAAGTGGGAAGCTTGCTGATTTGCTAGAATTAAATTAGGAAACTTCCCCCAAAATTCTACCAATGTTCCTGTCCCCTCACCATCACTCTCAGGATACACCACCAGAAAACTGTATCAGGGCAAATGTGAGGAAAAATAGCTTAGTATCAGAAAGGGATTTTAAGGAAATGAAGACAGAGATACTCCAGAATTTGAAATCACATTTCCTATGAAAAATGTTGGAGAAGACAGCATACAATCAATGAAATATCAAATTTACTTGCATTAACAGGTGACTGCACAATCCTGTTATTGTGGTTTTGTCTTTTTCTCCTCTTTTCCTTTTTTATCTGAGAAAAAATCCTACTTTGCAGTATTGGTGAATGTAGCTTCCTCTCCTGAGGATGTCGCAACACAAATGTTATTCTGGCATGTGACTCCTAATACTTGTCAATAGTACAATGTAACATGAATGATATTGTGGATTTTCTTTTTTTCTTTCCCCCCCCCACTCCCTGGTAGGGTGAGATCTGTCTCTGTACCTCCAGGATCTTTGTTCAACGGGGCATATATAGTGAGTTTTTGAAGAGATTTGTGGCAGAAGCTAAGAAGTGGAAGGTCGGGAACCCCTCAGATCCTACAGTTGACGTGGGAGCACTAATAAGTAAAGAGCATCTAGAAAAGGTGATGTTACATGGAGTTTACATGATCTCATCTCATCTTTTTAGGGGGCTATGAAAGGTGGTTTCAGGGGTGTATGAAAGAACCGTGTCCTCCAAAATTAGCTCTGAGTGGTGATGATTCAAAGCTATTATAAGGTATCTTTTTGATAAAGGTTTCTGTGGCCTGGGATCACATGATTACTGTGAAAAAATCAACTCCGTGGGGAAAATAATTTAAAATGGCAAACAATATTTCTTCCTGATGGAAGTGAAATATATCAAAATGGTTAATTCCGCATCCTGAATTTATACATACCAATCTTAGAGCTCAGCAACATTTTCATGGATTTTATATTGCATTTGCTGAGCTCACTTATTTGCCTACTGAAGTAGTTAACAAGGTAAAAGTCTTATTTTTATGTCTCTCTGGCAAATCTGAGGAATACAAGCACACAGTTACTTAGGACGGCTTGCAGTAATTTGGAATTGCATATGTGTGGAGGACAGCTGAGATGATGCACAGTTAAACATAGTCTTCCTTAGAAGCTTATATGAAATGAATTTTTATGATGTCAGACAGAGTTCAGGAGAGCAGATACTCGCAACCCAGAACTATCTGACACAATCAGTGTAAGCAAGAAAACCGCAGAGTGAGAGAGAAACCCAGACCTTTGTCATGCTTCCTGACACCTCAGCAGGTTCTCCAGACCTGTTCTGAAGCAGAGTAGTAGAAACACCCACTTCCCGAGGTCCTTGGTCTGCGGCACCACAGAGCACTTCCGAGTCTAATCTGCCAACGTGGTTAAGGGAAAAAAAAAAGAGAAAGAAGCCCAGTGGTATCTCTGTGGTGTTTCTATAGGGAGAGAAAACAGGCAATGATTTTGGAGCAGCAGAAGCAGATCAACAGCATGTCCTGTGTTCAAGGTAGCATACGATAGCAGCAGGATGGAAACAGCTTTAATTATTTATCGATGGGATTTTCTATAGCATTCATGGCTTCATCATCCTAGTGGCATGTAAACATTTAACAAGCCTGCCTGAAAGGTAGGAAAATATTACTGATCCCTTCAAGTAAATGAGTGAACCGTGGCATGGAACACATGGCAAACTGCCCAAGCTCCTGGAAGAAGGGAGGGAGGCTCTGGGACCACTTGTGTTTTCACCAGGGACCCGACTCTTTTGAGAATACTTAGCAAGAAGGGCCAGTGGTGTTTACCTGCTAGGCTAGCAAGTGTTTGGCGAGAGAGAACAATTGTTTTACAGCAAGCAAGACCCAGCCTTACTTTTACAGAAACATAAAAACAAAAGGTAGGGAATGGCCCTCTGTTGTTAGGAGGGAAGTAAAGGTAGTGTGATCCAGTTGGAGGTATGCAGGGGCTCCTGTTGGTGTGCCTAGACTGGAGAGGTGAACGCTCAGGATTTGGTGTCCTTTAGCAGTAATGTTTTCCTGCTTCTTCCTCAGGTAAGGAGCTATGTGAAGAAAGCCCAAGCTGAAGGCGCGAGAGTTCTCTGCGGAGAGGGAGTGGATTCATTGGCTCTCCCAACTGGCAACCAGAAAGGCTATTTCATGTTGCCCACAGTTATTGCCGAAGTCAAGGATGAATCTTGTTGCATGCAAGAAGAGATCTTTGGCCCTGTGACATGTGTGGTAGCATTTGATACAGAAGAAGAAGTGATTGAAAGAGCCAACAGCGTGAAATATGGTTTGGCAGCCACTGTGTGGTCCAGCAATGTGGGACGTGTTCATCGAGTGGCACGAAGACTACAGTCTGGATTGGTGTGGACCAATTGCTGGCTCATTAGAGATTTGAACTTGCCATTTGGTGGGATGAAAGCCTCAGGCATAGGAAGGGAGGGAGGAAAGGATTCCTATGAGTTCTTCACTGAGGTCAAAACCATCACAATAAAGCACTGACTTATGTCAGCGGAAGTATTTTAGGGTAAAATAAATGACAGTAATTTGCATTACCATAAATGGCTTTCTGGAACACTGACTGTGATCGTGGCCATCTTTTTCTTGAACTTTGGTCAAGTGATATCAATGACAGCTGAAAATAGTCATCCCAAATGCTAATGTTGAATGCAGCCTTTCACGGTAAATGAGATCAGTGCAGACTCCACAATCAACCCATCCCAAGACAGATGACTTGCTTATTTTACAGCTCCTAAAGCTTTTTGAGTGTTCCTGTCTCAAAAATCTCTCCCTCTAAGGAAGTTTTGAGAAAGGATGGTATGTGACAGTACCTGTGGTTGGTGAATTACCTTGAGGGACAAAGTGGTAAGCACATTGAGGCTGATACTGTAATGGGAATCAGCCCATTTCCACTATCAACGGTATGGTCGATGTGCCAATCCATATTGCACTTCACTGATGTCCAACAACAACTAATGCTACGGCA
Organism: Rhinoptilus africanus; assembly: GCA_013400135.1. Classification (NCBI taxonomy): domain Eukaryota; kingdom Metazoa; phylum Chordata; class Aves; order Charadriiformes; family Glareolidae; genus Rhinoptilus; species Rhinoptilus africanus. Next base: position 94,916 of record VXBO01006525.1, on the reverse strand, counting down.
CACTAAATGTCTAAGGCAGTACTTTTAATCTATTAAGTGGTATTAAACCATGGGTTCCTGAAATTCTCACGATGTACAGAGACAATAAACATTTTAATTATAACCTGCTTTATGGTGTGCAGCTGAATCATCCTAAGACTTGTTATCTATTTTGAAATTACAGCCTTTTGTCACTTCTAAGCCTCAGCGATGGTGTTTTTTACATCCCTGAACAAAGATTTGTCTACATCAGACAGTGTCATTCTTCATTAACAAAGACTTGAAGTGACTCCCAAGACAACTAACTGTTGGAAATGTTTATCACCAAAATCTAAAACCAGTGGCAACGTTCCCTCACTGATTTACAGAGCTGTTATTTTAGTCAGGTATTTATCTCACAAACTTGTGCACATTGCACAGAAGGAGACATAAAGTTGGATGCACATTTTCTTCCCCTCTCTCCCCCCCCGCCCCCTGCCCCAAGATGCTACATTGCTATTGAATTTTTACGGCAGCCCTTCATGATTTGTTTTTCAAATTTTGAGTTGAATTTCACAGTAAACATAGCTGCATGGAGTTTCATAAATGCCTGTATTCTGAGAAGAGCTAATGAGTCATTTGGATATTTTGGGGGGGGGCTGTTGGGGGGAAAAAGGCACCTTTAAAATAAATTTTAAAAAAAGATGGAAAATTATTAGGGATGAGATGTAAAAGAATGGAGTAGCAAATTGCTCTGCTGCTCCTTTGCACGCCAGAAAGAAAATACAGAGAGAGATTTGGGCTTAATAGAAAATGCAATTTTATTTTTTCTACAATTTATAACATTTTTAGAGGTGTGGAGCTATGATAGGCAGGACTGTAATACCTTCTAAAACTGATGTGGCCAGTCTAGCAAAGGCTTGATCGAACACTAATCCATGCGTTTATTTCAATATTTCTAATTAAGATTATTTTTTTTTTTTATAGTGTACCTTTCAAGAGCGTTTTTTCCAGAGAGGTTTTATTTTTTCTTTCCAGAGTTTGGCCAAGCTAATGCTGGATTTGCACTTTTCTTAGTAAAAGCAAAGATAGCAGCAGGGTGTTTCAAATTATAGCTGCAGAAAGGCAGTCGTTTCTCAGTCTTTAAGTGCTTTTTGATGAGAGGAGTCACTGGAATAAATAATCATGTTGTTGTCCTCCCTTTGCACAAGTTGCGCCAGAACCTGCTTTAATGGTCTTAGAGTAGGGGATGGATCCCACCATCCCTTTCAGGAACGTTTGCTCCGTGTGTCCTGAGTCGGCTGAAAAGCCAGTTCTTCTCTTTCAGCAGACTTTTTGAAAATAACTTGTACCCCAGAGCTAAGGCCCAAGTGTGTGATGAACCTTGACATCTCTGGATCCAACCCGGTTGCAGGGCAGGCTGGGACCTTGATCATCTGATGGGTTTGGAACAAGCATCCCCAACTGGAGATGAGTTAAGGAAATACATAAAAATGACAGGCTCAGTGAATCTACGTATTCTGAAGAAGGGCAAACATTTTGTTTTAATTTAAAACTCTGCCTAGGTCTACTCGCGACCATGTGGTGGCAGCAGAACACCTGCGTTGGTCTTTTTTATTCCTCAGTCACTCATTATTTTGCTCTCAGGGTAATGAAGACCTGTATCAGTGCATTCTGCCAATTATCTGTGGGTTGGCTGTGGTTTTTTGTTGTTGTTGCTTTTTTTTTTTTTTTTTTTTTAACAAATCCTGTTTGGAAGAGCAAAAGAACCCAAAAACTGTGAAACACTTCATTAGTTTGTGGGGCAGGCATTTTCAGCAACAGCAGATGGGATATTACACAATTAGTAGGCTTGGATGGATTCCTTCCCCCACCTGGATCTAGTCTAGGTTCAGTTTTATTGAGCTGAATTTTCTTTCAGGTGTTGATTTTGGCCTGGTGTTAGATGTAATGGGGATTTCTGTATGTCATGTGTGTCGTTTTGTCCCGTGTGTCGTCTATTTTACAGAGAGGTAGAGAAATAGGTGGGCAGGGGACAGAGCTCTGCAGGACCCCCAGATGAGAGGCATGGAGATGGTGGCTCCATGTCCAGCGTGGCTCTGAGTGATTCTCAGAGGTGAGCTCCTGGGGTGCCCCATTTGGTCATCCTTGTGTCCAGCACCTCAGAGATAAGGGAGGTCTGCTAATGATGAGGCTTACTTTTAGTCAGGAGGGAAAGCCCATATGAAGATAAAAAGTGCTGTCCCTCTTTGTACTTTCCATCTTTGATGGACAACTTCCTTCTCCTGTCAAGCTGCAGTTTAAGTACTTTCTTGTTGTCCCACTTCTTGCCCTTTTAGATGACCAGAGTTTCACACATGTATATATACACATGTTGTAACACACATGTGGTACCTGGCGGGGAGATTTCTTTCCCTGCCTGTAATCCTGGGTAACTTTTGCATTTCACGTGCCCACCTCCAGCCTCTCTAGCCCAGAAGAGAGCTGCTGGTGCTTGTGGCTGTGAAGCAGGTGACATGAAAGAAGTAACCTGCTTGTACCAGGGGGCTCTCTGTGGGGACACTGATTCCTTCTACATACCATACCATACCATATGAACTCTCCCATATTTCCTTTATTCAGACTGACTGCTAGTATAGCAAGGTGTGTGGATAACTGTCTCCCATCTTAAAGATGAAGCAGTCAAAGAACTTTTTCCTACAGATGATGAAGGTGCCTGGGACAGCTGCTTTGTTTCTAGATTTTCTACTCTTGGTCCCAGTGTGTAGCGAAGAGGATATCCTGGAGGATGAGGCAGACTGATCCAAGGCATCATGCTGACAGCTCTTGCGGAGCTTTCTGGGCTTGGAATTTTCCAACTCGACAGCAAAGCTTTTTTTTTTTTTTTTTGTAGACTGTCCTGGCTTGTGCATGAAATCATGTGGCCATTGTGAGGATTTGTTTAATTACTGTTACATAAAGCTCCAAGAGTTGCTCCATCTGTTAATTCTTACAGATGGAGCGAGTACAGTTCTGTTTAACACCAGAAGATTATCTCCCTGGTGTGAGGTTATTACTTTACATGGGAAGGTAATAATATATTTGCCATACTTCACAGCTCTCAATTAGCATAGGGTTATTTTTGTTCTATTTCAGATATTTTCTTAGCGTGTTTATATCTGTATCTAGCTATTGTATAATGCTTGAAAGCAGCTTTGCTTAGGGAGACTCTGTGTGTACTTTGGAGAAGAGACACATCAGTTCTAATGTTTATATTCAAATCAAGCTACATCCCTTTTCCCACAGGGTTTGTAACTTAGGCAAAACAAGAAGTATTTGTAAAACTCCCAAGGATGGAAACAGACTTGACATTGTGGGTCAAAGAAAGTTTCATGCCTAACTTAAATGTGCAGAATTCAAATGAAGGTTAAGCTAGTTTTAAAACCTTAGCATTGAATTTTGAAACTTCACAAAGCTATACCGTAAGATTCAGCTTCACAGGTAGAGTCAGATCTCCTATCCCTAAGACTTTCCTCTTACAAAAAAAAACAACAAACCAAGAAGAAAAAAATAAGGGCAATGAGATCCTGAGGGAACTGGGAGGACTTCCCTGTCAGGCTTGTCCTCAGGACCGAGGTATAAGTTTTTGCTCAGTCTGGAAGGATGTTTGCTCCACACCTGTCTCAGGTCTAGAAGGGATTCCATCTGAAATGTCCAAGTATTTGACTTCAAGGTTCTTATTAAGCCTATGGATTTTCTGTGTAGTGAGTGAATCAAAAATTAAAATAGAAAGAAATTTTCCTAGGCTGGAAGAAGACCTGTGTCCCACTCTCCACCCTAGTTAGTAGTTAAGTATGATGTAGAAAGCGAAATGTAATGAATAGAAGAGACACAGAATAGTTGCAGGAAATCCTGGTGAATGGGCCATTTTCTTCATTGAATTCTGTTCCTCTCCTTTCCGAGTATTTATTTTTGCACCTGGAGGGTGATGCTTGTACTTAAAGGGCCTCAGTGCACTAGTTTTGTTGTTCTAGAATATATAAAACACTCGTACTCTAGGTGAAGAGTGGTGTATAACAAGAAAAAGAGGGAAGTCCTGCAGTATTATAACTGGGTAAACTGGATGCATTTTAATGCTGCTCAAAGCTAGTTACGCAGACAGAAACTGAATGTTTATGGTGCTGCCTCCTGAAAAAGAGCAGTTGAAAAGGATTTGGAGGTCATGAGGGAAAGCACAATCTGTATGAGAATACAAGCTCAGCCAAACCAGCCCAGCAGAGTAGGAATCACCATGAGCTCTGCAACGTCATTGCAATTTACGGGGAAGCCAACATGATCCCAGAGAGGATAAGCAGAAGTGTGCTGAAAATACAAATAATCTTTACCTTTGTGTGTAATATTACTGTCATGTTGTACACCTATTTCTGACTTCTTTCAAAGGATGTGAAGGGAGGAAAATGATTCCCAATTTTGAAAAAAAGCCATTCTAGTGTGGGACTTCGACCTTGGACCATGTGTTGTGATGTCCTTTGGGTTCAGAAACGCTTTACTAAGACAACTGGTGTGTGTGTGCGTATGAGTTCAGATGCATGGAAGCAATTACAGGGGTCAGTGACGAGTCCAGAGGGGCAAATGCATGCCACTGGGCTGGTATTTGGAAAAGCAATTTTTGTCTTCTAAAACACAGGAAGCCATGGAGCACAGCTGACAGGTGTCCTATCTGTTGTCCATGGCACAACCTGGCTGATGGTGTTTCCCTCTGGGATAGGATGTCTTTAATCATTTCCTAGTAAATGCAAATGCTCCCACAGCAGGGAGCACACGTGTGCTGAACAGGCTGCAGCCTGTGGTTTAAAGCATGCTGTTCATGGAAAGGGGGCGACGCGGGTTTGCGACCTGTCGGGTGGATCAGGCCAAGGTTTCTTGCATGGTTGTGACTAGTCAGTCTTTGTCCTGGGCTTTGGGGAAGATATGCTGGACCTGGCAGCTCAGCTCAGGTGAGGGCAGGGATGCCTGGTCCAGGGAGCCCATCGGGACATGATTAGGTGAGAGATGGATGCTAAACCACGGTTGAGACTGAGGCATAAGTACTTGTGCAACTTCATCGTGGGCATGTGGGGCCTTTGCGCAGTTATGTGCAAGATGAAATGAGAACATTTCTCTGTGGATGAGAGGCCTTGTGGAGTGCTCAGATGTGATAACGATGGGGCCTATATAAATCCCCAAAAGAGCAAAAGGCTTCTTTCAGAGTAATGCTAATGAGAGCTACCTCCTGGTTTCAGAGAAGTGGAAGTAATTATAGACCATTTATTGTGGGGAAGTAAGGGCACACATTCATTCACAGGGAGCTAAACTTGTCCAATTAACTGCAAGGCTCCTGAAGTAATAATGAAAAGATTATGCTACCATTTTAGTAATTGAATTTTCTTCTACTTTGGGAACAGTGCATATTAAAGAGAGTGTTTACCCTCGGTTACAGAAAGTTTTCATGTTTTTCTTCAAGTTTGGCTGACCCAACACAAAAGTCAGGCAAAAGTCACATTTTCTACAGCTGTAAAATAACATTTTCAAGGGTTGACTTAAAAAAAAAAAAGAAAAAAGGAAATAAAAGGAACAATTCCTAATACTGCGTTAATTTTTTAAAATGGATTTGTTTACATTTACTTGGCTTGAGTGAATTAACTGTGTTTACCTAATGAAAATGCAAGCTTTTGTCCTCAGGAGGAACGCCAAAATACTTGTTGGTAGAAATAGCAGAATGTCAATCTGGGATTCTGTTTGAGATTCTTGTGCCAAAATATCCGTGTTTCAACATGAGTAGTTGTTAGTTGCAAATAGATAATGTCAGTCCTGCTCCTGACTGAAATACAGTCCTGCTGTATTTCAGTCACCCGTTTCCCAGGAGGCACTGGAGGCAGTTTTCCATGTAGAGGACATTGGGTAGCTATGATAAGACAGTCTTAGAAGTTTGATTAGGAAATTGCCTCCTTCCTGTGGTGTTTTGCTCCCAGAACTACACTAAGCTTTCTGAGGAATGGAAATGATACTTTCGTAGCCCATAATTAGATTCCTACAGTTAATATTTTTTTTTCAGAGCTGTCCATTTTGCCTCTTCAAATGCACAGTGTGGAGGGTTTTTTTGATCATCAAATGTGTCTCTGGACTTTGTGTCTTTGAATCACAGGGGACAGGGGTGAAAGCTGGCATCCTGCAACAGCCACGTGCATGAGAGTTCGTTGGTGATTCGAAATTTGCTGTTACAGCTCTGTGAGATTCCTCTAAATCAGTTGACCCCTGCAAGGAGGTTCAGGCTGCTTCCTCTGTTGGTGACATGTTTGGAAACCTTAAAATTGTGTTTAAAAAATAAACATGTGTATGTGCATAACTATTCAGATATATAGTTTCCATAATGTGGTGCTCGAGTAAGCAGGGCAAGCTGAGCTATTGATCTGTGTGCTTCCAAAGAAAATCTCACTCTGGCCTCAGACCTTACTTTCCTGTTCAGTTTCTTTCCACGAGCAGCCTAAAAGAAAAACAGTTTTTCAGATTCCTGAGCTCTTTATAGCACAACCTGCTATTTGTTTAAAGTGCTTAACACCATAGACTCATCTAAATAATATAATTCCCTTATTTTAAGAGCAAGGGTCCAGGGGAGGTCACGTTCCTCTCAGCTTAGACAAACCAATGTCTAATTTTAGTCATCAGCTGATGGTTTGGTCCTGGTTTTGCTGTTATCCTGCCTGGGACTCGCTTTGCTTTTGCTCGCAGGGTCTGGTCAATACCACTTTTCCCCAGTGAGGTTAGAACATTGTTTACCAAAGCACCTCCTGCTTCTTTGCTTGAGATATGTGGCTTTTCAACACTGGGGGAGGAAAATCACTCCTCTGGTCATTCTTCCTGAGGTTTGGCTGGGTTATTGCAGTTTTATGGAGTTTGGACATGAAGATAGTGTTCTGTCCAAGGACAAAATTCAGCAAGAGGTGTTGAGAGGTCTTATTTCTAAATATGCTTAATCTTTCTTTCCTTCCTAATTAGTATTTGGAAATGAGATTTCATGCTCTCAGATTCACTTGTTGTTTTGCTCCTAGATACCATTTCTCACTAGTGTTAGTCAGTGATATGAATTATTTAATGTACATACTGTGCTTCAGAAACAGGATTTTTAGCTGGTCCATGTATTTGGACAGACACAAAAAAAGATCACTTTTTTGAGGAAGGGGTCAGAAATCTTCTGGATTTTAAACATCGAAACTGTGAGCCCTGAATGTTGAAGAAAATCTCATAGTGTTCTAGCAATATTTACTCTGATGTCCCATTTGAGTTGCCTGTTGAAAATAGGTAGGGAAATCACATCTCCAACTGAGATATAACTTGGAAATACCAGTATCTAAACAATCCCTGAGGCTCCAAGTAAAACTTTGATGAATAATCCTATGATTGGACAATTTTTCTGGCATATATTTTCTGTGCAACATCAATCTGCTTTTTATGATTTTTATACGAGAAAAGATGGATTCTGCTTATCTGTTCTTAGCACTTCATTCAGAGGTCTTCCAATCTTCAAAGCAGTATATGAACTTTAGATAATTAAGCCTCTTTGCACATCTTACATCTGGAAGTGTAAAGCATTTTTCGTTTTGCTGCTGAGGCAATTTATGGACAGAATATACTCTAATACCCGCAAGATATTTTCTTCAAAGGGAGCCGAAGGTGTTTTTTTCCTCATGCAGTCGTACCCTGAAGGGTTTGAATAACCTTGCCAGAGAAGAAAGTCACTTTGGAGGAAGGAGGCAGAAGCTTCCTTGCTGAAATGTTCTTGTGTATTCCTTNTTTTTTTTTTTTTTGCTGTAATGTGATGTGGTTTATATGGTCTCCAAGCATCCTGGAAAATTCTCACTGATGGAACTCAAGGAAAATGGTGTTGGCTGGTGTGTACTCTGGATGCTGAGTATCTGGTAGGGATGAGATGGAGCAGAACTGAGGTAGGAAAAGTAAGAATAAAAGCTTAGAAAAGTAAGAATGAAAGATGGGAGATCAGACTGCTTTAATTCAGGCAGTCTGGGTAGTCCTCATTTCATTGTAGGTGACTCTTGTAAATCCATTTGTATACCTCTAACTTATAAAGAAACCTTAAAGTTACAGCAGATGGTATTTATACCACAAGACAATTCAAAGCCTTAAAGAACACAAAATATAAGTGAGAACTAGATTCAGGTGAAGCCAAGAAAAGAAAAAAATATTACAGCTGGGGTTGGCTTTTGCCTTTGAGAGAACTCAAATCATGTACACAAAGAAAAAGCACCTGCTGACTCTTATCCACAGGCAGGACAGGAAAATCACAAATTTACAGCAATATTCTGAGCAACACTATAGTTTCATTTGGATTTCACTGCAATAAAGTAGTGTAGGAGCTTAACTTACTTTGGTGTAAGAAAACAGCCATTTAAAGGCTGGACTTGAACTTCACGGAGTTGCCATTGGGAAGCTGTCAGATTTTGATAGCTCTTGAAAGAGCTTTGTTCCTTGAAGCTAAGTCAGATAATTTTTGTGATTAATTCACAGCATTATTTCTTTTTCCATGTGCAGATTACTTAGCTGTTCTCCACGTTAAATTTAAGAAAGGTGATCATTTAAAGCAGTGATCCTGCATGGAGAAAACCCCACGTGGTCAGAGCAGCAGGCATGCCAAATCAGGGTTGTGCTGCCTTAATTAAACTGTAAGCTGCTCAGGGTTTCACAAACCTCATTTGAGATCTGTTTTCTTTTTCTGTGTGTCCCTGAACACTTTGCCATACTTTTAATAGTTACAGGTTGAATTTTTTGCAGATCTCCACGCGAAACACTTGACATCTGAAACAGCAGGAATGGGAGTAGTTCTTATTTCTCTGTAGGGGAGACTGGTCCATACTTTGTTAATGGAAAAGTGTGAATGAAGAAAGTGCTTTATAGTCCTAGGGAGAGCACTGGATACAGCATTTTGTTCTTCTGATATAAATGGATGTCTCTCTACTGTCAGGGGCAGCTCTGCTCTGGATGGGTGAGCATGGCTGCGGAGCTCAGACCAGCCCTGCAAAGCTGGGAGGACTTAACTTGTTCTCATTACTTCGCTTCAGGTCATCGCAATAGGAAGTCTGGCCAAGCACAGTTTAAATCTGCAGCTCCAGCTTTAACTTTCCACTTAGAGCTACAGTTCTCCCCTGGACTGGGACGGGAGCTGAGGTAAAGCGACAGTCATTAGGCTGTGTGACCAAAGTATTGTTTAAAGGTGACTGTATATCCCGGATCAGTCGCTGTCTCATTTTCCCCCTTTCCCTCCACAAGCCCCCGGGAAGGTTAACACGGTTCATGTTCTTAGGCAGCGGTCAGGCAGAGCGGCACTGCACCCTTTCCTCAGGATGTGTCCCCTGCAGTCTAATCTTTATAAAGACTGTGTCCTGAACTGGGAGGTGAAGGTCACATTACCACACTTGGAAACCAGAAACCTCTCCCTACGCTTCTTGTAAACGTCAAGACTAAGTGATGAGCCCTGTGAAAAGGTGAAGGGGATCTCCCTACTCCATCCACAGACCTTTTGGCACCGCATTGTGCGCTGTGGCACACGCTCCACCTCGGGTGATAAAAGGAGTGCTGTTATTTCTGCCTTTTGGCACTGCTGGTTCCCTGCCGCAGGTTCACAGTGACAAACAGGCTGCGAGATGCTCGTATGGAGCTGCCTGAGTGGCAGCTGCATTTTGTCCCTTGGTGGCAAGGCAGAGGATGCTGTGCGGGAATGAGGAGTGGCTCCAGTTGGTAACAAGTATTCATGGCACATCCCCAACTATTCTGAAGAAGAAATATGGGCAGGATCACACACTCTTTCCTCCACAAACACCCTCATTACCTTGAAATTACAGTTTCCAAAGGGGCATTGCTCTTGCTCTGTGTAATTTAAAATGATGGCTCTGTGCTACTTTTAGGGTGGTGCTTTATTTCTACTGTAAAATGTTTGCATTATGGTTATTTGGACTTGTTTCCTCCACCACCCCTAATTCTGAGGAGTCTGTAGGGAAGTTACAAAGAAATGCTGCTAGATTTAATAGTCTAAATTTGCTCCTCCACAACTAGAGGTAGATCAGGCAATAACTTCTGCAATAGGACACCAGCTCTGCCCTGCTAGGACTGAAAAGAAGAAACTCATTCTCAGCGTGCACAGAAACTGCCAGCAAAGGTGCCGGCTGCCCTATTATTGCCAAGGTTGGATCCAAATCGTTCACTTGGTGACGCTCATCAAAAAGGCATCGGGCAGCACCAGCTTTTGAGCTGTGTCACTAACTTGATCCAGGACTGAACCAATAGCCCAGATAACAAAAGGTCCTGCAGTTTATAGCTGTCTCCGAGGTATCTGGGAAGGTGCAATGAAAATGTTGTTGCTGCCAGAAGGAGATGTGTGTACATCCTCACATACACAGACACTTGTCCTGCACTACTGTCTTCGTAGTCTCCCTTCTGACAATCTCTCAGATTCAACCTCTGAAGTGGCAGCATATTTTTTGCTTGATACAGTGGTTAACTGCTGAGGTGTGTATATGAACACGTGTACTCTTCCTTAAATCTCGTTATCTGACAATTCTCCACAGTAGCCTGGACCTCATTTCATGCTGCTTTTGCTCCTATCAGAAGTCAGAGAGAGCAACTGAGCATGTAAATAAACTCCCTAGGTTTTTTTCCACTCCCCACCGAGGAGCTCCCAGAGAGCACAAGCCTGCCATACGAGCCCTCTTTTCTTTTAAACAAGCTGGAAAGCAGTTGGTATGTTTGGGCAGAGCTTCATCGGTTCACACTGGTTACCAGTTTGACCCTGTTCCTTGGGGTATGTCAGAAGGGATTCTATGAGGACAAAAACACACCGCAATCAGTTTTAATGCCCTTACACAGTCACTTGTGTCTGCAAGCGCTTGTGAAGCTGAGTAGAATAATACAGCCAGATTCACCAAAGGCTTTAGAGGAACAAGGCAAGACTTTAGGGTTATTTAGACAGGGACTTTTCATGTTGCAGTTTCCCAAGCCCCTGCTTAGCTGCCATATAAACCTGCCATCCTCCCTGCATTTAGCATCAAATTGTTCCAGGTCTCTTAATCCTTTCACATGTGTGTTGAGAGTTATTATTTATTTAGCTTAAATAAGTTAGTTTTAATTAGAATAAATTAGTTAGGGTTATAACATGGTATGATTTCTGCTGTTGGCCTGGCTTTACTTAGCATGAGTAGCTAGATTTGCTGAAGCCTTTAGGCTGCAATAGAGTTAATTTTCTTAGTAGTTTTCCTAGCAGCTGGTACAGTGCTGTGTTTAATCTTTCAGTATAAGAAAAATGTTGGTAACACACTGATGTTTTGGTAGTGTTTTCCCTAAGTCCGGGACTTTTCAGTTCCCCGCGTTCTGCCAGGGAACGCAGGTGCACAAGAAGCATAAACCAGAAGATAAGGAGGCTCCAACCCTCAGCCGAGACCACTGATCAACAAGATAAGAGCAGTCAATGCCCTGCCTGCCCGCCCGGGCACAGAGAAAGAATCCAATAACATCTTAGAAGACCCCAGACCAAACATCACCATTGGACTAAAAGACACATGAAGAGCCCATGAGGGGCTGGTGTGTAGATCGCAAGGGTCTAGTTGCTCAGGGATTTCTGTGTTCGAGGTCCCTCCCTTTTCAGAGGCACCCAGCCCGGGCTGACCTTGCTGCTGCAGTTTTCAATTAATTTACTTATTTTTATAAGATCTGACACCTGGGACACTGCTGCGGGAAACCTAGGGTCGTGGGGAAACCTAGGTGTGTGTGGGGACTCAAAAGGGGCACCTGTCGGCCCGCTGGAGTCACCCTCTGCGATGGACCCCTGCTCTGAGCGGTGAAAGACTCGGGTGGTGTGTGCATACAGCTCTCTGAATGGTGTGTGAATGCTCGGACGGTGGCTTCTCCTTCAACACGTGTCTAGAAGTATCGCTATTTCTGTCTCTGCCGACCTCGGTAGTGGCCTGGTGGGAGGGGGACATGATAGTCCCTGGTAAAGCTTTATTTTTCGTACAGTCCCTAAAGGTAAATTGTAGCAGAACAGGAGAGCTGTGTCCATAAAACTCTCAATTTCTTGCTTCCAGGACAGCCTGCCCAGTTTATCTGATGGAACGTAAAAGCAGTTTTTGATAGAAATGCCTGTGGTTGTTGGAGTAGGAACCCAGACTGGCTCTTCCCCAGAGCTGAGTGGTCACATGCGCTTTCTCTGGCCTATACATCCATGCCCAGCACCACAGGTTCTTCTTTGCATCTAAAAATTTGGAGCTACTGTGCCTAGATTGCATGGGACTGAGGGTTTTCGTGTGTCGTCTTGAATGTTTTCGAAAGGTTAAAGCTGAGGGGAGAAAATGGTGTCATTATCAAGGGAGAGGAAGATCACACTTTTCCTATCACTCTGTATCTGATTGCCTGCTCTCTCCTTCCTCTGCCCTGCCCAGACTATGAATAGGGAGTTCGGAGGTGTTTCCTGCAGGCCAACCGCATATCGTTGCTGGAAAGTCTCAGTTACAAGTGAAGAACACGGGCTGGATCAGAAGTGCTGAGTTACCGGTGACTGATCTCAGCTGATGAGGGGGGGAAAATGACTCCTCGGTGAACCGGGCTAGTTCCCAAAAAAAGAATCCATCACTTTGGAAAAGAGATTAATGGAGTACATCCAGCAGCTCTTCTGGCCGGCGGACAGCAGTTTGCACTGCAGCCTCTGGATGGGGCGTTTCATCGTGTCATCGTGTTATTATTTATATCTTCCGTTGAGTAGCACATTTGTTTCCCTAAAGCAGAGTGGGTGTATGATTTGCTATTTTTTATTCTTTATTAAGTTCTAAATATAAACTAGCCCTGAAGGGTGTGTAGAGCTGTAGTGGTGATTGATTTGGATGGGATGGGAGGAGGCTGAGGAACTCCCCTTGCCCGCAGAGATGTCCTCTCCTCGGCATTCACAAACTTCTGAGCCAAGCAATGAATTTTCCTTTCTGCCTGGTTGCTGTTTATTTGAGGAATAGTTTGCTTTAGTCTGCAGAATTAAGATCATTTGATAGCTCTTCTGTCAAGCACCACAAAGAATTTTACCAATAAAATAATTTGCAGTGGTGTGTGTGGATGTGTGTGATTTTTGCTAGAGCAAGCATATATTCTGATAGTTATAAGCTTCTTTGGCAGTACACGGCAAGGAGAACTAAGTTTATGGGGTGTTTTAGTAGTGTTGAACTGCAAAGTGAAAACTTTTTGCGCCAAAGTTGTTGATAGCTATAGAAAACTTATCTGACTGATCATTTACATTAGGAGAGAAAGTTCTCTCATTTCTTTCCCTTCTTCTCAGAACAAGGTGGGTTTTCTTTTTTTCATTCTTATATGAAGTTAAATTTTAGTCTTGCTCTAATTCAACTTTTAGAAGTACAAAATGATTGGTTACATGTGTATAAATCTAATGTTTATATAAATTAAAAAGAGAATGCATGAAACAGTTCTACTACTTCTGCAAAAGCTGATTAATGTCGAAACAAAAAGGAATATCAAGTTCTCATACTGAGTCCCTTATGACCATTTAAAAGTGTGAAAGGCATATAGCTGGAGAGAAATCCCTAGTTTTGAGCAGGAGACACAGGATTTGTGACAAACAATTTCCTGAAGGCTTTCCTATGTGCCTGGCAAAGATGGTTTCCCAGCAAGTAGCTCTCTAGTGTTCCTCTGGACAAGGAGGAAATACTGATTTCCACCTCATAGCCCACTGATCTTTATCACAGGCATCTGTGTCCAGACTTTCACTAAGACTAAAATGTTTTAAAAACATGAATAAAAGAATTTTAAAATAATTTAAAAGAAATAATTGCCTGAAGCTCACCAACTTGAACCAGATTTTTCTTCTGATATTCAAAACCTTTGTTCTTGGCTTTTTACCAGGACGCTATTCCTGTCTACTTTACCTTCGTCTCTGCAAGTTTGAAATACTGAATAGCAAAAGGGCAAGGGACTGAAAAGATAGCAGGAAAGTTGCTCCTGTGAGAGGCCCTTTCCCCTAAGGTCTTAGACTGATTTTAGACCAGATCCAGATGTGATATACTTTGAATCATCAAATCTTTGGCAATTTGCCTGAAATTGATGTGAAGCTGTGCCTGTTGAAATGTTCAGACATCTCTAGTGGCAGATTAATAATTCTGTTACATCCTTTTTTTCATCTTCCCCTGTCTAGGCTGAGAATTAAACTAGTGTCTTTTAAGTGGAAGCGTAAATTATAGTCACAGTTTTATAAGACCTGACTCTGTCATTACGAATTGGACCGTAGACATCAGGCTTTACAAAACACAGTTTGGCTGAAGTACGGCAAGCTCAGTTACTGTGCATGAGGAAGCACAGCAGTATGAAAAAAGTATGTAGGGAAAAGCAATAAATGTTTTATCAGCTGAAACCAGGAAAAATCTGGGTGATATGATTAATTTTATGAGAAACTGTTTTTGACAAGTCCAGAAATAGGCAGCAGAACCGAAAGAATTTTCCACCCATGTGTTCCCACTTTGGAGCTAGCTTAGTTAAGCAGAGTTAAAGTGGCTTTTTGGATCCACTGTGAGGTAGCACTTAGAAACACTGTTCAGTCTTTTTACTTATTTATTTTATTTTCTTAACAAGACCATTCTTTTACATGAAAACTGTCAGAATGAATTCAGATTCCCTTAGGAATATGCTATGGAAAGTACCTACCATTTTTTTTTTCACCTATACTCTTGGAAACTTAGTGTATGCCTCTTGCTATCAGAGACGTATTTGACTTGAATTTCAGGGGTGTTGTTTGTGCTTTACTTTTGAAGTAGAATATCAGACCACGATGAATCCCAAGACACCCTCAGGACCTCATCGTTTCTGTTGATGTTGTCTTCTGTAGCAGTGTATATTCATATTACATAGAAATCCTGTACACCTTTGTGGCAGGTGATAGCAAGATGCTGTGTAGAAATGATCCTAGAGTGACATCAAGGAAAGGCATCTGACATTTTTCTACCAGTCATGGTCACCGAAAGGACAGAGGGAATAGCTGGAAGTCACAAAAGCCCAACCGTTCTCCAGCTGAGTCACAGGGACACAGTTGGGGAACTGTGTTTTCGTCCTAAAATTACCAAAAGTTAGTTTGGGACCAGCCTTGAGAGCATCTCCTTGAGATATGCTTGAGAGCAAGCAATTTAGGGTGTCTGATGTTTTTCTACACAGAAAATAGTTTCAGAAATTTGTACTAACTTGCCTGTGATCTTCAGGCCAAACAGTAACTTCTCCCTTCCTATTCTGTTTTCATTTATATTTTTTATTTATTCTTTCCCACATATATATTTTTTTTCTGCTTAGTTGGGGATATTTCTCTGCTTTCAGTCAACCCTTGGTGAATTAGTGGCCGTTGCCTCACATTTCCAAATACGTGTTTCCCAGTAAGCAGGCTACTCATGTGCGGTCAAATTTTGAAGGTGATTTGTTTGTGCCTTGAGCCTGGGCTTTTGATATCCATATCTTCAGTGTGTTTCACTGCATCTTGGCCTTTTCTTCATGCTGTGCCTGATAAACTTTCCCTTTTTTATCTCCTGGCATATGAGTCTCCTCTTCCTTCTTAGTTTACTCACATTCAGCATTCACCTTCAGAAGTGGGTTAAACAGGAAAACGTCCCTGTTACTACTAGGATAAGAGTGTCCGCACATGGAGAGTTAAATATAATCACTACTACATGTGATGCTCTGTGGCATTTGTGCAATTAGGCATTCCCTTTACCTCTGAAGAGAGTTGATTTCTACCCAGCAAGGGTGGGCTGGTTCTTGCCAATAAGTAAATTGCCTTAAAACCAAAGTTGTACTGACCACCTTGTCCTTCATGCTAAATAGAAGGGACATGTAAGTGGTCCTGCATGCAGTGAAACCTGCCAGCAGATGTACAAAGGGGCAGCCCTGCTTTTTGGGAGGTTACGGGTAAGGGATTACCCCCAGGACAGGATGCAAATGCAGAAGCAAAGGTGCCCGCTGGAGGCTGCTGGTTGTGGCAGTAGGAATCAGGCATCCTGGAAACAAAGTAAAAAAGTATGAATTGATCCTGTTCCCACTGAAGCTGCTGGGAGACTTGTTAGCCGGGTGACAGTGTGTATCTGGGAAGAAAAAACAGATCTTCTAGCCATTTTCTGAATTCTGTCAAAAGTCCAACAAATGGGAATTAATTTCTAAAATAGTGGTTGGAATATCTGCTGTGATCTAATTTAGTTATTTGAGGATATGCGAAGTAGCCTACAAATCTTAATGAACTAATTTCCAGCAAATGTCTGGAGTGAGAAAAATACAATCTCTGTGTTACAGGCGGGGGAAACTAGGGCACAGAGAAGATCAAAGATTTAGCTAGGCCCTTTGGTTCCATTTTTAAATAATATACTTACCATGTATAAAATTACCCAGTTAAAAAAAGAAAGTTGTATGGAACTGTTAGCCACAGAAGTCAGAGAAACTGATTTATTAAACAGAACTGATCTCCAAACCTGCCATCAGTGGGTTTCAAACATGGTGCAGGACCATCAAATCAGCTTATTTTTCTACCGGCTAATAATTTTTTCCACCCTACTACAGTACTTGGGTGCCAGGGTAATAAGGTGACAGTACTGTTATTGCTACAAAACCCAGAACAGAACAGAACAAAGAAACAAGTATGGGTACAAAAAATACCCTGAAATTGCCATGTGGTACATTAAAATCCATGAGCTTATGATCTTGAATGCCATCTTTTTGGGCTTAATTCCACAGCCTTTAGCTTAGTACCTCCTGATTTACACTACTGTGTGTGACATCGAGCTGTACTTGTAATTTGAGCCTGTGTTTGTAGTTGGAAGGAAGCTCATGTATTGTTGTAGGCTAGAATTTTAATATCAGAAGCTTATAGAGCAATAGGGCTTGAAGAACTTCATCAATTTGTCTAGGTTTTGCATCTGCTTCAGGCCAGAGTAATTATATCTGTATGTTTATTAAATTTATCCTTAAAAACCTCTGATTGTGCAGAATCCGTAGCCTTTCAGGCACCCTATTCCAATATTGCTGCCTATACTGCTAAAATGCTTTTTGCTAGCATCCAACCTGAGTTCTTTTAACTGCAAATGAAGGTTGTTACGTCTTCTTCCCATCCATGATGAACAGGGAGATCTTATATCTCTCCTCTTTCCGCTAGCTTTTTATATATTGCTAGATTATTTTACCCCATGCAAGTCTTCATATGTCACACTTTCTGTATCTCTCTTGTTAATTACTTTCACTGGATTTCGTCATATACTTTGAGAAGTGACACCCAATCCTGGCTATGGTGTCCAAGTGGGAGATTACCAAGATAGAACAGGGCAAAGGACTGTTTCCTATGCCTCGTGGAGTTTGGGAATTACATGTTACTGCTGAACAAAGATCAGCTTTGAAATACTGCAACCTTCAGGATCTGTTCCTCTTCCACTCGAGAAGCCTTTTCCACATTGTTTACAATAGACCTTCTCAGACTCTGTATGACCTTGATGTTATTGTGGCCCAATATGCAAACTATAGTTTTCAAGAAAGTATTTCCAGTCGAAAGAAAAAAATGTTAGCAATGGGAAGAGGTGCATCAGTGCACCTCACTGCATCAAGTGAGGAAAAACTAGCTCAAACACAAATGTGCACAAGTTCTTATTTGGTTCTGCATCAGGAATTTGACTTCTGCTAGGATATATTGCTGTTTATCACTGAAAGAATATGGGAGAACAGTTACTGGTAATCCTTTCACAAGTATGTTCCTTCTTCACCAGCACTCTCTTTACAGTAATGAGAGAGAAAAACCATGTCCCTGAAGGGGATTCCCCTTCCCGGTACTGGGTTAATCCTGAAGTCCTCACACAGACAGTAAAAATGCATCAACCTCGCTGGAATATTTTCCTGAGATTCAGGCTTTCTGTTCGTAAGGAATCCTTCTTCCTCTGTTTACTCTGGTGCTGTATTAGCACGACTTAGCAATCCATGAGTTCAGTGCTTTGACTTTCAACATGAAACATGGCTATTAAAGTGATAATGAATGGACCACTAGTGTTCTTGAATATTCTTAATGGTTTTAAAGGTAATATATTGCTCAGTGTCAGTATTTTATTTCTCTCCAATTAATTTTTATCTCTCAACATAAAACTAATCCTTTTTTGTGTGAATTGTGAAATTATTGACACAGATATTACTTGGTCCCCAAAACATGAATTTTAAGTTTGTGTTCCATTGTCAGGAAATTTGTTACTCATTTTCTGGTTTTCTAGTGCTATTAGACAAGCCATGATAGAGACGGTGCTGTTTGGAAGAGTGCATTCATCACAACTGAGCAAAAATAAAGCAAACAATTCTGTTGGGCTGATCCTGATCGCTTCCAACCCTGTTGCAGCCTCTGATTCCTGAGGAACGGCAGTGCCTCCCTTCCATGCTGATTGCATGCAGAGCACATCTTTGTCGTGGGATGCAGTGACTGGCAGAACCTGTTCTCCTCAACATCTTCTCTTATTTACAGCTGGAAACCCATAGGGAAGGTATAGTTTGCTTTTTCTTGAATTACAAGTAGGTAGGAATACCCTGATTAAAGGTACATACTTTAGCTATTATTTTATATATATTAGACATATCTAGTATGTTTGCTTGTCTGTATATTATACATACCAGGTAACTACTCCAGATTTGCCAGTGGAACCACTCATTTTCCATAGGAGGCATAGTTTTTTTCCAGCCTTTGAACTGGCTTAGGACTTTGAGGTCCTGAGTGCTATTTTGTTATGTTATTCCCTTGGGTGACTGCCTTTTAATTATGGTCCTTATTTTCCCATCTGCAAATTAAGACAATATTCTTAACGTCCTTCATCTCCAAGGCAGAGCCTTGTGCCCTCTATTCCCTTTCTCTGGTCCCTCCTAGGTGCCTTGGGCTTTCTTTGTGGGTGAATGGGGAACAGGGGAAGAAGACAGGCAGGGGAAACAGAAGGGAACAATTTACTTCTGGGTCATAACTCAGAGAGAGGACTGGACATGGCCAGAGAGTGCATTTGGATGCGGGAGCCAAGCAACACCCCTGTGCCTCATGTGCCAGAGAAACACAGGATCACCAGGGTCTATGGTGGGCAAGGAGCTGTATTTGGCACTCCTAAATCCCAGGCTAGTTGGCTAGTCTTCCTCTCACTCATATTCCTCTCAGTTAGTAACAAATAAGATGAAACATGGGAAAGGCAGTAGTCCCATATCAGCACCTGCTGACACAGCGGACACATTTGGTGGTCGCGGGCTGATGAAGAGACCATGCAACTGCGCCCCAGTCCCCGCCTGTATGTTCTGCCTGCAGCGGTCTCCTGGCCCGGGACAACTACCCAGCAATACAAAGGGATGGGTTTCTGCAGGCCAGATGGAAGCAGAAACAGAAATATGTGGGATTCCCCGGCACCCAGCCCAGCACTTAGCTCATGGGAATGTGTGGCTTCTGGAAGGCACCCACACAAACACCTGAACCTCAGTTCACAAGGACAGTCACTGGTTTTATTGAAAAAGCAATCCCCAAACAAACCTGTTCTCATGACCTGTCAGAAAAAAAAGTGAGAACATGAACAAATTGAACACCAAGGGACAGGATTTTAGAAAGCTGTGGAAGAACTCAGACACTACTCGCTGAAAAAGCTTGTATTTTCAACCCCAGCTGACAGTGGGAGGAGCAGAAGTTGGGAGGCAGGAGGGGTGGAGAGAGGGTCGCCTTAACTGCGTTGGGGTGGCCCATACTGCTCCTGACACCGGACGGCAGCTTCTCTTCAGGCTCATTCAGGCACCAGCTTATAACAGCGCTGACGTGTCGTTGCCTCCTGGGAGCTGTTATTTAGCGCAGCAGCAGCTAATTAAACCCTGGGAAGCAAAGTGCTGGTTAAGTGAACCTCAGCTACAGAAGCAGAGGCTGTGCTGCCTGTCTTGGCTCCAACAAGAGCCTTCGGAACCTTAAACCGGGGGTGTCATTGCGTGCTGGCTTGCCTGAAGCTGGCGAGATGATGGGGAAAGCTCAGGGCCAGCCGCCAAGGTGGCACCTTGGGTCCCTGTCCCCTCAGAGGGTGGTGGAGGTGACGATGGCTTTGGACCCAAGCCTCCCCGGCAGCTATTGCCTGCGAGGGGGCAGCCAGTCCACCCCGCACCCTGTTCCCTGCCAGACTCCCTCCCCTGCTCTGAGGTCTAATTTAGAGTGGGGTTTTTTTTATAACCTGATGTGATTTGCTGTTTTTCTTTCTTTTCCTTGAAGGAAGGAATCACTAGATGGCACTGCATCACCGCAGGACAAGCCACCTCTCTCTCTAGGATAGACGAAAGACATTGCCTACCTCTTTATTTTCAGCTGTCTGCTTTCAATCTTTAACGGGAGGAAAAAAAGCGAGGAGGGGGGCGAAAAAAAAGAAGCTGGATCTGTGTTAATAAGATGTGCTTTAGCAGAGTTTTCCTCTCCAGCTTCGGCAGTACTAGCCCCAAATCATTTGCCTGTGCGACATTCTGGTTAGAATAATACACTTTACATGACTTGATTTTTGTACATTTTTTCTTTTAGCCTGTTTCTCTCTACCTGCTATCACCACTGCAACAGACTAGGAAGGCTCAGTGGAAAAAAGTGGGATTGGATGTTTAACTTAAAGACTGAACTCCTCCAAATGTGGATGATGTTTGGGAATGCTGATCCCCAGCTAGTCTTCTAAGTTCTTAAACCAAATGAAAATAATAATAAATAGATGTGCTAAATAATAAATAGACATACACATAAACAGCTAATCAAGAGCCATCCACTGACACAAGAGGATAGATAGCATTGTTCACTGAGCCGTTATTTCAATAAATTATTGCTATTATGTGCTGCAAATATCCTTAATCATATGCTTGACCAAAATTACCTTCAGCCACTAAGCTTGCAAAATTGGGCTGCCTCATCACTACAGAGTTGACTGCAACAGTTTAACATTTCTATACCTAGTTGGGATCCATAAATTCATAGTTTGGCAGAAAAGGAGAATAAACTGATGAAAAAGAGCATTAAAATGCATAAAATGTTTACTTTGGTCTGAAGCCCAAATGAAAAAGTTTTGGTCATTTCCTATTGGCCCACTGAACCTTAATATATTAGAGTTTCTTTCCTCAAGAAACATTGACAAGTAGTACCATTTGGAAGCAGTGGGTGTTTGAGCTCTTCTTTGCAGTCTCAGAGAATCAGTTTTATGATTTTGCTGCTCTCATTAGTAACTGCTGTAGCTGCAGTACAATTACAGAGGGCAGAAATCTTGTTGTCGGGAGGGAGATTAACCTATTTAGAAAATGTGTGAGAAATTGCACTGCACACAAAAATGTGATTCTTGGCTTAATGCTGCTTTAATCCATTTTTGTGTTACAAGACCATTAAGATGAAAAGTATTTGAGTTTTAAAAGCGAAAGTCTTAAAAGGAAATGTGCCACCACTGTGCTCAGTTTCCTCTCTTACCTTATTGAGGGGGTTGGTGAGGCTAGAGCTGCAGCCTACTGATAGTGAAGGATGATAGATTAGCTTTGTCAAATAATTCATGATTACTAGCAATCATTGAACATAGATTTTCATAATTATTTTATTGTATTTGCCCTTTAAATTCACAAATAGATATTTATTTCTGTGAGATCTCATTGCAGTTGGAGGATGTGATACTTCTGTATGCTTCAGTCTCTCCATGGCAACCGTAAATGGGTCAAGAACCAGTGGAGCCTGGTACACAGCAGCTATGGGAAGGCAGTTGCAGGAGTCTGCCCTCGCAGTGCCCTACGTTATCCTCACCTGCAGCTCCCATGGATGATGCTTCCTTGGACAGTACTGAGTGCTGCAGCCAAGAAGCACCATGGAAAAGTTCTTTTGGTGGTCACTAAACCTTGAGCATCCCCTGGATCTGCTACAAGTTCTATTAGAGGCTACGTGTTCAGGCACCTGGTGTTGCACAGGCCAAGCGTCAGGTCCATGTGATTATTGCAGGTAGCAGAGCTTGTTTCAAGCTGTGTTCCAAACCCATGACCAAGAGAGCCTGGGCTAAGGCAGTCTGAGGGAAGTGTTTGGGGGAAAGCGAGGATGGTGGTGAGACGTCATGTGTGCAAGAGTGGGAGGAGAGCTACAGGCACATTGAATGTGGGCTCTGCTCATTCGCAAGGTAAACTTATTTTCAGCACATTGGGATGCAGGGAGAACTCACTGAGGATAAAGACACACAGAGAAGCAGCAGCAAGGAGGGGTGTCCTGGTACCTTGGTGCAGGGGTACCTTGGCATTAGGGAACTCCATTAGGATACCAAATTATATGGCTTGTGAGGGTACTTACCTTCCATGTGGATAAACAATTACATGGTCTGAAGTTAATATGATTCAGTGCTGCAACTAAAATGGACAAGATGAAACAAGACACGGAAATGACCTGACTTTGCAATACTGCAGGAGTTATTCTAGACTGATTGTTGAGGGAGAAAACCCAGGCATGTTTAGCCATAAAATTATAGTTCTACTAGAGAGATGAAATGGAGGAGTGCGTTAGGGTTTTGTAACAGGGACACTGAAGGCTATTCCCCTGGCCAAAATGCAATTTACATTTCCATACATCTGCCTGTAGAAACTGGGGTGAGGAATTCTAAGCCTGATCTCTGGTGCCTCTAAGTCTTGTTACAGGATCTTCTCATTCCCACTGCAGTCTTGATCATTCAGTGGTGGGAATCTTTCTTCTCTGCTGATCTGTGACACGAGGTGTTATGTTTTCTGAATTGTATCTGTCATGTAATAGGATCATAAAGTGCAAAAGAAATTCTTCTGAACAACTATTTCAGTTGCTGGAGTAAGAAGCAGCCTTGTCATTATGTTCTGTTATTACTGGTGTCTGCTGGGGAAACTGTTGTCCAGTCGATAGTCCACATTATTGAATCTTGGTCAAGTGTACATCTGCTAGGAAGAAGAGACATTGATTATCACTTTGTTGAAGTACAAGTGAGTTTCTATTCACCATTGGGAAAAAAACCCCAAACCAATGGCAACCACAGACCTGATGGAGCTGTTAACACACAACCTTCACTTGGAGAAATAATCTTTTTGTCTCTGTGGCCATGTTTGCATAAGAAAATAATCCTATGCAAAAGAAGCAGATTAGTAGACGGGGGGAGACAGATCACCATATCAAAATTATTAATGGTTTAGGTATTTTTCTCTGAACTAGATTTAATCTGATCCTCTGCTGTCATGATCTCACACGTGGTTTGAGGCTGTCTGAAGGACAAGTGACTGATTCAGCCACTTACTGTCTTCATCATGAACTGGTGTGAGTTTGGTGCATAGGTGGAAGAAGGAGAGCTTTTGGATGAGTTTCCTTCTCAAAGAATCTAGTTTGAATATGCTAAAACCACCCTGCAAACCCAACTAACAGATGGTAAATTGGGACAGTCAGGGTTTCACTTCAGCACTGTCCCCCCAGAAGGGCAGTTTGGGCACAACCTGGTGAATCCAGCAAGAGCGGGTTTTGGGGGTCAAATGCTTCTGGTGTCTAAGTGGAGACTGTTTTGTTCTTAAGTCATTAAAAACTCATCAGGGAACTAGTTCCTTTGTCTGCAACATTGTCTAAATGATCACTTAGCTCACCATAGTAGTTAATCTTTTTCTCTTTTCTAAATACATGTCATGACACAATTGTTAGATCATTTGCCCTCAGGATGTTCTTCATGCTGTTTTTCTAACCTGTTAGCACAAAACCCCTTCTCTTTTGAGTCTCTAAACACCTAGGTGAACTTATCTGAGTCATACATGCTCTCTTGTTCTTCAGCATCGTGCAGTGGTTAGAGTTATTCTTTAATTTAAGGACAGCTCATGACCATTATTTCAAATGCTTATATTCCCTTCAGGTGCAGAACCTGAGGAAGCTGATTTTGGAGGGGTGTGGAGCAGTAGCAAAGCCATTCAAATCACTGGGGCTGCAGTGCTTTAGCCCTTCTGAATATTATTGACTATTCTAAATTGAGCACCTTCATTTTTTTAAAAAAATTAGATCTACAAATGAAGAAGTGTCTCTTGATTTTATTCAGCACATCTCACCATCACACAGCCTGTGTCTGAGTTTAATTAAAATAAGTTGTGTCATTGTTAGTGGCAGAAAAGAAGAAAAAAAAATGAAGAGCTTGTAGAGAGATCAATATTAGTATTTTCAGTTCAGGGTGGTCACCTTAGCCTTGGTCACTCTTAGCCTAAGAGCTTTTCAGATCACTTCCTCTCCACATATACAGCTATATGTAGTTGAGAGTTACCTTAAGATAGCAATTACTTCACTATTTCCTCTTAACTAGTACGGCTTCTCCAAGTGTAGGATCAAACAACCTGAAACTTGGTGATTTTTATCCTTTATATACTTAGTCTTTCCTCTGGTATAATTCAGAGCATCTCAGAGGTGGCCTCTGTGCTGTAGTCCCGGGCAGCATGTGAAGTAGAAACAGATGACAGAGATGACCATGTTGTAATCTTTTTCAGAGACGGTTCAACCTTGGTCTTAAGCCTAGCTAAATTTCTTCTCCCTAATTTCTACTGAGTTCTTTGAATTTTACAGGACCTCACTGGTCTGCTGGTTAGATACCTTCTGTTTTCCAGATTCAAAGCCCTTTGTTCTTTGGCAACACAATTTATTATTTTTTTCCCCTTGCCTTTATTTTGCTGTGCTAAAATAAACTAAGTCCTCCTTGTCTACTTTCATGAAGAAGGTTTTTCCATTCACCTGATGAATTTAGAGTCCATTGCCCCTGAAATCCCTTTTGATGCATATTGGATTTTGTTGAGTGTTTTGTTGAATGTTGAGTGGAATTTCCTGTGTTTCACTTTGTGCCCATTGCCTCTTGTCCTGTCACTGGGCACCACTGAAAGGAGTCTGGCTCCTTCTTCTTTATTTCCCCCATCAGGTATTTATAGACATTGATGAGAACCCCCTGAGCCTTCTCTTCTCCAGGCTGAACAGTCCCAGCTCTCCCAGCCCCTCTTTGTGTGAAGAATGCTCCAGTTCCTTAATCATCATTGTGACTCTGGACTTGCTCCAGTATGCCCATGTCTCCTATGTACTGGGAAGCCCAGAACTAGACCCAGCACTCCAGGTCTGCTCCCAGCTCTACCTCCTAGCAACACTTCCTAAGGCATGTTTGCTGCAAGGGCACATTGCTAGCTCATGATCAACATGCCATCACCCCTCTATTTGCCTCCCTGCCCTTTTTTCTTTTCTGCCAAGTTGCTTTTCAGCCAGCCAGTCCCCAGCCTGTGCTGGTGCCTGGGGTTGTTCCTCCCCAGCTGCAGGGCTTTGCATTTCTCTGTTGGCCCATTTCTCTAGCCTGTTGAGGTCCCTCTGAATGACTCCCTGGTGTATCAGCCACTCTTCCCAGTTTGGTGTCACCAGCAAACTTGCTACGACAGCACTCAGTCCCATCATCCAGGTCATTAATGAAGATGTTAAACAGTGTTGAACCCTGTATTGAACCCTGGGGTGCACCCCTAGCGAATGGCCTCCAACTAGACTTTGTGCTGCTTATGCCACTCTTAATTATGATAATTACGATATATTTTTAGATAGTCAGAGAAAAAGTCAGGTTAGTCTAGTTCGATGCGTGCTTGCCAAATGCAAGTTGCACTTCATCCGGGTTTGTTTTCACCTTTCCATCTTTAAGAGGTTTCTGATTGGAAATCGATTCGGATACCTGTATTTTGATAAGACAAATGTTCATAGGTGTGCTAGAGGAAGAGATCAGTGGGTAGGAAGGAACTCTAAGGTGCTACTGTTGCATCAGATCTATGGAATATGGTTCAGCTGATAATCTGTAGGGGCTTTCTGGAAAGTTTTTTTGGCCGGTATTATCAGCAATAATAATATTTCAAACAAAAAGCTTTTCTGAGCCTGCAGTTTAGTTTGCTAATCCTTACCTTTGGAATTGAGATTGCTTCTGAGAAGAAGTGCAGTTTTCATTTAGAAGGAATCTGCAGTGTAGAATATATAGAGTTGGAGTGCATGAGGATACAAACCCTTCCTTTAGCTTTTCCACACTTTCACTTTCATTCCACATAAAAAACTTTGCAATAGATATCAAACAAACATAATATCTCTTGTCTGCTTGGGGAAATTTAACATAGAAGCATCTGTAAGAAGGAAATTACATAAAAATGAGATGACAGAAGTAATGGAGATTTAGATGAGAAGAATTTAGCTCTCATTATGAGGTAATAAGATTGCTTATATGGCTGTGTATTAGGATGGAGTTCATCAATGAAATTTCTGTTGGTGAAGCTAGATAATGGAATGAACATCATCTTCTTGCCTTTGGAGCTGGTACTTTCTATCCTTAGTGAGTGTGTTCCTCATGTGTTTCCAAACACTATGTGTATCACAAATAATACATATACGGAATTCAGCAAAGCAAGCACGATTGATGTGAACATAAAGAAAATCAAAGTCGCTTCAGTTTAGTAAATTACATCTTGGCCAAAAAAGAAAGCAGATGATCATGACAACTAGGGATTAGAAAAGCAAATCCCCAGCAATATTTTATGGTAATTATATATCCTGAGATGCAGGAATTACCAGCTAAATAGATTGGACATATTGCAATACGGTCTTAAATATAATTCTCTGGCAGTGTTGTGAACTATATTGGAAAAAGCTAACTATGGAGTCTCAGTATCTGATCCTGCAGATGCTTATGGATGAGTTTAAGCATCGATTTCTACTGAAGTCAAGGTAAAGAGCTGTCTGCTTAACTAGGACGAAATGCATCTACATATTTGTGGGATGGGGAAGCAGCTTTTCTTCAATGATGCCAAATCCTCATATTGTCCATTAGTGGAAAAAATGATATATATTTTTGATGACTGCTGTTCCCTGGCATCACTTCCAGTATACACATCTGTTGTTTTTTTAATTTCCTTTTTACTGCAAATTATAGCTCTGCATTTATAGACCTGGAAGTACCACAATACTCTATCAGCAGTCCAGTCTCAATGTAAAAGCATCATGTCAATAAGCAATATACCTGAGAGGGAACATGGGATATATACCCTGTCCTCGGAGCTGCTCTGGCTCCTGCTGGTCCCATGGGTACACTTTAGGGTGTTGGTTCTGACACTAAATTGGTTGGGAGCGGAGTCACATTTCCAAAGCTGAGCCCTTCTCTTGATTCCTCTTCCTATAAAAGAAAAGGGAGGGGAGATTGGGCAGGGAGTTGTCTACTTTGTTCTAATTCCTTTGTTCTGAAAATTACTTTCTACTCTCTTTGACACAGGCTGAACTTGATGGAAAAGGGGTTTCCAGGCTTGATTTTTTGGGAACCACTACTCAAGGCAGCAGTTACTAGCTTTCAGGCCAGGTTGCGCGTCCCTGCTTGATTCACAAACCAGGACTCCGCTCCCACCTATCTTCCCTTCTCAACCTTAAGCTTCTTGCTTCTTTCTACACACCCTTAAGCAACAGTTCACTCCGTGGCTCCTATTTCCTCCCCTTCCTTTCCTATCTGCCAAAATGAGGCCTCCAATACTACCCCTTGTCCTTAATTGCTCTTCTCCTTTCACCTCAGGGGTAAACATGAGCTAGTCTTTCTTCTGTCCTCATCCAATGCTCTCTACCTCATTCTGCCAAGTTCTTGCCATTTGCATTGGAATTACAGGCATGGTTGTGTTGGGTGCTAGTGGTATCCACTCCTGATTGCCCTTTGGGAACCATGAGGGATTTATCCATCAGCTCCTGTGGGAACCTCCATGCTGCCATTGTCAAGAACAGCTGCTGCCACTTGCCCCACATATTCACCTGGTAGGGTTTTCCATACCCCTTGTGGCATGCAGACCATGGATCAGGAACTTCAGATCTTGACATCTGTTATGCGGGACTCCCAAGAAAACTGAAGGACTGGGGTTTTAGTTGTGACAGGTAAATGTTGTGGAGTTTCAGCATATGCTAAGAAAGAATATACACTTGGTGAGAGAGAAGGGAAGAAGGGTTTGTACATATGTTGCAGGAATGGGAGCTGGGCATCCATAGTATTTTTCTTTGTCCCATAATTTCCAAAATTATATCCATTTTATCTGTGAAATATGAACTTTCACTTAAAACTAACTGTGATCACCAAAGAACTTGTCACTAAAGGAAATTTAATCTTTTACAGGTGTATGAATCAGTAGCTTGAAGTGATCACTTTCTGTCAGCATCTGCCTTTACAATAGCTAAGCTCCAATTTTCACAATATAGTTATTTATTTCCCTTTCTGAAATATTTGAAGAATAATCGAGTTTCTAAAAGATACCAAGTACCTGGCACCTAATTTCAGTGTCAGTTGCACATTAAACTTACTTAGACTGGTTTGAGAAAGTCAACCTTGTTGAAGAAAAAAATCCCCAAGAACGAAGTATCTAGATGTTCAGTCTTATCTCACCCACATTTGAAAATCTACATGCTTTGTATTTAGACTATGCTTAGAATGGGTCAATTAAACCACCAGTGGACATTTAGATAAGCAGTTAATCAATTGTGAGATCTCTGTTGATTCTGTTGTTAGTATGCTCTTTATAGTCATTGCCTATGCCCACATGTAATGTTTACTGCTAATGTGCTTCTATCGCTAAGGAGGCATGCTTCTCTGGTCAGTCAAATTTCTATAAACAAAGCAATGTGTGTCATGCAGAAAACTGATTGAAACCTGTGGCCTGCTGTGGCGTGAGATTCAGTGCAAAAGCTTTCAGACACACGAGTAAAACATGCCCAAATGGCAGGGACCCATGATTTTTCAGATCAATCTTTGTAAAAGCTCCATGAGTATGTGTTCACAGAACTCCTCATAAAGAGGCATTTTCTGTGCCTTGAATGCTTATTTATAGCCATATTTGAGAGGTAAACAGCATAATTTTTAACAGCTTTGAAAGAAAGAAGCTTTGGAAGAGGCCAGGCACCTGAGGTCATGTACAAGGCATTGAACTAGAAGCAAATTACTTGAAGCTCACCTATTCTGTGTGCCAACGCCTCATGAAAGATGGGAGAGACATCTCTTCCTGCTCTTGGCTTTCATTTTTTATCTTCTTTAGCTTTGTCTGTTTACACTGTAGCATCTTGGGACATAGAGGTTCAGGTCCAATCCATCAAGATTACCTCAGATCTCAGGTGACTTTCAGAGGGGCCAGTCTTCTTTCCATCAACTCTATCTTTATAGAATGAATATGAAGGGAATCTAACTTACATTGCAGTCAATAATAGCAAATATTCAAGTTTGCTTGAACTGGATAGTCGGTTGCTATGTATGGAGTACACCACATCTGACCTGTCCAAGGACATCTGTAACTTAAATGATCACTATACCTAGAAGTGTTACTGTTTTACCTCTTAGCAAATATGTTGGCTTTATTTTAGACGTTACCGCTGATTAAAGGTCTTAAACAATATAAATATATGTATTCCAAAGCCATCTGGACATAGTCTCAGGCAACTGGCTCTAGATGACGCTGCTTGAGCAGGGGGCTTGGACAAAAAGACTTCCAGAGGTCCCATCCAAATTCAGCCATCCTGTGGTTCTGCAAAATATAACAGGAAATTAAAGAAGAGTACACAGAAGGGGAGAAGAAGACCTATAACAGTGTGGTGGGATAGATAGAAGCACTTGCTGCCAGCTCATGAAGGTGTCTGCTTCAATGTGAATACAAAAACCTTTGGGGTCTGCACAGACTGAGCTGTGATGCAGCTCTGTGAAATGTGGTGAAGTGGCAATAGGGATAAAGTCTATTTTGCCTCTGAGTGGAAAAGATGTGGGCAGCAGCTTGGGCTTTTAATAACAGAGTATATTGACCCAGAAGTGGAATCCCTCCCTGACTCTCTGCCATACACTTGCCCTTTATGAGCCTGACACTGAAACTCAGAACACATTACTTTACTCAGCAATGCCTTAATGGTAGCTGTAAGTGAAAACAGGGTTTTTTCTCAATTTTTAATCTCTGTATTAGTCTAATATAAAAATTGATGGCACTTAACCAGCATATGGTACAATTTCCACTCCTTTGGATTAACCTATCCAGTTAATTTCCTTACTCATTTTTATGCCTTCAAATTATTTAATGCTTACAGCCACTACCCATTTTAGAAGTTGTCTGGCCAAGCTAAACACATTAAATGATTTTAATCTTTCTGCATAAATCTGACTCTCATACTGTATACTCTGAGGTTATATCAGTTGGAGGAGGTGAAGGAAGCCAATGTCATGGATTAACATTCCCACCCCATATGTGCTCATCTTGTTGCCAGATGGTCGAGAGAAGAGATTTTGAATATATTCCTGGATGAAAACAACCCTGGTTGGTCAGGACAGGAATGCTTCTTATCTCCTTTCAGAAATCTATATGGTCCAGCAGCGAATATAGTCCAGGGTCTGGAACACCAGAATCTATAAGCAAATTCAGAAACGCCTGAATTTATGTCCCTGCTTCACCTTCAAACACTTTTTTCCTATTACTGTTGGCAAACTGCTCAGGGCTGGACCCTCAGAGGTGTTTGCACTCAGGTTTTCTCCTCAGCATTGCAAGACCTGACTCCTTTGTGGCTGCTCCAAGCACCGAGTGGGAAGTGTAGGTTTCCTATGCCGTATGCAGGGAGAAGTAGCCAGCTGCGGGGAGACAACCATGAGCAAAATGCACAAGAAAGTTTTAGGCACCAGCTTAACGGGCCTCATCAGAGGTGGATACGTACTTCACAGGATTCCTATGTGTTGACACTTTTTCCTGAAGCGGGTTAATTTCTCAAATGCAGAGGTGTGGTATCAAACCACATGCGTGAGTAGCTGCTGAGCTGCACTGAAAATGGCCAAGATGACTGAGAGAGGAATTCAGTTCTTTCCTTTGCTTGATTGGGAGCGAAGACTCAAGGTCTTCCTCATCCTGAGGAGGTACTGCAGCCATGGATAATGTTTCCCTGCCCCTTTGCTGGGAGATACCGCTCTACCCTTGGACTTCTGGCTGCTGAGGGTTTAGCTCTGGTATAATCGCTGGGGCGAGAATTGTGCCTTAGGAGCACCCCCAGAGACCCATGGCCCCAGTGGTCTGGTGAAAGCTTGAGCGAGCACCAGTGACATGTAGGGCACATACGGGTTTTGGTGGTTGCTGAGCAGCAGTTTCCAGCCTTTCCCTCTTGTCTGTGCCAGGGGCTCAAGTGCACAACTTGGTAAAGGGTGCAAGCAGGGGAGGGACCAGCTTCCCTGCATCAGCTCACCTGGCAGATGGGGATAACAGTGCTTTGTTGTCTCTCAGGGGTGCTGTGAGGATAAACAGATTAAAAGATTGTGTGGTGCTCAGAGGTGTGCGATGTGGGCTTTAGAAGAAGTTAAGATCAATAAACTGGCAGCAGTACAACAAAAGGTCTCCTCCAGTTTAAGAACTGCAATATTAATGCTATATTGAAAATAGCACCTGCCTCTTCCTAATGGAAATGATCAAAATAATTTTGCAGATTTTGGAAAGGAAGCATTTCTGTCTAGCTAAAACTGCCTTTTTTCTTTTTTCTTTTTTTAATAGTAAGCATGGGTTCAAATGCTGGGACATTATAATTTTAATTTCCCTCTTTTTTTGGGGGGGTGTGGGAAGAATGACAAAGAGAAGTCAGAATTGTCTACTTTTTGAAAAAAAAGCCAACGTGAGTTTTTTTCACACTGATACTGCTTCATAATATAGGCAATTCACTTGAAGTCTTCATTGTTTATTTGATAATACCTGACAAATCAGTAGGAGCCAGCTTAAGAGCTTTGGTTTGTGTCTTTCAGCTTCCCATCTTAACAACCGATGTGAGGATAATTAATACAATCCTCAGAAGATTTACCAAGAGGCTTGTGGTCACTGTTTTATGCAATGATGTTGTTCTTAAGCAAATTATTTTTATTGTGTCATAGCTGTATGTGTAGTAAAGTGAAGTAACAGGTACAATCCTTTCTTGATTCCAGAATGGCAAATTTTCTTTCCTATTGTTCTCTTTCAGTTTTATATCAGCATCAGAGAACAGAAAATAGTAATAATAATCATAATCATGATAGCACAAAGTGTGTAGATGGGTAAAGTTGATAATTTTTGATTATGATCAAATTCTGGACTTCTCTTTTTTCCTGGTATAATCTAAAAGCAATTAAGAATGCTGAAGCCCGCCCTGTTTTTCCCCTTGTGACATTTATTTATTCCAGTTCTCAGGGCCTCAAAGACTTGTGTTTGTTCTCTGTCACTCATTAGCATGTGTGGGATTGGAATCTGTGGGTTTTTGCTGTTTAAAAACACAGTGTTTTCTTCTCCAAAGATGTCAAGTTCATGAAAGTGTTGATTTATTTTAATGACATACGTTGAAGTAGATGAATGATGAACATTACTCCTCTCTTTTCAGATTAATGATCAATTACTTGGACGTCATTTATGTGCTCTACGTTTGCTTTGTTTCATCTGTGGTGCCAGAGCACAGTACGACTTTCATTTACTGGCTCTCTCCTTGCAGGGCACAAGGTAGTGTACTTTTCATGGCACAAGTCAAATTAAGTTTAACTTGTTCTCTTTAACCCCAAAGGGATGTCTTCAAACACTTCTAATTGTCATTCTGGTTGTTTCAACAGCAAGTCTAACAGAACTTGTTTGCCTTAAGAGTGCATAACATGATAGTGCAGTTTTATTTTGATCAACATATTGTCCTTCACATTTTAATTTTCATCTATAGAAGCAGAAATTGTCTCCTCAGATATTTGCAACAAAGATTACACTGGTGTAAGGCAAAATGAGAAGTGTGCTCAATTTTTGTCCTGCACTGTCTTGGGAAGTAACTTGCTCCCAAATAGAAAGCTTCTTGCTTTATATGTATTGTAGCATCTCTGTTTTTTTTAGCAACATAGTTTGTTCTTAAAATTAAAATGCAGACCTGAAAAAGTGGGATGTAATATAAAATAAGTTGAGCTGATCATCTGGGCTACCTTTGCATAGGACTATACAAGGAAAATGTACAGAGAAAGAAAAAATTATAGAGAACTGGTAGCTGAGGCTTTCCCTTAGGCTGCAAAATCAATGGTGAGGAGCCTGAAAGCTTGAGATCTGGTGGGTGAGTTAGTGCTGGTAATGGTAAAATGCCACAGAAGCTGAGATGCTGGAATTTTTGATACCTTTAGATGCCCCAGAAGAAAAATGCTGGGATTAATTCTGGACAAACTCCTGTCTCTCACTAATATTTGGCCAAAACTTCTTGGTTTTGACCAGTCAGTAGTTTCCAATGAAAATCTGTTTCATTGGGCAATTCCCCAGCAAGTGTAATAAGATCCACATTGAATTGTTGACATGATAACAAATGAATGAGTAATAGCTCATTGCTCAAGTGGATAAAAGGACTGAGAACATCTACAAAAGGCTACTTTGAACTCTGTCATTCATTTGATGTATGGCCTGAAGAATGCCAATGTTGTTATTAGAGACTTGCTCACTCCATCAAATGTAGTCCTCTTGAATGATTCTGCCCAAATGTCTCCACAGTCCTTCCTGTTGCTTGCTGCTTGTTTTTAATTACACAGACTTTTACATGAAGTCAGAATAGGTTTTGCCCATGAGTTAATCTGCTTCTCCATTTGGTTGCTGGCTGAACTCCTGTTCCCCCGTGACATCATTGTATTCCTCATTTCAGCTGTCACCTGCTGGGGTCGGAGTGGCTTCTGTTTGTCTTCTCTGGATTGGACAGGTGGAAGAGCTCTACAGCAAAGCCTGCTCTCTAGCTGAAGTGACGTCCAAAGTTCTGGAGCCCCTGGAAGTAAAAGTTAACTGGGGTGCCAGTCACAGCAGTAGCCATAATCGCTGTCAATTAATAATATGAGGGGCTAAACAAGTCTCATCTAGCTTTGTGTAAATATCCTTCACAGTACAGTGGGCCAGGTGAGGAGACACCACACGATAGCAGGCAGGATTAACTCAGAAATGGATGTCCTGAAAATTAGGGCAGTGGGGATATAATGCCAGTGAGGGATCCTCAGAAACAGGAATGAAAGGACAGGATATGTTTTTTCTTACAAATCTGAAACTAATTTCACATACATGAAAGAAACTTGACTTACATACCCCTATATATATAACGTATGTATATTTTACAGTATATATAACATGGGTATGTATGTATCAGAGGTTCAAGTTCAAATATTACAGATACTGTTAGTAGAGTCTAGGTGTTAAAAAGAAAGACATTCAAAGGATTTAATAATCAGATTATTTCTTTCTAGATTCTTCCTACCCTGAACAGGCAGGAAGTCAGAAGTGACAGTTTAAGGACTATTAAAAAGATGATATAAGCTGTCTTTCTCATAATATCTTAATTTTCGTAGTAAAGCACCAGGGACTTGTGGAGTCCTGTAAGACATGCTAAGAAGCTCTTTCCTGCATGGCAGAGACATGGAGCTGCCTAAGGAAGTCTCTAGTAAGCTGTCTGTGTAAAAACCTCAGACAAGAATATAATACAGGGTAAGTTGGCTTATTGCAGATTTTTTTTTAACCTCCTGGTGACTCCCCTGGGTGCTTAAGATATTGAGAAAGAAGTATGAACTTAAACCCTGACTAGATCTGTATCTTTCCAAGGAGCAGATGGCCACAGCTTTGCCTCATCTTTCCTCTATGGAATTTGGGACCTGGGCAATGTTTGGGGATGCTGAAGTTTAGAGCACAAGTCCTGTAATGTGATTTTCAGCTGCGTAAGTCTGAAAGAAGAGAGGTTTTAGGGTATCACAGATGCCAAATGAAACTTCCAAAAGACATACAACAAGGCAGGAGCTGCATTACCACAACTGCAGAACAAATGGTGACTTGGAAGACACTGGTATGAAAGAACCTGGAGGTTTTAAAAATCACCTCTTGAGTCAGGCAACATATGGTGCTCAGAAGAGCTTAAGAGTTTAAGAGCTACCTAAATAAAATATTCACTGTACAGTAGCCCTGGAGCTCATTGTCTGTAAATATTACAGGGTTTATAGGTATGCCAAGGAGGCAAAGGAGATGAAATGTACTTCTGCCTTCAAAGGGGAATTAATGTCATAGCATTCATTCCTTTTATAGATAATACCGCTATTTAGGAAGTCCTAAAGTACATGATGTCTTTGCTGATTAAATTTCCTGTGTAAGCAAAACGTTCATAAAGTTACATAAGTGCATTTTTCTTCCTACCTCATTGCTGGCAGCAGCAGTACGGGTTTATGGAGCCCTGCAAGCCTTGCTCCACCTCCTCTTCAAGGTGGCCCAACAGTGAGGAGAACAGAATGGAGGGAGAGCAGGGGAACTGAGAGAGAGTGATGCTGTTGCAATAAAGCCTTCATTCAGCCTGTGTATCTCATATGCACTTCCTGCCTTCCTCTTGCATTCCCCAACAGACCTAGGTTCTCTGCGGCCTGTTGTTTCACACCTGAGGTCATTAATGCAATCCTGATGCAATATAGTGGCCGAAGTCATTTCCTTTTTTATCTCTGGTGTATTGATCTGAGAAACCAAGAGCACTTCTCTCACTGGGCTCGAGCCTGCTAGGCAGCTCTTTCCCTCCTGCTTATGCCCACATTCTCTTTTCCCAGGATGTGGGGCCCATTTCCCATAATATAACTGTTGTTGAATTGGTAAGTAGAGTGTCAAGTTGCAAGGCATATGTTTCGCTAGAGGATGTCAGACCGGCATCCTCTGCTTCATCTTCTGCAAGCAGTTCAACAGAAACAATTGTGGTGGGGAGAATTTTGGGCGTGTTCTCTAAGGGAAAAATTATAAGGGGTAATTTTGCTGCCTGTGGACTGGCTTATCTGACTTTTGTAGACCTTTGTGGTAGAGCAGGCCCTTGCCCTGTTTTTTTAGTCAATTTAAAGAGTGATTCAGGTCAAGAGGAGTCTATTTCAAAGTTTCCATATTAATTATTATGAATCAAAGTAAAAATGAATATAAGATTAGTTGTTTTGCTTAAGTAGCACTGTCCAATCTGATTAATAAGTACCCTTCTACTGACCTTAAAATATGTTGCAAAACTTCTTCAAGATAAGGACCAAAAAATGTACCAAGACACTTCTGCTGTTCTTGTATTTGTTTATTGTACTTCTGCTACAGTTTCCTTTGCTGCCAATGGCTTTTAAATACAAATGAGCAAACTGTGAGCCAAATTAAAGGAAAGAACAAAGATTTTTAAAGAAGACAGTGAGAGCTCAGCAATGGAGTGTATATGAAAGCAAAGTTGTATTGTGTACAGTTTTGTAATACAGAGATTCCCTCTCAAGAGATGGATCATTGCCCTGTTGTGTACAGAGAGACGATGGCCTCGTGGCTGAACCCCTTGGTCCAGTGGACTTGGATAGGAGAGCTTAAAACATCCTGTGCAGGATTTAAAAAGTCAAGCCCAAAAGCTGTTAGCACCAGGGAACATTCAATCTGGAAATTAAGAAAGGGAAATCACATGAAGAGAGGAGACACTTCTTAAAAGGACTCTAGAAACACCTTTGGTTTCCATCCATACTCTGTTAGCTGTTATGTTGCATTTTTGAGTCACTTGGTATGGGGTGATGCAAATCTGCTGCATGGCTCTGGGAGAGTGAGTGAGCAGCTCAGCACACTCTGGCTGTTCATTTTGAATGAAAATAGAGATACAAAACATACTGCAGGCCCTTTGCCCCAGTAATCAGGAAAAGCTGCTCCTTTATCCCATTCTGGCTCTTCACGAATCAGCAGCAGACCTCTTTCAGACAATGCATGATGGAAGAGTCAATGTCCTCCTCTTCAGTCTAAGCCTTTCTCTGTAGTGCCGTTTGTCTCATTTTTGGCAGTGATCAGCAGTTTTGCTCAGTGTATGTGGGACACTTACTGCGGACAATTTACAAACATCAGGGGAAAGAAGGGAGTTGGTGGTGTTTTTGAATTCCCATAAGTTCTTTTTTGTTGTTGTTGTTTCTAATGAGTAGCTGAAAAACAAAATGAGTGTTTTATTTCCTGATGAAAACAAATATTTGTCCAAAATAACTTAAATTGTTTATTAATGTGATTCCGTTTGAACATTTCTTTTTTAGGCACCATGTGAAAGCTCTTATTTCTTCCATGATGGATATTTGTCATCAGCTCATGTGAATGTTTTGGTGAACCAAAGGATGGATTGTTCAGTTTTGCTTGCTTGGATTGTGAAATAGGAATATCCGTAACATGACAGGGCATGAAAGAGCCTGAAAAGAATTAAGGCTGTACTGTAATGAATGGGCTTTTCATTTAGTGGATTCTTTATAAACAACTGTGGTAAACTGTGGTAAATCCACTTTCAGTAAATCCAAAGGATGGTTGACACATGCATTTCATATGGGTGGGTACCAGCAGACTAGAACTGATGATGCATTTTTTGGCGGATGAGTGTTCTAGCTATCGCATTTCAACTGCAAGAACTGCTCTGGTGTAGCGCCAATACAGTATGTGCTATGTTTAATCTGATTATCTCAGCTCAAAACCTGGACAGATGGAAACATTCTCAAGCTGGATACTCCAGGAATCATCCAACCGACATGAATCTCTCAGCCTTCACTCTAAAGGGTGCAGGTTTCTACCTGCTGAATTATTTGCTAAGTTGGGCTGAAAGTAACTGAGCCAATGGATATCCCATGCTGAAGGTGGAAAAACTGTGCAGGCATATACAAGTAAAACATGTGATAATGCCCAGTGCTTTGTTCAAAGCTGTGTATTTATTCAGATGAGGAGTCCCTCTAGGCAAATGTTGCACCTGACTGGTTTTCAAGTTTTGAATCATAAACAAAGATAACACCTAAAATCCATCCTTGAGAGAAAATTAGAGAGATCTATATTCAAATGTCAGTATGATAGAAAATGTTGTGACTGTGCATCTGTTGTACGTATTTGAAAACATTGAATTTTGCCAAGAGAGTTGTGACAAAAAATGTATGTCATTAGAAAGCAAGAGCTGTAAGGAAGCACAGGCAATAAGTTGGATAGTTTTTCTTTGCTGATCTTTTCAGGAAGTACAGCGGTTGTGGGTAAATGTATTATTTGTTCCTTAAGAGATTACTAACCCACTTGAAAAAGAACCTAATGTACATCTTGCCATGTAATTTCTCATGATGATGTAGGCTTATGTCCCTTTTTGCTTTCAGATACCTCAGAAATAGTATGTCAGTTCGCACGGGAAGAGTTCAAGGCGACTGACGCTTGCTGTGTGCTCCATTTCACATCAGAGGACACTGGAGCTGAGCCCTATAATCACAACCTCCAAATAAACATCTGGGATTCCTGATTGCCAGTGGGTTCCTTGGAAAGTCACGTACATTCAGTGCTAGTCTGGAGAAAAGTTTTTGTGGGATATGTGGCAAGAACACTCTTAGTGATATTTGTGCCCCTTGCCTATGTCCATTTGTTACTGGTGAAACTAGCTTGAGTTTCAGTCCTTGGTGATCCCTTTGTGTAGGATTTTGTATTAACCTGCTATTAGCATCCAGTTCCAGCTACAGACACTGACTCACACCCATAGAAACACCTCCTACTGCTCAGTGAGGCAATGGACTGCGAACAAACTTACCGTCATCAATCAAAATGATTTCACAAACTTGTTCCTGACTTTTGTTGACCCTGCGTTTTCAGAGCTGAGAATGCAAAATGCAACCTCGGTAGCTCAGGGCTGAAAGTTTGGATCAGATAAGAGATACTGTTCCTTTGCACTCAAGTATAAGAGTACAATTACCACCAGATCCCTGGTGTGGCTACTTCGAGGGGTAAAATGTAAAATCTTGCATGTGTAGGCATAAACTCCATCTTTGCAGATATTTTAACCTAGTGAAATAGGTGGTTGAATGTTTCCAGGAAAAGTGCATGAGAAGATGAGAACACAGCAGAAGACAACTTCTCTTGTCTTTTTTAAAAGATGCTCAGATTTTTCAGCCCAGCGTGCACACAGTTCTTGCTGGGCATAATAGCAGATGTGACCGTAGGTTTATCATGCAATGAAAGACACCAGCCAGTACATTACATACATTAGAGTCTGTTAGTGCATCAGTGACCCAATTAGGGTGCAGTAAACAGATGCATACTCTGGAAACAATCCCATCTCCCTAACTATGTCAAGTCTGACTCTTTCCATATTTAATAACGAGTCATTACGATAGATAAGGCATGGAGAATACAGAATTCAGTCAAATAAGTATTTGAAGACTAATTTAACTATGGTAAACAAGGGGTTAACATGGAAATTAGATGCCAGAGTAGACATGATAAAGCAATTTATCAAATTTAGCAAGACTAGTCATTACTAGATATTCTAGTCTGACCATGATGTAGACTGACACTGAACTGAAGGTTATTGACCTGACCTGGTTTGCATCTGACGGTGCTGATTTTGCGAGCAAATGAGTTCTGGTGTCTACGAGCTCACGAGGCTTCCAGTTTCTCAGCAGATAAGCATTGGCTAGCCTTCCCTTTCAGACTCTTGCTAGTGCAAATACACCCCTAACCATACCCACAGATCACGTAACTGGAGTGAAATGGGCTGCTGGAAGTAGCAGTTGCTGAAATCTGGCACTGTTCCTCTCCGATTGTGCACGACATGATGAGTACTTGCACGTGCATTAGTTACGCACGTG
Organism: Rhinoptilus africanus; assembly: GCA_013400135.1. Classification (NCBI taxonomy): domain Eukaryota; kingdom Metazoa; phylum Chordata; class Aves; order Charadriiformes; family Glareolidae; genus Rhinoptilus; species Rhinoptilus africanus. The sequence continues at coordinate 55,317 of VXBO01006525.1, read as the reverse complement.
TCTGCCCTCTCCCAGCCTGTGAGAGAGGAAGGCTCATGCAGCAGTGCCGTATGGCACAGGGTGTTGAAAGGCTAGTGCACACATCTAGTTCCCTCTGACTTTAAATTTTAGATGCCTAGATATTACGAAGGAGTCTTAAGCAGTGGCCCATACTGATGCTAAGAGCCATGTGAAGTCCATCTGCTCTGTAACTCTCTGTGTGGCACTTCCAGTTCTCCTCCTGCCGTGTGTCTGGGACTGCCGCAGCCAGTGGTGGGTGAGGAGGATGAAAATGTGACTCCTTTCCCCAGCTGCTGCGGACCTGAGCTGAGCTGCCTTGGATGGCTGAACTGCAATGATCTCAAAATACAGGCTTTCCGCTTAGAAATAGAGCCAGCTGAGCTTTGGTTTTTCTAAGACCTTGATCTGCTTTACACCTGATGTGATCAGGGTAACTTGATATAACCAAGGTAACATGGATTGTAAATTGTAAGGCAAACAATCGTGTTGAAAATAGCGCCTTGCAATGTTGCAACAATCTGTGGTGGTTTACTAGGGTTCGCTGTGGACTAGCTGCTTTGGCTAAACTGACAGGTGATCCTAATTGAATCCAAAACGCCCTAAAATACTATAATTTTTCTTAAGCTATGCGTATTATTTTTTTTTGGAAGTGGAATTGAAAACTTGTCGTCATAGCATTTCAGCTACATTTTTGCAAATACATGACTGATTTTAATTTACTTTTGAGAGTATTTCCACCACCTTCAGAAAAAAAATAATCCTTTGTTTAAACCTATATTCTGAATTTTTAAAGGTTTCCAGTGCATCTTAAACAATGGAAGTAAAATGTTCTGCATAATAAGAGTTTTGAGACAAACATATATGTATGTGATGCTGTAAAATTTTTTATTTATTTATTTATTTTTAAAGTAGAGATTTAGCTCAGCCAGGTATCATTCACACTAGCTTCTCATGTGGGTTGTAAACTGGAAATAAATCTGCAGGGATAAATTGTATGCTCTGCTCTGTTCGGTCTTGTGAAGAAAATACTTGATGATTATGGTCTCAGGCCCCTGCTCTTGCTGTGCCAGTATCAGTCACAAGGACAGAAAGACAAGCGAGCAAAGCTATTCTTGAAAGGCATGGAACTGTGTCACTTACAGGGAAGATGATCCATTGCGCCCAGAGAGTACTAGGGCCAATCGCCTGGGCAGTCAGAAGACTGAGACCACTTTTCCTGGTGGGAAGCTTCTTTCTGGTTGTTTCTATGGACCTGGAAAACTGGATTGGCCTTTTGCTTGTCTCTTTTCCCTCTAACCTTAGTGAGCTTCTGTTACTTGTGCTGTTCAGTGCTTTTCAGGAACCCAAGGTGGTGGGTTACTCCAGTGCTTCTAAACAGCAGTTTCAAGAGACAATTAAGAAAATTGTTTTGGAATGATTTATTTGCATCCAGATGGCTGCCCATGAAGGTGCAGGTCAATACACTGTCCATGAGCTCTCAATGAGTAGTATAACATAATGGCTTAGGTTTCCCATGGTATAAACCAGGGTGTAAATTTTGTGTCTGCCAGCCTACTCATATTCAGGCCCTGCCTGATATACACTGGAGCAAATCTAGCTGGATCTTCTTGGGCAGTGGCTATCCCATTTTGGGGCATCTGTTGAGGTCTTGATACATCCTTTCATTCCATACAGAAGCAAAACCAAGTTCTTTCAAACATGTTCACCAATCCAAGTTGTGTCAAAATGTCACTTTCCATCATAGTCCAAACTGTTTGGGAAGTGCTGCATGTGTCTGTTCTCATGTGTTCTGTCTTCCTCTCTCCTTTACTTTTTTCCCTGCCCCACCCTCTTCCCTCCTTCCTGTCAAAACAGCGACAGCTTATGTTTTGCATTATAGGCAAGTTTTGATTTTAGCAAAATTTAAAAGAGTAAAAAATTTTGGCTATCTCTAAATGTGTGCTTTCCTGTGTTACATGGGGGTAAAATGTACCTCCCCTCCCACTGATAAGCTGTTAATACAAGACAATATAATGCAAGACAGTATATTCCTAGTAGTTAAAACACCTCTTTATTTTTCAGGCGTACAAGCAGAGTCCTTTCCTCGCCCTCCATCCACCTCCCATACCAAAACAAAGCACAGGCCAGGGGGACCGGAGCGTGCGAATTCCACTGCCTCCCTCCTCAGCCGTGCACCCCCTTCCCTCCCGCAGGGAGGTGTTCATCGTCCACACATCATTTGAGACAGGAACAATATAACACAATCTGTTTTCAGATTTTCTAAATATTTCCCAACTTCCATTGCAGGCTGCTGTCTTCACACTGTAAATTCGTGCCAAGAACTCCCCAGCAGCATTCTTCTCTGCCTTCCCAAATCACTTGGACGGCAAAGAAACTTTTCCTTGAGTCACTGATTTCTGCAAAAGAAAAAGTGGTTTTGTTTATTACATATGAAGGAAGACTGGCTAGACTGCAGATTTTACAGCTCGCAGGTCTCCAGGGAAAACCGTAAATAAGAAGATCTTTGACAGCACAGAGCTTCCATCTCCTCTGCATCTTTTGATCCGTGAACAGGACTTCTTCCTTCCCAGAGCAGACAGGGTACTGCTGCGATGGGTAGGAAACAACTGCCTGGCAATTTTCTATCCCCTCTGAGCCCATAAGGATCTGGGACATGTTGTGCCATCTATAGTTGGCTTTACTGCCTGAATGAAAAGCTTTTGATGCTATAAACACTGTGTACAGAGTGCAGTTTCACAGGATAATGCGATGATCTGTGCCGCAGTGAGCTATACTGAATGGCTCAGTCTAGACATGAATGTGTTAAATCAGTACTGGAACAATTTAGCAGACACTAGAATTAATTAGGAGTGGATTTTATTTTCTAAGTTAAAAAATGTGAGCTATCTAGCACCTAATAATTAACTTGGTCTATAGAAATTTCCAGTATTTATCATCAGAAGTACTTAAAGCGACCACAGTATGTGCAAATACTTGTCTGTGAGGTCCTGTACACGTGGCAGTCGCAAAAGTTTGCCCTGCCCTGTATAAGTGCATTTCTGCCTGGCCATGACTATGCTTTGAGCAGGTATAGTCCTTGATTGTCTCCATTTATTTCCTCACTGCTCTAGCAACATAGCAAGCTTATATTTCTCTGTATTTTTTCCACTGGGTCAACTTACCCTCACTTTCTACTTTTGTAAAGTGCTATTGGAGCAAGTGTCCTGACATTCGGTGTTTGAGTTTCAGCTCTCCCACTTTTCGCAGAGTTCCCAATTTTCAAAAGCATGATTCCATGATTAAAGCAAAGAAAGGAGGTTAATAGACTGTGGTTCTGTTTCTCAATAGGGCATCAGTAGGTGTCACATAAAACTGGCAAACAACTTTTTAAGTTCCTTGAGCCAGGCTGTAAAACAGTGCTCTGCACTGGCATGTGACTCAGCCTGCAGGTGCTCAGCATCAGGCAAACAGTGAGTTTCCTTTCCATTCACAAAGCTTGCGTACCTGAAAGATTGCCTTATCTTTTGTCCCTAACTCTATTATCTGGTTTAAAACACACGCTACCTCTCCTTACGGCCTTGTATTTTTGTGCTAGTTCATAGTCCAAGTCAACATAAAGAGGTTAGTGTACTTTCTCATGTTATCCACAGGTCAGAAAAGGCATTGCCACAGCCTGGTGCCTGAAGTCTGAAAATCTGAGCGAATATATCCTGATTTTGGCACACAGATTCTGAGGTGCCCATGTTAAATGGCATCTAATAATTATGTCAGTTGGTCCAATTGCCTAATACAAATGGAGTATCACAAAGGTTGATTTTTCATCCTGACAAAATGTGTCAGGGTACCTGTATATAGCTGATGTATTGATATGAAACATCATCCCTGTTGCTGTGGATTGTAGTTTTGCAAAATTATCTTTTCCATAATGAGATGGCTGAACTTTGCTTAGTGTCTGTTTGCTTGATCCAGATGGAAGCAGAAGAATACTATTTCTGCCTGATTTTCAATGAGCTTAGGGGAAAGATTGACAGATTCTGCATTTTGGTCTGCATTGACAAGATCTAGTTTGAGCTGGGGATGCTCCCTTGCCAGTGGTCCAGAAGTTCCCAGTCACTGTTCATGGCACATGTTTCAATGAGACCAGTCACTCCAATAAAGCCTATTTCTAATGTCCGATAACAAGAATATTTTGCTGTCGCTGTCAGCAAATGGGTGTAAAGAGTGATAGAAAGTGCTGTTGATTTACTTCAGAGGACTCTGAAGGCCACCAAGCAGGCAAGACAAGATGTGGCAAGGAAGGCAGAATATATTTATGCTAACTTTTGGGTGTGGGACCAAGGACCGGTTCTAGTCACTATCTGTGCACAACATCACACATACCTCAGGCTCTGGATCTCCAGAGCATCAAGTATATTGAAGACGTATTGCAGACCTGAGTTTGTTCATTTAGGCAGTCTGGATGGATCAAACAGAGGCAAGTCCAGGTCTCACCACAGGTCTCCCAGAAGGCACAACAATCATTTCCAGATGCAATTTACCTTCTCAGAGGCAGGGGATATTGTCATCTCTTATATGTTTGAACTCAGGTTGTGAATGGTGAGTGCCTGACCTGGACATGTTTGGGCCAGGCAAAGCCTGCAATGTGGGCAAAAATCTCAGAGCCATGAGGAGCAGAAAGTTTATGTCTGCACTTGAATCTGATCCCATCTCTGCTTACCAGCGTCCGATGGTCTCTCTTAAGAGAGCTCACTTCAGGTTTCGCCACCAGTATGAGCTAATACAGAGCTGTGGACAATGTTGGCCATGTTGGCAATTTCTTTTGAGGCACTCTACTGCTAAACCTGCTCAATAGCTCTCCAGAGGAGGGTGAAGACTGTTTATACAGCTGAATACAGTGTAAGGATTGAACTATGGGCCTTTCATCTTAGAGATGGCTCCCTCCTGTATGTTTTTGTTATGAAGAACAAGGTCAAATCTTCCAAAGTTTGGTGTTACATAGCTAAAAGTTTGCATAGGGCTTTAGAAAAACAAAAGCATCTCCGTTATTATAAGACAGACCTCTTACTTATATGTAATGAGGTAAAGTGAATATATTGCAGTTTAACGGCTGATTCGGAAAGTCTTTGTCACTGTTACCGTAGTTTTAAAGCCCAGGAGTATGAAGAAATTTTGAAGAAACTAAGCAACTGTAAGCGTAATGGACAATTTCATGTAGGATATGAACCAGCTCTTGGGAAGAACAGTTCCCGTGTTGTAGGAGAACCTGCTTCTCTGTTTTCTGCCTCTTTCAAGCAAACTGCCAGTGCAGAGCTGAGGCAGTCCTGTTGGGGAGCAATCAATATGCTGCCACATACCACCCGTAATTCTGGAATTTGCTTCTCTCACCCACACCACGGTGGTTTCACAATGTGCTTTCTTATGCTGTAGCAGGGTCAGCCTCCTCAGGACGTGTTTTTCTTAGTCATGTGGATTTGTCAGATACAGTCTTTTTTCCTATTCAAACGAGCTTTTTAGTGTGTACTCATTAGATATGCACAAAGGCTCACTTAATCGGTCCAGATGACTCCTTAAGGAGACTTTTAATGTCTGTAATTTACTGTCCGGTGTTTTCTTTTCTTTGAAATGTACCTTACTCCCCGCTTGGACCGTGTCACCCGTTCTGAGTAAAAATGACAGCGTGGTCCTTTATCAGCAGTGAGTAATATTTCCTTTGAATATTTAAGCTGCGAAACCGCACCGACAAAGGACTGTGCAGCGGTGGATAGATTGGGAAAACCTGTGGGACAACACAAGGAATTAATGTGTGGGCAGCGTGGCTCACTGTTTAGGCATGGAGACCCTATGGATATGGCCCTGCCAGACAGAACCCGAGCTGACATGGCCTGGTAGAGCTCTGCTACATTCAGTGGCACTTGCAAAAGTTTATGAAATGTGAGTTGCTTTTTGTTTTTAATATCCTGCTCCCTGGTGACCACCCTGACTGGCCGAATTCCTTTTTCTGAGGGCGCATTTCCTAGCCATTAAATGTCAAATTATCCAGATTAAAAAACCTGCCAGTAAGGCTTTGGTTTGCTTCCTGCATTGCTGTCGGTAGCTAATGAGCAGTGGTATGCGGCTGCGCCATCCTCTGGGGCTTAATCCCCCCATCTCGTTAGGAGGTAGTTATATCACAGGGGCCCGCTGAATACAGACTATTCCCTCTTGGAAAATTGCTTTCTCCTCTAAAGTGGAGGATCTGTGTGGCAAGAGAGGCATCTTGTAACTCTGGTTTAATCCTTCAGAAGAGCTTGAGTTTTGAAAGGACCATAGCCCAGTTTATCGACTTTGTTAGTGTCGCGCAGGGCGAGGACCTGTGTCCCGTGGGCTGCCAGACATGTAGCGTCACTGTGGGCAGATTCAGTCTCACGTCAGGGAGTCCTGTGAGCATCCATCTCACTGCTGGTATTGTGAGCCACGGCTGGGGAGGCTGACCTCTCCGGCGTGGGGGCACGGAGCACAGCACTACCTGCTCAGGGTGCTGCCTTCGGAGACCTTTCCAAAGTTCCTCTGGAGACATTCACTGCTAGGCTGTGCTCTGTAGTCTGGGCGTGTGTTAAATATAGGAATAGCAGCTGGAAGAACAGAGGCAGAAGAGGGAACCTGAGGTAACAAGGAGACAATACTGGTCAGATAAACTGTTTCTAACTGGTTTTAGTCAGTTTTACCCACTTCTCCACTAAAATCCTGTTTGGAAAACAAACTGCCTTTTTTCTTCTCCTCTGGGCTTGTGATTACAAATAAAAATGTAAGCATGTATGTGGCCCTCTTGAGTCACATTTTCTACATAGCTGTATCGAATTGGGACCTTCCAAACATGGCAAGGTCTTTTCAGAAATCTCTTTTTTCCCTAATGTTTCCCATCAGACCGCTGCAGGCATTCAAAGAGTAAGTGTTTAAATAACGGAGAGAAATGCCAACGTCAGTTCCTGGAGGCCACAGGTTAAAAAGAGAAGGTTTCTGGCAGATAATTGAAATCTTAGTGGGATTCTGGTGTGCTGTTTCCCCATTTGTTCTTTCTTCACTAATATTTAACAGACCTTTATTGATTAGTGGCTGATTTGTACTGTAAATGGAAACTGAAGGTTACTTTTTTGTTTCATAACCAATGTCTATATATATTTCTCATATATATATGTATATCATACGTATTTCACAAATCAGTGCTTGGAGAAATCACGTCCTGGCCCAGATGTAAAAGCAAAATGGTATTAGTCATTTTTTAAATAATGAATCTCAATATCTGAGTGAATTCTCCACCGAGATATGCAGAAAGTCTCCATTACTGCTGTGTTACCAGCACGTCTGAATCTGGCGATGAACTCAGCTTCACAACTGTTGAAAGTTCCCCTTGAATCAGCAGTCGGGTCAGCCATCTCTTCCCTGCTAAAGTGGGAGTACTTCAAAGCTTATCTGTGGTTGTCTCTTTCAGATTTAGCTGGCAGCTGCAGATCTCTTTTGGCTTGGGTTTTTCAGATTCCCGTCTGCAGGGAGCACCGTAAGGTCCCACGTGTCCGCCTGCTGCCCTCTCCCAGTCCCACGTGCGTCTGGTCCCCTCTGGGGTTTGTCCCGCCTGTGCGTTGGAAAGCTCATTTCCCAGCTATGCATGCATGTCCTGGTTTGAGGTAAAACAGAACCAATTTTCTGTTTTGTAATTTTACTTTTTAGCTGGGCCTCTTCTAACTGACTAAACTCTGATTTTTGCTTGTGCGCCAAGATTTTTAGTCAAACGGGGAGGATTTATGGAGCTGATATAAATTTGTCAATGTGTAAAACTTCTACACAATTCACTTCTTATCATCCAACTCATTCCTATAAATAACTTTTAATTTGCAATTTTCAACATATTTCCCTCCTCCTTTTTATTCCTGCTGTTGCCAGAGCTTCTTGTGTCCATCTGAACTTTGGCAGCAAAGCCCATTTCCATACTCTGTGATACTCTTAATCCTACAGCTATGTGAAAGCACGTCACATTCATGCCGCAAAGGGTGGCAGACACTGCCACTCTAGTCCTTAGCGCTTGACTGAATTTGCAAACCAATTCTACAGTGCATTTAGAACCACATTTATGTCATTCTCTCTGTGACAGGGATGCTGTTACCAATGAGATTGGAGGGCTATAGGTGCATTGTCTTCAGCACAAGTTTGTACTACCAAACCCGCCTGGATGGGTTCCTGTGCAACCTGCTCTAAGGTGACCCTGCTCTGGCAGGGGGGTTGGACTAGATGGTCTCCAGAGGTCCCTTCCAACCCTGTGATTCTATGATTTTATGATACTTCTCTTGGTTTTGGCAGAATTTTATACACTACTGCTGGTACCTTGATCAAACAAATATGAAATATCACTGAAATGTGGGGTCAGGTTTCTCTGGCAAAACTTGTTTTCCTCTTTGAACTCCAATCTAGTTTTTAGTCATAAACTCCTGTTCCAGCTTTCCCATAACTCTGCCTGAAACTGACGTCAGCTATAGTTAAACAGATTACCTCACTTTTTGGTTTAGTCCTAAAGTGACACTGACACGCTTCTGAATTTTTCACCTGTAACTGAAAATTTATCAATAGCTAAGACCTCACCCATCACTTTTGGTGTTCCTTGGTATGAATTTTCTCGATCTACTGATCCAAAAATATTTCTCTCCATTTAAAATTGTTTAATATTCTTCCTGCTTGGTAGCAAACTGACTGGAAGTATTTCATCATCATCAGTCCATTATTCTTGATTTTCCTCAAAGCTGAGAAATTAGCTTGTTGGCAACAGAAGTGTAAGCACTATTGATTAGGACTTTCTCTGATTTCCTATAATTCAGTCATGGTTCCTGGTTATGAAGCAACGACAAATGGTACAGGGAGAAATGAACCATTCACCAATGTGCTGTACCTGGTAAATCTCTAGATTCAGTACGCCTTATACCCATATCACTATGATAAGGTCAATAACAGGCTACGTTCAGGTTGTGTTAGAAAGCTGTCATCTAAAGTTTTAGAAAAATACAGTCATATTTCACTAATGTCTGTCTTTGAATTCTCTGATTCATTTCATTGTAGAGGGCCACAGAAGGAGTAGCTTCTCCTTTTGGCCTGTCTGGCAGACTGTAACAGTGCCCTGCTTGGACCATGTACATCTGCGCTATTCAACATTAATAACTCATCTTTTGAGGTCCACCTGAAATGATTCTGTGGTGTTTGTGCTTTAGAGCAACAACACTACTTCTAGGAACAACTGGTAACACCAGAAATAAGGAATGCGGTACCACAGGAGGTGACGTTCCCCAGCTGATGCTCTTCGGCTCTTCATTTTACCCCTCAGCTCCCAACGCCTTTTTCCCAGACTCTCCCTCAGCATCCCTTATGCACAATCTCTATGTTTTTTCTAGTCCTCCAGTCCCATTAGTAGATCAGTGCTGGGCGCTGTAGGATAGGCTAAGAGTGCTCACCTCTGCCAGGAGCACTTGCTGCCCAGCTCTGTGTGAGCCCCTAAACTCTTGGAAATTCCACACTGCACTTCCCAGCAGCTCAGGGCCGCAGGTGGGTTGCAGTGGGCAACATGGGCATTTAACGCAGGGAATCAAGTGACGTTTGGAAGCTGGAAATGTAAAACATGTTGGTGTTCATTCCTTAGCTATAAATAATAACAAATTCCTTCAAAAACTGTCTATATCCTCTCTTTCATTGTTCTTTATTTCCGCTGCGAATAACTTGCAACAATAAAAATGAAGGGATGCCAAATTTGTGTGTCTCTTCAAAGTAAATTCTTTCCTTGAAATGAAGTTCAGTTGAAAAGCCTGACTCTCCTCCCCAGCGTTTGTGCAGGCCAGATGGGCTACTGCTGTCCTTCAGTGTGAAGCCGTCCTTAGGGTACTTTGTTCCTCTTTCCTCCTGAGTGAGAAAGAAAGAGATCAGAAACTTTATATCTCCCTCCTGTCTTGCAGAAATTTTCTCTGATATCTCCTCTGGGTGGAGTCACTTAAGGCCACATGCATAATGATCTATTCACTGGCGCTGGCTAATATCTTACTCTCCAGAGCCATTCAGTCATTGCTGACTTTCGTTGCAGTTCTGTCCTCAGGTTCCTCGGAGTTTTCTTTCTTTCTCACTAACAAGTGTTCATTATTTCTCCCTTAAACTCCACAGTATCCCATGGTGGATTTTTGCATCTTTTTAATTTCCCAGGAGGGATATGAAGGGTCTACAAGTAAAATGCTTTGCTCGCTCTTATCCGGGAGATTACAGAGGGGAATCGGATAAAAGCAAGGGTTGAATACTCAATGCTTTGCCTTTGTCAGCAGCAATGCACTTTTTGTAGAAAATAGCATTATCCTTATGCAGTAGGGTTTTAAAAACTTTTCCCAGGCATAAAAAATGGAGGAATAAAATTCTTTGGACTTTATTCTCTGCTGCCCTGAAGTTCATTTTCATTACACTGGAGACAGAAAAAGGAAATAGAGTGACCGGATACCTCAACTCCCATAAAATATTCAACAAAGAAAGGCTGTCTTTACCACATACCTGTTTTCCCAACATTGTTCAGACTTTATGTGGATGCTGGTCATCCTAAAGCCCACCAGCAGAAGCTGCAGGGCTGTTGTCATTTGTACAGAAGAATGAGCTTTGTCATCAATATGTAGAGTTTAAAATTTCTGCCAGTCCTTTGGTATCTGAACTTCTCCTATGCTTGAGCTGGTGTCCCTTGTCTGCCATGATGAGAAAAACTTGGTGTCCTTGGAAGAGTGAGAAAGAACTGCAGGTCAGGCCCTTCATTGGCCTATAGTGGACATGCCAGAAGAAGTATGGTACTGAGGAGAGATTTCCAGGCAGACCAAGGCTCTCATGAGATGCTGTGAACCACTCAGCCCCCTGGGAGATTGGAGACAAACTCTAAGTAAGTGTTTAAACTTCAAGAAGCCACTGAACTCCAGCTGAAAGGAGCTGAACAGAAACCAGCATCAGTAGCAGTGGGGTGGGCAGGTACCTTGCAGGGTGCTCACACTGTCTGGCCACAGCACCGGCTGCAGGCTGTGGGCCGGGAGGGGGATGCAGACGACATGCCTGCCCATCAGCCGCATGATGAACAGGCAGCAGCAGCCTGCCCGGCGATGGGGCTGGTTTGGTCCGCTGCACCGCTCGGACGCTGCGTGGTAGGAAGCTGGAATTCACACTGCTATCTCAGTTCCTCTGGCCTTTTTAAAACTGATCATTACGAATATCCACCGTGCTAATTGTTTTTGAGAAGTTGCAGCGCGCAACCTTGTAAGACCGTTGGACTGTGTTCACAATTAAGAAGGACTGGCTAAAGGATAAAAATGTCTTTTTCTTTTTCCGCAACACTGATTGAACTCCGATAAAACACATTTTTCCTTGTTTCTCTTGATGTATCCTTATGCTACAAGATGAATAAATTACACAGTGGGAAGTAAACGAGAAGATTTCATAGTGATAACCATGTGTGTGCTTTAGTTTTCCCTGTTGTTTTGCTTCACCATACTCCCTGCTCTAAAATGAGTGTGTACCACTCTACACCTCTGCTCTCTCACAGTAGCAAACAGCTCTTCTTTTCCAGATGAAATTTTCTTGCCACATAGAGTTGATCTTCATTCTTCTTTTTGGAAATGCCTTGAGAAATGCAGGGTAGTGCTAAGACATATAGAGACGGTAGATGAAATAATGTTAAACGTCTGTCTCTGCTTGTCTTAAGTCCCTATACTTGTACCTGTAGCTGGAAAAGTTGCAGCTTAACTTCAGAATTTCACCACCAGCCCTTCTACTTACGTTAATAGTTTCTCCTGTTAAATGATACTGATTTCAGGTTGCATCTCTCAATGACCATTGTGCCAGGGGCTGGACTGGATGACTAGAAACCAGCTCTGCGCTCCTGCTGGTAACAAGAATGTGCAGGTCAGATGATTGCTTAAATTGCCGATGGGATTTTGCTTATACTCCTCATGATCATCCACGGTAATGGACTAACTCCTGCTGCCGCCATAGCTGAGCTTTGCCATTTGTTTCTAGTTGGGGAGGGAAGGAATAAACAGATCAGCTTTGAAGATACAAAAGGAGGTAAGTATTGCTGTCTGAGAGACAAGCATATTAGTATAGGACATAGTTTTAAGCTCCATGGCATTTTCATTCTACTTCTCGTGTTAGGTGGGGAGGGAAGACTCAGATTCAACCTCTGCACCTAACACTCATGCCAAGGAATCTGGTTACCCTGGTCCTGTTTCCAGCCTGATGATGTTTCTCTGCTACCATTGCAAGGTTCTGTTATCCCTCTGTACCTGTGTACAGAGCACAACGTGGTGTCTTCAGCAGTGAAATGGGAATAATGACTACAGGAGTATGGCAAGGCTTCAATCACCCATTTTTGCAAATGGCTCTGATTATTTCTCAAGGAAAACAACAACATAAAGCCATGCACTATTAATAGTTTAAACTCACCTTATAACCCAATTAATAAGCAAGTGTTTTAGCTTAATTACTCTATACTGCATGTTAGAGGAGTAAATGCCTCACTGACAGTTTAATCAGGATTCCCCCAGAACACCACTCTGCGAGCACGGTCAGTTGCATAAAAAAATAAAATTTGCAAAAATTTGGGATTAAAAGGCGGAAGTGTCAGTCATGTCTCTGAGGACTGCCTTATTGCTGTAAATCTGGCTCGAAGGATTTCAAAAGCTTCTTTTCTTACTTAGCTTGACTGGTGAACGTAACGATCATTTTGATTTTTTTTGTCTTATGCTTGATTTTCTAGCATCCCAGACAGTTCCAGGAAACCACGTTTCTTTAAAACGATGTGCCTCAGTAATTATAATTGGAAAGTGCAGAAAGCTTGCAGTTCTGAAGCAGAACTGGTTTTCTTTGTAGTACTCTCTCACAGACAAACATGACACAGAAAAAGGAATCCATACAATTTCAGTTGTTCCTGTGGGATCGGGATTTTAACTAAAGGAAAAATGTTTCTGTAATGCCTGCTCAATCATGGTTCAATGACTTGCTTATGATCAGGTTAACTATCCTGATGCTTCCTAATCTCTTTCAAGGACAGTCTTCCAAGAAAGTCAGCCCTGCACTGAAAACTAGTGGCTTTCTCTCTCCTGGGAGGAGGAGCCAGACTCTGACAGACTCTACCTGCCAGGTGCCAGCCAAAGGCACAGCATCCCCTACAGTGGCACCTACAGAAATATACATACACGTACACGGGCACATGCGCATGCATATATATGCACAGCATAGGATTCTGTTTGTAAGGTTTCTTCTCTGAGGTCATTTCCCTTTGAGAGAAATTCATCTCTCTTAGTTTGGTTGCAGGCATTTGAATTGGTGTGACCAGAGCAGTGTGATGCTGTGGGTGGCATCGCTGTGTGGGCACCTCCGTGTGAGCATCACTTTGCTTTCTCCATCCCTCCAGCATGCCTCTGACATGAGATGTTTGTTAGGCAGTGAAGGTGCAATGGTCTGAAAGATCCCTGCAATCCCAAGTGTGATATGGATGTAGATTTCTTTTCAGCAGTGTTTGATATTAAATGGATAAGGCAGTGTGAGAATATAATAAAAAATCTTATTGCTATACTAAATGGAATTTTCTTCTTGGAAGAGACTCGTAATTTTATTTATTTTCTCATTACAAAATAAGTTTATTTTAAATGATTTCTTTTTTACTGATGCAATATGGAAAGACAGGAGTATGTCTATAAGGTACCAAGTATTGGATATCATTGACTGATTCTGTCAGCAGTTTTGTGGTGTGAATGTATAGTAATTTTGAAACAGTGTCTCAGGATTACTGTGAGAGGAATTGTGGTCAGAATCAAAGCAATTTATCTAACTGTTTTGAAAAAGATGAATGAATAGTTCTTCCTCTTCTGTCACTACAGGACTGAACATCATACATCTCAGCCGCCATGGAGAGCTGGGTTGGGGTGGAAGTGTTTCTTGCACTGCGATATAGCTTTGTTAATTTTATTTATAAACTTGGTCATAAAACAACGATAAAGAAGGAATCCACCGAAATGTGGTTAGGGAAATGAATTCTGTTAGAAGCCAACTTTAGAATCGCAGCTGTAATGTGAGAAGCTGTTTCAGGCCTTTCCAAAAGGATTAGCAAAACATATGCAGAAAGCAAGATGACTTTGGAAGTCCATATTGAATGACAATCAGCAAATGGTGGACCAACAAAAATGATTCTCAGCAGAGTGTTTGGAGAGGCTCACCATAGTCAAGGAAGGATAATCTCCTTGCTGTCTCTGATTGTCAGTGGAGAACGGCTAAGTCAGAGGGGCTGAGGATCCTGCTCCGAACCATGGTCTGGATAATGCATTTGTCTCTAGAGGCAATGAGGAAAGGAGCCTGGAGAAGGAGCTGAGTCCCAGCTCAGCACAGCTAAGACCCATGGCCCAGGGACGCACACCCCTTTGGTGAGCACCACACCATGTATTAACAATTACAGTGACAGACAATCAGGTTCTGGTGGCTAGGGATTTACACTGATTAATTTGCTAGCATAGGTTTAAAAAATACATTTTAAAGAATCCAGGCAACCTCGTCATATTTGTCAGACCACTGCATCATTGAAATGTTAAACTGGGAGGTTGGGGAGAATTTTCCAGTTCTCTGCGGAAATGCTTCATCCAGCAGAGACAGCTGTGAAAAGCTGGAGCTTTAAGGGCAGTGGTATATTTCCACTAAAGAAATACTACCGCTTCTGAACTGGTATAACTGGTGAAAGAGGAGGGGCCAAGGAAATGGAAGGTCTTTGAATCTTTTTTGAAATGTTTCTGGTCTTTTAACCTGAGTCATTTAGCACTCATCTTAAAAACAGAAACAACACTACAAGTATGTCTGATTTGCAAAAGAACAGTTTCATATATTCCAAAACAACTACTTGTGAGGCCACCCACAGAGAAACAACAATATCTCTGTTACCTCATTGCTGGGGATTGCACTTGGAATAATAACCTCAAAATGAGAATCAGAAGCAGCCCAGAGTCTGGGTTTCTCCTTGCAGGGAGTGCTCAGGAGGTGGCTTTTAAATGCACGGGTAGAGAAATGCTGCAGCGTTACACTTTATTGCCCACTTTTGTGTTACAAGCTCACTAGGAGAGTTGTACTGTGGCATATTTGTAAAGACTTTCTGTTGTCTGCATTATTACAAATTTGCTGCTTACATCAGTATTGTGCTATGAAATTAAGAGAGGAGGAAGAGGTATATGATCCATGAACCTATACTGGGCTTTAGCAATGCAGTAGGAACTAGTCCTACCAGGCAGAATGCCCAGCCTTATAGCTGATGATGGAAGTGCCTCAAGCCTCTTAATCATATAACCAGAAGTCTGACCATCATAAAATGGTTATCGTCCTTCTCCTGGACAGTCATACACCACCTCTCTCCTGCCTCAATAGGTATCTGAAAATCCTGTCATTTGTCATGGCTGACATTTGCCATACAATGATGTGGTACACCCACAAGAAAACCAGCATCTGAACTCATACCTCTTCCCCTCTGATGAGACGCATGCTTGTGTTTCAAGGGACTCTGTCATGATACTGGTGGATCGTACCTTCCCCAAAGGCTGAAGATTAATCAGCCTTAATGCAAAGGCCGAATGCTGAGACCCACAGAGTTTTTCTGACTCCAGATGACTTCATGAGAAACTGGAAACATGTGGCAGCTCCCAGGAAAAGACCCAGGTATTTCAAATTAGATTTACAATACAGATATGTTTGGCGAACTGAAGTAGCTTGGTGGGTTGTGCCCTGGCTCCCTTCTGACCTGCAGAGGTCCAAGGGAGAGGGATCACAAGCATGTCTCTTTCTAGCATAGAGATAGAACGTAAATGGGGAGACCACATGGACCCAGCCTGTAGATTGCTCATTCATCTCACACAGTATATATATTCTATGGCCCTGAAAACCCTCTGAGTTATATTATTTACCTTTATGCTCATGATATGTTATATCTAGACTACATCCCGATGTGGCTTGTGTAAACATACTGCCATTCATTCATCAGTCCAGCTAACATGCACAGCTATAAGCAAAATAGAGGTGCTCCCATTGTAACTTAGGTAAAACCAGGAGCAGCCAAGACTAACAAAAAGGACATATGGTGTGAAGTTTAATGTTATTGTAGATATGTTGTATCTATGTTTTAAGGAAGGTTATCTACAGTCTTATGAGCACTGTCAGCAGTTGCAGTGAAAGCAGCTGGGAACTTAAACTCAGTTCTGCCCCTAGGGATTAGGGAGTTCTTGAAGTTTTCAACACCGGATTCACAGTTTGGTAAAGCATCTGGTCTGGATATATCTCTTCTCACTTGTAATGACGTGGACCAAGTCTTTTCCCCTCATTATTGGGAGAACTCCGTCCTCAGCTTTAACTGCTCTTTCATAATTTCCTGGTAGCTCTGGGGGTGCCAGTGTGGTGCGAAAAATGATGGTCAGGATGGTTATGGTGTTCTTCAGAGGTGGCAGAACATGCTCTCCTTAGGCAGGGAGCACTATATGGGCAGTAAGACACTACCTGCCTATTCTATTCAGTGGGTTCACGTGCCTTGCATGAGCGTACAGGGAGGCTCAGCAAGATCCCCAGAGGACAGATGCTGCAGAAATTACTGGTGTGTGGAATTAGAATCAATTGGACTTTGAGTCCTGCCTAATACTGCTCTGTGCCCAGCAGATTGTATAAGTACATGAAAGGCTTTTTGTCCATGCATAACGGTAGTCATTAGCAAAGGGGCGGACAATTACGGTAAACAACATAATAATCTCCAGTTCCAGAGATGATTGCATATGACACTAGAGAAACAGGATTATCCTGTTACTATATATATCCTGTTTCTGATATATTCTACGATCCAGTATTTCTCTAGAAGAAAAGAGACCACTGAGAAATAAGTAAAAATATGAAGAGAAACCTTTATGCAAAAATGGTTGTAATGTTTCACGGAAGCCTAGACAACAGTAGCCCTCCTACCCATGTTTCTCATGGCTGCTTGGGTTTCGTATATCCCTAATGCTGGTTGCACACAGTGGAACTGACGGATTTTCCCTTAGGCATACCTGTCTGTTTTGCATCACTAAAAACTCTTTTTAACAGAAGAGACCAAAAGCAGTTCTGATTTTTCCTTGCAACTAGCACTCCTTGATGAAAGCTGCTTTATAGCAGCCCAGATAACAAGCTAGAAGTGGATGCCTCCATAAAGTGCTTATATAAAATGCTTATATGAGTGCAGTCCTCTGTTAAGAAGACAGACTCCCAAGGAGGATTGTAAAACAGGAGGATCAGAGCAGAGAACGGTGATGAAAATGTTTCTTAATTGAATTCAGCTTCTGAGGTCACTACAATCATTTGTCTGTTATTTATGCAAGTAAGAAATATACTACCATACTATTTGCATATACATTTGACCATCTTTTCTCCTAGTATAGGGAAGTCTTTCCATCCATCTCTCTCCTTTATTAAGGGCTGACATCTGCTACATAGTTATCTAGATCCACTAAGTGGTCTCAATGTTGGGGTCAGGGAATGACAGTGCTGGTAGGGGCTGCTGAGCATTAGAGTAAGAAGTGAAGCTGGCTCAGGATGAAGAGGTTGTGATATGTGAGTGAGTGTCACAGGACTCAAGCTCGGGAACATCTGGGCCTGGATTAAAGGAACATTATAATTACTCAGCACAATTTAAAAGAGCCATTAAAAGCCAGACAGCATCAAATTACAAGGAAAAATTTCTTTGAAGAAAAATTAAGCTTTCATACATCTAGTTTGTCAGACAGGGTTGTGTCAGCCCAGGTTATGTCAGTCATATTAGCTAACTTGAGTGGCTGTTGGGATATGGGCAGACGAGACAGCATGGGGCTCTCTAATTTTGTCTTGAGAAGCGAGGTTAGTGACTGCAGTGTAGGCATGCCCTTGTTTTGATCCCCAGAAATGGGTGATGTTTGCAAATGTTCTGCAAAATCTACAATCAACTTCAGTACAGAAAATGATTCCCTTTCGCTAGACACTTCAGTGAAAAGCTTGCCTCCAATTTAAGCTTTCCTGCAACAAACTTTGAGCTTGCACTTCAACTTGTGGACCAAAGTGGCTATTTTCCACCTGTGATGTACGGACAAGTAGAAGTCAACAGATGAATTTTAAGGCAAGTGAATGTTTTGTTAGCTGAAGTAATAGAGAGGGCTTTTGTTAATAGAGAGGGCTACATCTCAACAGAATGAATAATAGAATGAATCTCTTGGCTTGTTACCAATCAGAACAGTAATATTTCATAATCTTTACACTGTTTTGGGTGGTAGATGACAGCACCAGATGTATGATATTTGTGAGTCAGATTTTAGGAAAATAATTAATAATATTAGTTGAACAATTTAAAACCTGGCGTTAAGAGCTGCTAAAAAGACAACAGCACAATTCCTCACAATAGAGGCTCAAAGAACTGCAGTAGCTGTTGACGGATCAGCTCTGATCCAGTGTCTTCTTGAACATATCTGTAACATATTGTAGGCCCAGTAGCAAAGATTAGGAAATAAACGACTACGTGAGACAGATAATATTGTCAAAGACTTTGGCTCAATTACAAGTACAGGAGCATTGCAAATAATAGACAGAGGTCAAATTCATTCATTTTTTCATGAAGTGTGTAGCTCAGGAAATTCAGCAATGTGTAACTCATCACTTCTATTGATAGACCTGACTGAATAAAATGCATGGTTAGTATGAACTTGTTTCTTCTTTGACGTAATAAAATACATGTTATCAACTGATTAAGACTGACATGTATTCGCCCCTTAAAATTATCCTTTAGCTGCTTCTCTTAAATGTAACATGAATATCAATTTTTTAGCGTCAGAAGAGAATTAGTGGGCTATAGATTCAGAAGTGAAGAAAGCAGAAAACCAAGAAATGCTGTGTTTCATAGAATCATAGAATCATAGAATCATAGGGTTGGAAGGGACCTCGAAAGATCATCTAGTCCAACCCCCCTGCCAGAGCAGGGTCACCTAGAGCACATCACCCAGGAACGCGTCCAGGCGGGTTTTGAATGTCTCCAGTGAAGGAGACTCCACAACCTCTCTGGGCAGCCTGTTCCAGTGCTCTGTCACTCTCACAGTAAAAAAATTCTTCCTGATATCCCTCTTGAATCTCCTATGCTCCAATTTACATCCATTACTCCTTGTCCTATCACTGGTCATCACTGAAAACAACTTCTCTCCATCTTCCTGACACTCCCCCTTTACGTATTTGAAGACATTGATGAGGTCACCCCTCTTTGTTTGTGGAGGAGTGGCATCTTTCTCATCGAGTAGGACCAACAGCTGAAAAAGTTGGTGTCCAGCTTCAGGAGGAGTGTCAATAAATTACTACATCAGCTAAGAGGTGAGTCTTAAAAGTCGGTGGCATTGACAGGCAAGGCTGGAGGATACACTTATTGACCTGATACTTCAGCTGAGGCAAGTAATGCTGTTAACTTCAAAATGTAGGTTTACAGTTTAAGTCAGAGACCTTCCCATTGCAGACACCAGAGCCCAGATACCTTTGAAATGTTGGGAAATTAAAGCTTCTGGCAACTTCTCCACTTCGTATCTCTAGAAAGAAGAAGACAGCCTTGGTATTCGGGAGCCAGTTATTTTAAAGAACTTTCAGATGAATGAAACCTTTATGGACTAGGCAAGCCTGTGTACCCAGGAGCACAGCTGGGTATTCAGAGCTGTATCCCCAGAGCAGGGCTGAGCTGCAGCACAGATAAAGGATTGATGTAAGTCCTCAGATGAATGAAAGCGTGCAGAGCTTTCTGAATTAAAAAAAAAAAAAATGGGTCAATGAAAAAAAAAGTTATCCAGGCTGGAAGAAGGGATAAACGTGGGGAATTAGGCAGGCTGGGGAGGCTATGCATGTGTGACCCAGTCATGTGCAGCAGTCCCTGCAGCTGCTATTACTGGAAATAAGCTATCAGTGGACCAAATGCCATGAGCAAGGAAAGGAAAAGAAGTTCCTGAAAGAATTTACTCAATGAGAACTTGCACAGATTTTTTTTTTTGTTGATTCTATTTTTTGATGTGCCCATTTGCCGTTTTTAAATTAACCCCTCCCTTGCATTTAAGAGTTCAGCAAGGGGCTGGAGACCGAAGCCTGGACACTTGCAGCCTGTCACCGTGCTGTTAGGCAGGTATTGAGAGGTGGTGGCATGTGAAGTATGCAACACAAAGGCAAACAGAGATAAAACCTTGGTAAATTGTTCTAAAATGCAGTTAGAGAAAGACTTGTGAGGAACAGCATTATGTGGAAGAGTATTTATAACAAGAATCTCCAATATCCTTAAAAAATGCTTTTACTTTGCCTCTCTACTGCCTACCTATCAGCTGTTCTCTTGCTTGAAGCATATTTTTAGTGCCATCTGATAAATTTAACTGGTGGTCTTATGGCCTATAAATGTCTCCTGACAGAAAGCTGTTGGACAGTTTTCCTAATAGTAGTTTAAGGTAAAACCAAAGTAGGTTTTGTGATTTGGTTTTTAGTTTTGTCTTCTTTTTGGGGGGTGGGAAAGGGGGGGGTGGGTATCTGTGTGTAATCTAATGAGTGTCTAATGTCAAATATGTAATAATTTCTCTGATCAGGGACTACAACACAAGTCTCCCCATGTTTGCTGACCTAGTGACTCTGGCTCTGCACGACTCGCTCACCTTCTCCCGCAAGGGCTTTATGCTCCCAGATGCAGAGTGGTTCAACTTCTAGGTGATGTGAAATCCTCTCTGTTGCACCTTGCATCACCTGCAGCCTGAGATGAGAGCTGGAGCCCCATTCCCTGTGTGCCGGTGGGCAGAGCGGTGGGCATGGGGTGCTGTCCTGCACTGCAGGGCTGGGAGGGTCTTTAAATGAGAGCAAAAGCCAGCTTTGAGCAATGGGGCTGCTGATCCTCTTGCTTTGCTGAACGCTAGCACACAGAGCACATGCCCTTACAGCTAAGTTATTCTCTGAAAATCAGGTTGCCGTGCCCTAACCTCCTCCTTTGTTCATGGCCTTATTATTCCGCTGGGCCTTTTGGAGTCTTATACAGAGTGTTGACATTTCCCTGCCTCAAGTGTGAGTTACAACAAAATTTATGTGAGCAGAAAATGCCTGGCTTCCCGGATCAGGGCATTTCTCCACATATGTCTGGGCTCATAGGCTCAGTCAGGGAGGGAGCTGTGCTCTTCTAACAAGGGATGATCATGAAATTCGAGATTGAAGGCAGGTTTGCTCAAGCTCTCTCTTCAGATAACTTCTAGCTAATTCTCACCTTCAGTGCATAAAGGCAACATTCTGTGTCGCTCTCTGTGTTTAGAGGTTGTATGTACATTTTGTGTTAGGAAATCCGATTCCTTTGGCTGTTTGGCAGAAAGTATGTGGCAAATATAAGGTTAATGTAAAGACATAAAGACATTCCTTTGGATGTTCTCCAGAACTGGTTAAGGGATTTACACAATTCATTTCAGAGGCATTACCTTATACCCGCTGAGTTATGCCAAGCAAGTGTAATAGCAAGGACATTTTAATGAACGATAACTGCTGCTGAGGAAAATAATTATTTGCTCTTAAGCTAAACCAGGACGGGTATGTTCTGAGTGCCTGGTGACAAGCCCTTTTAAGTATGTATAATAACTGCCAAAGGCGTAACTCCAGAAGGTGGTAACGTGTGCTCAAAGGGTGCCATATTTCTTAATCTTTCCTGATTTTGCCATGTTTTTTCTTATATACACATTGTTATATTGAATGCACTGATAAATATTATTTGTGGACAGAAACACTTAAGCTAATCACAGCAAGCAATCAGTGGTCACAGCAGCTAAGCACTGTTACAGGCCTTGAGGCAGTACAGTGAGAGGGGTGCAACCTGAATAACGCGAGCACTCAGGCTAAATTTGGATTCATAATGGTCACAAGGAAAGAAGGAAACTGCAGAGAAGATTTCAAATGAGAGGGTTCAGCAGAAGAAGAGTGGATCAGTGTTAGTGATGCTATGGCCCAGCAGAAATTTGAAGGAGAGGTTGTGAGACAGGTTAGCAAAATAGCTCAATAAACATGAATTTTGAAAGGTCTCGCCATAATTAGAGCTAGTTGGAAACCTTCTGGCAAAGCACTTAAACAAAATACACATTTCATCTCTAAAATTACAGTGGGTTGTTTTAAAGGTCTTGGGTTCAACAAACTTCCACAGTGGCAGGGCAAAGCTCGGAGTCCTCTCGGGTTTTTCTGGAGATGTGGGAGGCAGGGAGGAGCTCTGTCCCCGCTGCGTGCAATGGAACTTCTTCCGAGACGAGGAGCTGAGAAGAGCTCTCATGCAGCAAGTGTCTTCCCTTCCACCACTTTCACCTTTAAATTCCATCATCAGAGGTCTGACTGGTCTCGCAGAGGGCATTAGGGCAGCTGCCAGGCTGGCTTTGTGGCAACTTGGCCACTACCTGCAAGTCTGCAGCTCTGAGAGCCAGCCCTCAGCTCCAGCACAGGAGGCACCCACCAGCCTGCCCGGGGAGGTGCAGCTGTCTTCACACCCCCACGCTCTCTCCTTTGGGAGTTTGCAGGGTCATTGTTTCTTTTGTAGGGGAAGTAAAGCAGTACTTTAATGAAATATTTTGAAATAGTGAACATTTTAGACACTTAGTGAAAGACGTGAGTTTACATAAGGCTTTCTAATCCCACTCATGGCAGCCCTAATTTGTGCTGGTCACTTCTTTTTTTCAGATGGGAAAGTATGTGCTTTCTTCTACATCATGCGTATATTTAGGAAAAGAAAAGGTGGGAAGGGATGTCCTTGTGTCTGAAGGGGCTCACCCTTCTCCCTTGATACTTTGGAAGCAGTCCTTGACAAGGCTGATGCTTACCATTAGGTAATACTGTCACGGCCTTTAGCTAGTACAAACTTTTTGCTGCAGACAATACAATTCCCTGGAGCAGACCCTCCAGTCCTTACACAGATCTTCCCTCAGCCATCCTGAATGTGGGCTAAGGCAGGGTTAGGTCCAAAGTCAAAGGGAGCTTTTCCATTCCCCCCTGTGGCCTCTGGAAGATGTACAAGGGTGAGTTTGATTATGCTTCTTCTTGCTCCACAGCCCCAAGAACACAAACATCTACTGAAGTAAGCATGGGAGAGACATCTGTGTCCCATGGGAGCACTCTGGACTTTGCTTGGAAGGGAGAGCTGTTGATAAAGTGGCAGGCTACAAATTATAGGAGCAGTCACAGGAAAAACATTCCTGAAACAGCTCTTTCCCCGCTGCCTCCTTGTTCAGACTGACATTTCAATGATCTGAATATCCAGTGGTAGCAATTAAATGCTTACAGATTATTAATTAATGGTGGAGCCTGTGAGAATTCCAGCTACAAGGCTCCCCGGGCACTAAAGCAGCTGTTCTGGACACCCTGGCTCCCCTGAGACTTTTCCTTTTAAAAAACGCCTTCATGTTAATGCTGAGATGGGTTTAGAATTGATTATGTAGTTCAATATAGCAGTGATAAATAAATGAAAATACCTTAAGAAGTGGATAATAGTAGGATCGACACTTGCAGGAGCAGGGAAAAGCCAGGGAAGAGCCATCCTCACATGTAAGGGGTGAGCTTTCCACAGGCTGCAGCCAAGAGCTCGTGCCTCACGTGTGCGACCGCAGGAGATGCCAGCTTCCATGTGACCAGCGAGAAATGGAGAGCACGGCTCTCAGTGTGCCTTACTGTGTGCCTGCAAAGTAAATTTCTACAGCTGTTATGCAGTCAAGTGGATTTCTTTTACGAAATGCTTATGAGATGTGATTGAACAGCGTTGACATTGAAAAACAGCTCCTGTTCTTCCTCTTCTTTTACGTAAGTGGGAGTTTTGAAGCAGGCAAGCTTTTGCAGGGTACAGCTTGTGGTTTTTTTAAATGGCCATTTCTTAACCAGGTCTTGAGTGCCCTTGTCTCTTAAGAGGCCCAGAGTCCTGGAAAGCCCACACTACTTCAGAAGCTTGACATTTCCATATTTTTATCAAAGGAATGTAGGAAAAATCTGAAAACCCCCAGACAGAAAATATCCTATGTATACACATTTGTCTGACTGTTTCTTGTCACCAAGTGCCTTTATCTTCAACTGCAGTCCTTTGAGAAATGCTGGAGTTAGCAAGTTGCAGAAGAAAGAGCTGGTTCCATTGCATAGTCTAGACATGTAAGGGTTTGAATTTCACTTCAAGGTCAAGTCTTCAGAAGCAAACTTTCTAGCAATTCAATCTTTATTCAAAAAAATCATCCCAGAACAAATGCCAAAGGGATTTAAAATTGAATTTATAAATACATTTACAGTCATGATCAGAAGTTTTCTTTGCAGTTATACATAGACGTCAGATTTAATGTTACATTTGGCATTGCAAACATATCATCCTAAAATAATTACTTTATGAACTCTTACAGTGAAAACTTTGCAAAGAAACTGATAGAGGACAACCTACAGCCAGACATCAAGCAGTGGTTCCCAACAGGACTTGGCTGCGGTCGCCTGATGTGAAAGATTCACAGCACGGGGTGGGTGAGCTCTCCATTTAACTGAGGTAGAAGCAGGTCAGGGCTCCTGCAGACAGCTCAGGGCTTCTCCAAATCGAGGCAAAGCTCTTGCTCCCCCAAAGAGGAAGGGATGGGGCTTAGCTGAATGTGTAGAAGGGAGATTTTAGATGGGAGATGAGGGAGGACATCCCTGAAGAACTGGACTTAGCATGTGTTCCTGTCCAGCCTGCTCTAGGTGAACCTGCTTTGGCAGGTGGTTGGACTAGATGATCTCTGAAGGTCCCTTCCATTCTGTGATTCTGTGAGGTGTTGCTGCAGGGCAATGGGATGGGCAATGGGGAGTGTAGGCCGTGACCTGCTTTACAGGGCAACAAAAGAAAAGACTGGTTTTCCTGGGCCCTGGTATAAGGAGAGTAGAACACAATTTCTTGCACTGACATTACAGTGCGTGGGACAACTTCTTAGGTCCTGAAGCTCACCCATGCTACTCTGTCGGCATCTTGCAGTCATATTTAGCAAATACCACGCTTATGTCTGACAAGGGAGTTTCTTTGTCAAGTCCTTTCCATCCTTATCTCTTTGGAGGATTTCAGTACAACAAACAAACAAACTACCTGGATGCAGATGTGCAGGAGCATTCTGTATTTTGGCTGCTGGAAACGGGGCTGAAACCACTGCCCTATTTTGCGCATGATATTAAAAGAGTAGGTAAAAAAGATTAGTCATTATTATCATGAGGCTGGTGTTTAATTAGTGACCTAACAGCAAAAAGTTCCCCACTGATCATTTCAACAACTCCGAGGGCGGACCTAGAGACTCATTGAGCGCAGGCACAGTTTGCTGTGTAAGACTATTGGCATGCAGACAGTGTGCACACCGACTGGGGAAAATGAAGTGGTGTCAAGAATGCTTTGGCTATATTAACTCTGAGTATGTCCTTGCTGCCCTGGGATTTTAGTGTTAAACTTAACAGTGTTTGAAACTGCCTTGTAGCTTTCAACGTTGTATTCCAACAAGAGGAAAGGTATAGCATGCTGGCTGCCTGTGGCTGTACCTTGAGAGAAGATTGCCAAAAATGTATTTTGCTTGTTTGTTTTAAAGACGTAATTCAAGGAATATGAAATTTATTCCTGAATCCTGAAGATAACCAGAAAAGGCCTTATACATGCACTGACTGATTTATTAGCGGATAAAATAATCATGTTGCCAAATAACAAGATTTTGGGTATGTTTTCATATTGATTAACCTGCTGAAGATCACAGATGTACCAAAGGGCACAGTCCATTCCAGCTGGCAAATTTATCTGGCCCTGACATGGAGCAAGTTGTTCACCTCTGCATCTTAAAGGAATGTTCTTTTTCTTGCTAAAAATTACAAAGCTCCTCCTCCTTAACGCCCAGAAGTAGAGGACTTGGGAGACTATCCTTCAGGGTACTGAGCTGCGTTGTCTTGTGCTTTTTGTTGTAGGAGTGACCCATCACCACAACAATGAATTTGGCACTATTTTATTGGATTCAGAGCTAGGGACTTTGCTTCAGAGGTGGAGATGAAATCTTCTGAATAGCTCTCTCCAAAGATAAAATATCCTTATATTGAAAGTATGGCCATTTATTTTCATGTGGACGATGTGAAACCCTTGCATGACAAGAGGATAAATATTTCACTGGAAAGCCTTTCTATTACCTGCTGTTCCTCAGCTATTTGCATTTATGCATATTCATTTTACCACATTCAAATTAGAAATGAGCTGTTGGACAGTGAGTCCTTCTGCTTCAGGAGGACTCTACAATGACAAATGACAAGTGACAACAGAAGTAAAGGACAGAGAAATTTTTACGCGATCCTGAGCTGTCGTCAATAAATATGAGTTACGGCTAACATTGCGTGCCTTGTTTCTAAAAATCAGGACAGGGATGGTCCAATTAAATTCTCACCTTTTGAAGACTAAGATGATTATTCCAGCTTCCAGTTCTTGAGAAACCTCAAGAGAACTGCTTTCCTTGAGCTGTCAGTTATGTCTTCATTCCTCCTGAGTCAGGAATTGTGTGAATCTGACTGGAAAAGACATTTTCCACTTGTTTTGTCAATTCCATTAGGAGTATTATCCCCCTAGAGGGGATCTTTGCTCAAATTAACCAAAGATTTATGAATCCTCCAAGGGATAATTTAAAGCTGTATCATGGTCCACTGGATTTTGCTTCTAGCTGAGAAAATTTTCTCCTCAAGTTTCATACTTTATTTTCTTCTTATCAAAATATAAAAGAACCAAATGGTTTGTCATCCTTCTGCAAAAGGTTCCCCTCCCTCTCCAGATTTCCTGCAAGGAGTGTAAAGAAAATTAAAAAACAAATGGATTTGGATGATTTTACTTCAAAATCTGGATTAAAAGGGCAAATGATGTTCTTTAATGTCTGGTTGTAAAGCCAGCAAACAGCCTGCTACTACCAAGCACAAGTCTTTAATGTATAGGACAGGTTTTTACCTGTTGTAAATCGGTACTACCCTATTGAAGGAGAGAAGCTCAGCAGAGCTGTATTTTTGGCACTAAATGAAAATCTAGCCTACTATTTCCCAGTGCATTTAAAGAGGGTTGAGGAATGATCAGGTAGCCTCCAGGCCCAGAAGTCTTTGAATGATTCAACCTCCTCCTCCCATCCTGTCCTCTGGCTAGCTCTTCAGTCCTCTTATTTTAATTTCTGTTTCATTTTAAGAGCATGCTAATACTGCTGTTATTACTGCCTTTCTGCTTTTCCATTCTTTGGGTAAGCTCTTGAGGACACAGTACTTTCATTAAGTTTTCCTCATACAACAAACGCCAACAGTAGCCTTTGTTTATCAATTATTTGGTATTTATTTATCTAATATGATTTGATCACAAGGAATTTATTTAGCATTTGTTGAGAGTTCCACAGCTAATTACTAACACATGTTATAATTCATTGTCAAGCGAATGAGCTTTTCAAATAAAACAATGCAGAAATAACCAATGGGACCCTGCTGAGACTATTTTGTTTGGAAAAGCTGGAATTCAAAGACTTGAGAATCCGATAAAGCTTTCCAGCCAATTAAAAATGGTACACAAGATGCTGGTTCTCCTTGCATCAGGTTGTTAGGATGAGATGCTCTGCAGGATGTCTGTTCCAGGAATAGGAAGGAAGAAGTGGGAAAGCATTGGGTTTCTGCTGCCCTGTACACTGCTGCCTGTTTTCAGTCTGGAAAAACCACCCTGAAACTTTCTTCAGGTGAAAACTCTAAGACAGATATTTACAATTAACTGTCTGGGGATGATGACTGGGTTTTATTCCTACTATTATTAATAAGGTGTTTTACAGACATTAATGAAATTATTAACTCAGGAACTTGATAGCACACACATGATATTCAAAGAAAGGAGAGAATTGAACACTAACTTATTCTGCTTATCTACGTGCTCTGCTGACCCCGGTCTCACTCCCAAGAACTTCTGCTCTCTTTAATTTGTTTGATCAGTCATCAATTTTCTAGGGGAAGAGCTATGGTTTGTAGAGTTCTTAGAAGTGTAATTTCAGGAAAGAAGTGCATGTTTCAGGAGGAAATGTTAGTAGCAGTTATGTAGAGAGAAGAAAAAAACACAGGACAGAAGTATTGGGAAAAGCTCAGGAAAGTAGTTTGCTGGGATATGTGACAGGGAAGAAGGAAACATAGCAAAGGGGATGAAAAGCAGTGGATATGAGGAAGACCACAAAGACAAGGTGAAAGAAATGTGTAACGAAGAGAAGTCAAGGAGAAAAGATGAAGGAAAGAAGACTGTCAAGAACTACATCTTATCAGTACATGGAAGACATTAAAGGTTTGAATCTGGAGACCTCACATGAAAGGGATTTGGCTATAGATTACAGGAGAAATAATCAGAATTTGGATGTGTTGCTGCTTATCATGGGACCATTGTGCAACATCAATATGTGGGGAGTCATGGGCTTTATTTTTAGAGACTTATGAAACAAAGACTTGAGTGTCTTGTCATCTGCCAACTTTGGATATACCTTACTTTTTGAACCATTATGACAGTGCTGTTGGAAGCTTTGAGAAATTTTTGGTAACTGTGTGGAAATGAGCACACCGAAAATGAACAGGAAATGTGTAACAAGAGCAAAGATTTAAATGTTCTTGTTTTTTCCTGTTACACTGTTGTAGTTATGGCTGCTTGGCTTCTTCAGATGAAAAGAATGAAAATGATGGCAAACTGACAGATGCTGTTTAACAGTTGGATGCAAGGATAGGGCATATGTTTCCTAAAAGACATACATGTTGACCTTGATTCCTCCAAAACATATTTGGCAAATAATTGGGTCTACACACTGACCAGATTCACCGTCCACGGTTAAGGGAGATAGATACCTCCAGAGTCTGATCGGGATCTTCATGGATAAGCTAGATAAAAGTAGTTAGTATCCTTTAATTGTAATTCTAAAAGTAAGCTGAATGGGGATTTTGTAAGCTAATGAACTGTTGCTGTCTATGAGGACATTCGTTTCTGCTTTCCTAAGGAAGGGTTTAGGAGAGTTTGCAGTGCAGGAAAATTCACTAAAGGTTTGAGATTTCTTAAAACCTGTCCCCATTTACTTCTCATCCACAGAAATAAACTGGTGAAAAGTGACAGATTTAGGGTGCCTGTACAGTTTCAGGTTTGGAATAACTATGATTCTCCACAGCTGGGTAACTACCCTGAATTTCCTGAAGATTATTTTCGTAGAAGATAGATAGACCTCATTGTGTATGCAGTCCTGTCTCCTGTAACAGCAACAACAGCTCTGTGCAACTGATGCACATTGTAGCCCATGACATATAAGACTTTGTTCTACTTGCATTATACTTTCATCTTTGTTAACTGTGTAAGCCATATCACACATGGGGAGACCCCCACTCAAGCTACTTCATGGAGCAAACATATCTGAAAGATACAAGTTAATGCTGGTGATGTTGAGGACTCCTCATCCTTGGAGATTTTGAAAATGTGGCTTGGGAAGACCTTGAGTAAACCAACTCTTGCTTAGAGTGAGATATTGGATGAGGTGACATCTAGAGGTCCCTTTCTACACAAATTTTTCTATGATTTTAATAAAAATTTATTTTCTGAATAGTGCCAGCAATTTCCATACTTATTTCTGGTTTTGAAAAAAAAACCTGCATGGAAACGACTAAAGCTTTTAATTAAAATTCATTTAATGTTACTTAGTCTAAATGAATTAACTTTTTGTCATTTGATTAAAACCTAAATGTTTTGATTTAAAACTAAATGCATTTTTTTTAACTTTCATTTGAAGGAAATAGGAATAAATATTGCAGAATTTTCATTTCTTTGGAAAAATTATTCTGAGACCAAAAAAAAACCCAAACCTGCTTGGTGTTTTGAGCATCATCCTTGGAGAACGTTTCCTGTAACTGCCTCTCTAGAGATAAGATTTCATGAGCTATTCCAGTTCCCGAAACCAGAAACCTGATGAGGGCTCTGAATGAGGCAACAGCTTGTTGTTAATCATTGGGAGTTTCCCAGAAAGGTTCTGAACCTCTCTGATACCAAAAACAAACAAGTGGTTTTTCTTGAGAAGTATATCGGGAGAGTTCTCTGTGCCGTAAATTTCTAATTGGTTGCATCATCTGCCTGAAAAGAGAGAGGACTCTCAAGACCCTTCCCTTCTCTACTGCGTGTGCCATCTGAATGCAGCACATTTTGGCAGCAGCTGTCAAAGTCTCCTTACTGCACCATACCTGATACTACACTGGGCAATTCGGTAGATGTTGTATGGACACAGGCCCTGTCTCAAGGGGCATGGCACTAGTGTGGTTCTGTTTGCCGTCTTCATCACCTCAACACTTCATTCAGATGGGAGCTCTGAGTGTTCAAGACTGATTCTTGCAACGCTGCCCCTGTTGTACGGTTCCTGCCCACGTTGCAGCCAGCAGTCTCTAAATGTCAGCATCTCCCCTTGCATTCCTTGGGTTTTTTTTCCATTTGTTCTGTGCCATAGGAACTGCTGATCTAGTCCTATTTGTAGAAACATAGAATCATAGAATCATAGAATCCTAGGGTTGGAAGGGACCTTAGTAGATCATCTAGTCCAACCCCCCTGCCAGAGCAGGGCCACCTTAGAGCAGGTTACACAGGAACGCGTCCAGGCGGGTTTTGAATGTCTCCAGAGACGGAGACTCCACCACCTCCCTGGGCAGCCTGTGCCAGTGCTCTGCCACC
>VXBO01006525.1:10416-24209 GCA_013400135.1 Rhinoptilus africanus | reverse complement strand
TTGAGCTTGACATCCCTTGCCAGGCTGAGTTCTAGGGCAGCCTTGGCTTTCCTCGTTTCATCCCTGCACGTCCCTGCACATCATATTATTCCTCCTTTTTTGACCTCATCACAAATGATTGAAAGTATAAAAATACTGAATTCGTTCATGTGTCAATAGAGACTCTGTTCAGGAGTGTAGGTAACATTTCTTAACGCTTAGGACATATATTATTTCTCATACTTGAGTCACGAGGAAGAAACCTTTATCAGGTTTCTAAACTAGACCTTTAATCAATGTAAGTTGTAAGAGAGGCACCTTTTGTTAATAATAGTTGATATTACCACTCACTGAAGTAGCTGCAGGAACTTAGCTACTGCCGTAGAAATGGATTGCCAAAGAGATTAAAAATTTCAAGTTACAAGTTTTCTGTTGAGTCATTTATACTTGACTCTGCAAACCTGTCAACCTGTTTTGGTAATGGTGTGGAAATGAGCACATCTGTGAGTGAAGTCATATAACTGTTGCTGAGTACCCATTTGACTGCTCAGCAGTGACTGACTCTGGCCTACATAAGTCAATCAAATAATCAAATAGATCGGCCTACCACACAACTGAGCTAGTGCCAAGAGAAGTATTTGATGTATCTGTGTATCAGATGCATCATGTCCTCTCTCTTGATTTTGGGGTGCTGAGCTTGTCTGTTACACCCAGCGTGAACTAAGAGCACCCAGTACTTGGCACTCTCCTTTCTGAATTGCTCCTCTTGCAGCTCTGTTCACTGTCACATTATATTCGTTTTGAAAAGGTAAAGCGGTTACACCAAACCAGACCATAAGAAATCAGCCCTAGTGCTTTTCGATAGCCTTCTTCAGCTTTCTGCCACAGGAGAGCTGATTTGCTCTCCAAGGACAGATGCAGCATAATCAGGATCCCATTACACTGTCTGTATAACACCTTGAACAGTTTGTCAGTAACTTTTTCCCTTCCCTTATAAATAAGAATGTCTGAACAAACCAATAAAAATGATAATTTGGAAAAGTTTGTGACAGAGTTATTGCTTTGAAGCATACTTGTATGAATTATGACCTAGCCTAGATAAGTTTTAAATCAGAAAGGTGATTAGTAAGATAATTATCTATAGCTTTTCCAGCTGTATATGTGAAACTACCAGGAAATACGTACAAAAAGTTTTCAAAAGACGCTCATCATTTTCCTCTTTTTGATATAATTTTCTCAGCTTCTTATGAAGCGTAAGTCAGTCTTTTCTCTCTGGAGGAAAAGGGCACTGGTGGGGATGCTAAGTGAGCTTACACTTGTGATTCAAGTTGGAAATCAGACAATTTGCGTATAGTGCTTTAATAACTGGCATATTTTGTTAACACTAAAGCTTATCCCAGTTGCAGCTGCCTAAAGCAAAAATTTCTCGAGAATGTTGCTGTGTGCAGCAACACCTTCAAGTCATCTGGACTGAGGGTGTGATGGGGCAGTCCCAAATCAGACCTACTCAACTTCTCAATAAGTATTTTTGAAAATCTGTCCACATTAACAGCTGCCCTGCATTGCACGGGTATGCTGTTATGTCCTTGAGGGTGGGTCAGAATGAAAAGTTTCTCTCTCTTCATTCTCTACGTCCCATGTTCTTTGGTTCTCTTCCTTCACTGTTTTGGGTCTACTGTAGGGAGCTCAGAATAGGGCAGATGTGAGCCTTGTTTATGAACACCCACACTTAAAAAACTACTCCCTTAAAGAAAGGTGCTCATTGATGATTACCTTCTTAGTGACTAATGGTTCATACCAAATGCCAGCCCATGAAACTGGATTGTTTTCATTAGTAACTCTGGACTGTGGTTCGATGCGGAAGGATGTTACAGTCTTGGAAGCTACCATCTGATTAAAGCAGAGCTTAATCTGTTCTGAAGACCTGCCCCCAGTGTTTGTCAAAACACTTACTGATTAGCATATTGGGACTGGCTGGTAGCAGTTGTGTATTTTTTACCTCCTCATTGCTTTCAAAATTTTGACAAGTGCGTGTGAAACTGTAATAAACAAGACAGTGTCTTTCACTCACTTTGTGCTGATGTAAATGATTTCCTGAGGTCTATAGAAACGAGTTCCTATCCCTCCAAAACAAACCTTTCATTTTTTTAAGTTCTTCTGCTCCTGCAAAGGGGAATACTCATAACCTAGGTAATGGAAATCTCTTGATTCATGGAATAGGCTCAAGAAAAGCCATGGATGCACAGCTCCTCCTCTCTGTCTTGCCACTGCCACTTAAACCAGGGGCTACCTGCAAGGGACCTTGCAGGATGGGCTTCTGGATTTCTCTTTTCTTCTTGTTTCTTCATGTTTTAGCAACACGACTGATTGGTTTTGTGGACCTGACCGCTGCGACTGATGATTTATTTCACATGAACCATTGAACTCCATTCATCTGCAGAGAACTTTGGTTTGCTGCTGACCTCAAGCTGAGTCAGTAACTGAGAACAAAATGTTCCTCTGCTCACCATGGGACCCTTGCATTCCTCTCTTCGTGTAATGTGAAGCTAGGCATAGGAATAAGTACTTTTACAAATAATA
The DNA here is from genome assembly GCA_013400135.1 of Rhinoptilus africanus. Taxonomy (NCBI): domain Eukaryota; kingdom Metazoa; phylum Chordata; class Aves; order Charadriiformes; family Glareolidae; genus Rhinoptilus; species Rhinoptilus africanus. The sequence continues at coordinate 21,650 of VXBO01006525.1, read as the reverse complement.
ATATTTGCAGATCAAATGGCAATGAAAACAGGCCTATATACTCCTGTGCACAGTTGGGTTTAAAGGGAAAATGACAATCTGTGTAGTACATAGTGGCTTTAAGGCCACTGCGTGTTAAAAATACAACTGTATTGTTAAATATAAGAAGCACATTGATAATACATAATTCTAATGGTATATGAATATTAATTCAATATGAGACCTCATGGGATTTTAAACAATTCCTTTCACAGGAGCTTCTCATGCACTCTCTTGTCTGTCTGGAAAAGTCTGTCTTTGGAGGTTTTACAGTATTTGAGGGGGACTCATTTGGCCTTAAAAATATGCCTTGTTTCTAGATTAGGACCATAGCAGGTTCCAGTGGAAAATTAACCAGAGTTTTTGAGTGATCTATCCATATAGAGAAACATTTTTTTGTTATCTGAGCCCTGAAATCTGGTATAGATAGGAACGTATATAGAACGGCAGAAAAATCCTGGATACAAGGAATAGAAATCGGCATGAGGAATGGGAGATTGTGTATTGACTGGTCTCTGACTTCTTCTTTGCTTCTAATCACTAACTCATCTCCCTTCTAGAGTATTGTCATTAAAAACTAGCACATACTTGAAAAGACAGCAAAGAAAGCTCAGTCTACAGGAGAAGCACGACCCTTCTGCCTCCTCTTTCAGAAGGGCATCAACTCTTGACCTGAGGAGAGATGCTGAGCAGCCACCTAAAAAATCATCTGCTTCTGCTGGCTACTCAGCATCTGGCAAATATAAGAGGTAGCTGGAAAGCTTTTGTTAATATCTTTTCCATGTGTTTCCTGAGTATTTTTCCAAAGCAGCTTAGTTGTATGGGATGAGCTCTCATTTCCTAATGCCAGTGACTGAAAGCGTATGCCGGGGATGACTGCAAAGCCATATTCCTTTGTCCAGTCACATCATCTGTGCCCGCTCCCTGTAATTCCTTGAGAATGACTGATGCAAAATGATGACACATGAGCATCGCACGCTTCATAATGCATGACAAATAAAACAAGGGGGTGGAGGGGAACAGGCTACCCTTCTCTCTAAACAACTCTTTGCTTTTAGATAGTGAGTTTGCACAAAGATATGGTCAGACTAGGCATTTTTACAGAGCTGAATAAAAGTCCAATTTGTAACAAGGCTAGGTGAACCCCTGTTATCTTCAATTTAGCAACTGTGGGTAATGTTGAAAATTACTGGATGGATAAAAAGTGTCTTGATCTCCTGGATCCCCGGCACAGTGTACAACTGACTTTGAAGTCTCTGCTGCCATGTCTTAACAGCTACTGTTCCCTGTGAATGAGAGCTTAAAGCTAGTGGAATTATGTCTATCCGTACTCCTAACACACCTTCATTTGTTATGTGGGCATGATTTTGACTGTGTCTCAGGCATTGAGAGACAAGAGAGTGATTTGTCTTCTGGGTGTACAAAACACCTCCTTTGGGGAAAAGCTTGTGGACAGAACAGTGACAACATAATCCTGGTTAGAGCCGAGACACAAACCGCAATCACATCTGTGCAGCCCCTTTGGAGTATGAAACGTAATTACTTTTGCCCTTTTAAAATGAAGACATTTTGCCTTCTGACTTCCCCTGAACTATCTTCACTCAAAGCCTGCAAAAATAAAAGCGTAACAATACACAAGAGCTTTAAGAGAGCAGAGAGGAACAAAAAAAGGCCTAACGAAGACAAAGTTTATTTTCAGAGAAGTCTTGTGATTGCACTGCTGGGAGGACGCCTTGTTGGACCACAGTACTGGCTATTTATGTAGAACAGAGAGAAGTAGACAAAGAGTCGCTATTGCACCTGGCATTTCTTTTAGCTTATCTCTTGCTCTCCTACATGCCCAATCTTTGTGTTTGGCATACGGAGCGTGTTCATGCTGGTGGGAGGGTAAGAGAGAGGGCTGGGGAGGAATTTATCATCCTTTGTCAATAGTCCATTTCCTGATAATGAAGGCAGGGGCAAACACCAAATGCAACAAAAACATTTTCCTGCATGATTAACCCACCGTGACAGATTTCTTCCACAAGCCTGAAAAATGAATGTTAAAGCTGGATTCGGCTCTGAGTCAAAACTTCACAAAATTTGAGGTGAAGGGAGAGGTTTGGCAGAGGAAACTGATGAGTGGGTCAAATATTCATGACTCGTATCAGTAACTTCTGTTTTGTACAGATAAATCAGCATCAGACACCGATAAGCTGATAATGGACCTAATACTAGTTTTACAAGATCTGCAATGTATCTTTTGCAATTCTCTCCCCACACCTTTTTTATCTCTAAGCTGAAATTTGTCAAATACTCTCTACTCCTTTATTGCACGGATTCACTCCCCCTTGCTGGACTTCAGTGCTGAAAAACTTGATTTGTTGGAGACATTGTCTGCACAGGGATGAGAGTAACTTGTTCAAGTCTCTGTAAGCTGAATGCTGGGCAAGAAATGGATTAGCTGCTGACTGCATGAACCTTGCTTTTTGTGTCACTGTTTTCTCCTCCTCAGTGCTTTGTCCTAACTTCTGCTAGAAGTTGTCCAACTTCAAAACTGGGTTTGGGATTTCTTTCAGTGCATAAGCAAAGGCTTCATTCTGCTGCCTATGAAATGACTTCTGAGCTGTATATGCTATTTTTCACCTACTTCACAATTTGTGGACCTTAAAGGTGGTGGGTTTTTTTCTGCTAAGCTCTCTGCTTGCATTAAAACACTTTGTTCAGCCTTGACTAGCGCAGCTGTCCCTCTTGACCCTCTCACAGTCTCTGCACGTCAAACCTTGTTGCATTTGTTGGCACCAGTTCCAAGTGACCACAGCTGGGATATGGTGAAGCTGACCTCCTTTTGCTACCATTCTTTATGCTAATACGAATCAAACTTTGAAAGTATATCTTTTTAACTTTCTTGTGGCGTCAGTACAGCCAAAAGACCTGAGTATTGAGTGCAAATTACCTCTTTGGGGAGGTGAGTGACTTTGTAAGCAGGTGTTTGGAGATGCCTGGCTATAAGGAGAGGGCATCTGCACCCTTTAGAGGGGCAAGAGGAGGAAGGAAGTCCTTTAGACTCCTCTCCTGTTGCCCTTTGTAGTTCTGAGTGGGTCAGCATATTTTAATCCCAAGGAACTGTGTGTGTTATATTCTGAACTAGGAAATTAGAAATTCATGCAGTCATTGGTGTTCTTACTTTTGTAACACTAGTAAGACTTTGGTAAACCTGTATCAGTGGCAGAGGGTCCCTTATTTAAGACAGTACTACTTCCTATGTTTCCAGTAGAGCTATGTAGCTTGCTTACTCTGTGAGATAGTAGTGTACCAGATAGTCAGAAAGAAGACCTCATGACTGAAAGATAAAGTGGAAAAAAAATACATATCTATATCTATATGTATATAAAGCTAAATTATAAAATTATTTAGTAATCAAAATAAATGCCAGGTTGTGAAACAGCAGAAAACTTATTAAGGAAACAATAGACAAAAGAAAAATCTAAATCCAGGAAACAGAAAGGCAAACAACATAAATACCTGAACAAGAAAGGGATTTTTGAAAATTAGGAGGCACATTACTAGCTGGAACCTTGGAAGAGGAAAAAAAAGAATTAAGTATAGCTCTGTATGTCTGTAAGCATGTAGAAGAATTCATCTTCACCTCATGGAGAATCTTACAGTCCTTTACTATCTGAGAAGGATGATGGCAAATATCTATAGCAAATCCTTTAAAACAAGTAGGCATAGTTAACTTGTACTAATCTAGCATAGAGAAGTTGGCTAAAGAGATGACTGCTGTACTTGAAACAGGCATCGGCATGATCAGTGACTCTCAAGGTGCTTTGTCAGCACTGCTCAGTGTTCTGATTTACATATTAGAGCTGTTTTGTACCAAAGCAATGTTATAGGTCACAATCAAGGTAAATGAAAAATCCTACAGGTGGTGACAAGTGAGAAACCCTCATAGATTTTTCTTTAACTCTAAGTGAGATGCTGTCAAGGCTGTCACAAGACTGAAAGTAGAGCTTATTTTTAGTAACAGCCTAAATTAATTACTGAGAAAATATGGAGATAATATAGTGATCAGCAGACTGTTAAATTGAGAGGATGAGGCAGCTGATGGAGTGATCATGATCATGTGATAAGCAAGGCCATTCAGACATTTTCAAATGAAAGCTTCTAATCCGTGAACAAAGCAAGCTGGACATGGCTGCAGAACATGGGCTTCGGATCTGGAGAGGTGCCTGTGCAGACCCTCCTGTGCAGAGAGCAGGGACTAAGGCAGTGCTGGGCTGTACCAAACAGCAGGACCAGGCAGAGGGCTTCTCCCTTTGTGACAGTGCTGCTGGGCTGTGGTGTTTGACCGTGGAGACTGTTTTGCAAAAGGAAGGATGAGAAACTGGAGACACAACAGAAGAGGTGCATAAAAGCAATTTGAAGGCTGAAGAATATGCCCTGCAGGTGAAAACAGAAGAGTATCTGGAGATGATTTGACTTTAGTGTGTCTTCACAGGAAGTGCATGCCAACTGTTAAAAGGCACAGGCAAGGAAGGCAGCACAGCCGAGGCTTAACAGCCGATCCTGAACAAATTTGAAGGAGGAATAACTCATTAATGAAGTACATAAACCTTCAGAACAAACTAGGAAGTGGATTTGCTGCCCTTTAAATTCTTCAGACCAAAATCCAATGTCTTTCTGTTGGCAAGTTCATGAGTTTAGTAGGGGGGCAATTGGATGAAACTTAATCATACGGGATGTACTAGAGGGAACACCAAATAACCTAGTGGTCCCTTTAGGCCTTAAACTTTGTGAATAGAGTATGTGGATTTTTCTCACCAGCTGGCAGCAGTGGAAGAGGAATGATCAAATCTAATCATGTGGTTTTAGAATTCTTAACTTACTATTTCATACCACCTGACATACTAATTTGACCAGTAAGAGAGAACGGGGTCCTGGGGACCTGTGCTGCTTCTGGTTTCAAGTGTGATTTTTCACCGTCTCATTTTCCATTAATTACACTAATGGACTGGTACAGCCAGCTCTCCTGCCACATATTTTTGAAGGAGTTCACAATTCATGAGAATTTTTCAAATTTTAGAAAGCTGCTGCTGTTGATTCTGTATGTTTGCATTCATTAAGGTAAAAAAATATGCAAACCATCAACCAACTAGTACTATATCTTATAATTTCTGGCCTCAAGTAGGAGAGCAACCAGCAGGAACAATTCTAAGGCAGATTAGGTCAACTGTGACAGAAAAATATTATTGGAGGTTACTATTTGGTGAGTTACTTTTTATCAATGTAGTGAGTACCGCAATGATTGCTGGAATTGGTGGCAACTAACAATCTCATTGCTGGAATTGGTGGTAATTAATCTTATTGACAATGTAAGAAGACAGGAGAGAAACTGAAAAGAAATTACATTTCTGCAGATAGCTGCACCAAGTGGAGACTGAGGTCTATTAAGCAGTGCATCTTCTGGAACATGTCACTCCTGGGACTTTGCTTTGGGGTTGTTGTATGGTAAATGTACCCTGCTGTCTCAGGGTTGCTTGGGAAAATGCAGCAAAGGTTGCATGCTCTAGGAGTGTTTTTTGGTGCATATACTTATAAGAACAACTGAAGAAACAGATTCATGGTCTTAAACATGGACCTAAGACAGAAAATTTCCACATGTGCTTCTATTTTAAGTATGTTACCATAAAATTTAATAAAAATGAAGTACCTGTCAAACTGCACAAATTAAAATTCATTTTCAGCACGGCACTGGATTTATGTGTATCATTTCCTATACATTTACCTGCAGTGCTGGTGTGGGTGTACATTAGACCTATAACCCGTAAGGTGGGGTTTCCCTGCATTGTCTGGGGGAGTGTCTGTGTGGACAGATATGAAAAGGTGATCTGAAAGCTTGACAGCAGCAGTATGAAAACATGTTTGTCAAAAATGTTAGGAATGTTTCTTGGTCTGATATTCTGGTACATTCCATGCTACTGTTTCAAAGAAATACAACCAAACAAGAACCCTCATCATGCAATTACTTACCTAGGCAAAGTTACATGATTTTAAAGGTTTTTTTGAAGATACAGGTCAAAACAGTAAAAAAAATGTTCATATCTATGTCTGTTGTATCTTCTAAGGTGTGGTTCTATACACCATAGGTGGGCATTTGACTATAATACTGTATGGCATAACTATGGCTTCTCTGTGAACCTTTTTCTTTACTTTTAATTTGTTTTTCTCCACTAGAAATGTCAGGTCCTGATTTATCTCTATTGCCTTTGGCAGCTTTTGCAGAAAACATGCCAGATAACATAATTTGTATCCAAGACGTGTGATGCGCTTTTCTTATCATTCTCAAGGACTGACAAAAAGACATGAAGATTTGGGCTTCCAACTCAGTGAAGCCACATGTGATTCACATGTACATGAAGTATGTTAGGAGCTTAGGTGGGGTAGGGATGCAAGGTATGTTTGCAAGCACTCCATAACACTTCAAACAGACATACAGACAGCTTTCATCTGTGAATTTGGTTATTAACACCTCTGTGACCACACCAGCATATACTACGTATATCTGCTGTGGACTACATAGGGTCTGAAGCTAGTTTTGCCATATTTGTGCCAGTGAAATCCAAGCCTGTGATTTTAGTGAGTTTCATAAGTTCTGAGGTTTGCAGCAGTATCACTTTGAGACAGTGAAAGATTCACCCTGAAGATGTTCACACATCTGCATGGTCTTTTCAAGAAGCAAAAGGAAAGCAAAATCTGCACCTATGTTTGAGATGGCTTACAAGGGAGCGTCCTACAATCTTTCTATTGGGTGCTACCTACAGCGTTGTGTAGTTGAAGTGCTGCTATCTGGAGACCAAAGATCCCCAAAGTTATTAAACACATAACATACACTGCCTTCTGGTAGATTTAGGTATCTAGGTATCTTTAAGGGCATGGTCCAGCGGCAAAAGACCATTGATTGTAAAGATACTCAGGCATTGTTCTTCTCAGTGTTGCAATGCTTCATTGGCTACTTCCTCTATTTTATTTGAAAAATTACTTATTATTCTACAGCTTAGACTTTGAAGGAGTGGGGTACTTAAATCAGTGGGTGGCCTAATTTCTGCTTGTTTATCCAATAACTTTCTAATGGAAAATGCAAGAAGCTGTCATAGTTGTGAGTACTGAAACCTAAATTTCCTTCTTCTCAGATAAGTCTGGAAGAATACCAATTCCAACTGCTTCGTTTGCTGTTTCTGCCTCAGTGAATCTTGAAATTTTTTTCTCGTTGCAAAGCCTCTGTAGAGAGTTGGAAAACTTTTCCTCTCAGTGCAAGAGATGTGGATTTGCATCCTATTACACACAAAAAAGGATCTAACCCTTCAAAACTAAATCAAATAACGCAGGACTGAGCAGACTCTTGTCCCTAGAGACAACTCTAGATAGTTAGAAATAGAAATCTCTCTCTCTAAAAGCTCCAGGCTTTCTTGATTTACCCTGCATAAATTTACTCGATAAGTGGGTAAAATGGTACCCAGTAGCAGAATAATCAATTCACTATGGATCTCCAAAGTTTCAAGTGAGCGCTGTGAAAACTAGACCATTTTCTCCCAATTTAAGACAGGTTTTTAATGTGCTTCAGATCAGTGAAAAGTATTCATGAGCCCAAATAAAGCTCCTCAGTATCTAAAACTTCATTAGTATTTGAAATACTAAGCTTGAGTTCCTCTCTTTTTATATAATTTCCTAAGATTTATTGAATAGTGTTGCAAGCTGAAATATCCACTTATGCATTTCTGAATACACTAGCTTTGTAATTAGGTAAATGAAACTTTGTAGCACATAGTGTGTAGTGTAATTCCCTCATTTCTTAAGATTAAATACCATGATCTCTCTGATAGAAACAATTATTAAAACCATCCATCTTTGTGCTCACCTGAAAAAAATGTTAAGAAAATACTACTTGTAGGGGTTTTTTTGTTTTGATCATGTGGCAGATTCTCAATTCTACCTCTCTAGCACAAAAGCTTTTAAATTACAATTATATCTGGTAATATACTCCAAGGATAATAAAACTCCTCAAGTTGTAGACTGTACTAACTCTGTGAGAGAACTGAGAGAGTAATTTTAAACCAACTAACTACTGGTTAAATCACCGGTTACCTTCTTTGCTTTTCTCAAATTAAAACGTCTTCCAACACATTTAATTATTAATATTTTACAGTGATGCAGACAATATGCAGGGAAGCTTATGACATCTTTCAGCTGGTTGGGGCCTATACATGAAATACAGTCCATATCTGGCTCCAAAGAACTTTCAGCATCAATGAAAAAGACAGATGAAGAAGAAGAGGAAGAAAGGGGCAGTGTTACTTGCCCAAACATGAAGTCAACACGTCAGTGACAGAAAAGGGGAATTTTTTTTTTTTTTGTTTCATACTTGTATTCTGATGAATATGCTATATTTAAAATCAAGCTGGATTTCTTTGTGATCATCAAATAATTAACAGAGGTGTGATGCTGAGTATTATGAACTTAGCTATGTGAAGCCACTTCTCATCACACTTTCAAAACAAGAACTAATTTGTTTCCAGCACACCACTGGGTGAATAACTACATTGTGTAAGAGGTAGTAAGCTTGAAACAAAGTAAAGGTAAGGAAAAAACAATGTCCAAGATTGCATAGAAACAGTTTTCCTACCTTCTGTTCCATTGTAGTTGACAACAGATCACATACTATCCGGTGTCTGCAGCCTAACATGGAAGTATTTTGTTAAAAAGCCTCTTTTGTTAATTTTTAAGAAGATAAGAATGTCCGTAGGAGAGCAAGTGTCATAGATGAAGACTGGACTGAAAAAAAATCATGTGAAGCATTATATCATTTAGATTTTATACTGTTCAGCCAGTCACATCTTTCCTCCCCTTTGAGACAGATGTATTTCAAAAGAGCTAAGTTCCCAAACCTATGCCTTGCCTTTACTCTGGCTTTTATATTCTATTCTTGTGTGTGTGTATGAAATCCTTATTGATTGTAAAGAAAACAACCTCTAGGGGAGAACGTAAATTTTTTTTTTTTTTTTTTTTCAACCAGTGAGAGAGAGCATTTCAGATCACATCCAATGCTATTCATAATATAACTTTCGTGGTCTAAGATCTCATATATTCTGCTGCCAAACAAGAATAATATTCTGACAAAAGTAGACCACATCTATGTCACAAGACAGACGTTGGAATAAAGGGACTGTCTGGCTAAGCCTGAAACTGTGTACAATATGGAAAGCTTTTGTACAAGCTCGGGGCCGGAGATGTTTTGCTGGTGATATATGTTCCATTTCTGCTAAGAGAGTTTACATTTCTTTTGTCTAAGCATAGAAGGCGCTCTTACACTGCCGTCTGCAGCTGGGAAAAGCTGTTCCTAGAGCTAAACTGTTGGTTTTGACCGAATAAAGCAGTAAATGGTCCTATCCCAGGACATAAAGCAAAGCTGATAACAAATAAGCAAACACATTAATCTGTATTTCTGCAAAGGTAAATACCTTTCTGCAAAGGTAAATAAAGTTATTTGCATTTAGGGAAAGAAAAAGTCCATTGAGACATACCATGGTAAAAAGCTGTGAGTAGCTACAGCCCATGGTGTCTTATCCATGCAAGATCTCTTCACAAACTGGTCTGATACTCTGAGGTTTACACAAGCCTTTCTCAAAGGCAAAACCACCTTACCTCAGTGGACTTCATAGGTACAGGTGTTTTGGAATAGATTTTGTATTGCATGAAATCCTGCCAATCAGGATTGATTTGAACTACTTGCACTGGTTTGAGTTCTCTGAAATTGTTTTGATAAGCAAATAAGAATGCAATGCAACATGTATATGCATATACACATGTACATACATATGTATACAAGTACACCCACTTACGTACACATATCACAGAATCACATAGAATCACAGAATGATTCAAGTTTGAAAGGACCTTAAAGATCATCTAGTTCCAACCCCCCTGCCCTGGGCAGGGACACCTCCCACTAGATCAGGCTGCTCAAAGCCCCATCCAGCCTGGCCTTGAACACCTCCAGGGATGGGGCATCCACAGCTTCCCTGGGCAACCCGTTCCTCACCACCCTTACCGTAAAGAATTTCCTCCTGATATCCAATCAGAGTCTACCCTCTTTCAGTTTGAGGCTGTTGCTCCGTGTCCTATCATAACAATCCCTGATAAAGAGTCCTTCCCCATCCTTCCTGTAGGCCCCCTTTAGGTACTGAAAGGTGACTATATAGTCTCCTTGAAGCCTTCTCTTCTCCAGGCCAAACAGCCCCAGCTCTCTCAGCCTATCCTCCTAGCAGAGGTGCTCCAGCCCTTTCATCATCTTTGTGGCCCTCCTCTGGACCCGCTCCAACAACTCCATGTCCTTCTTGTGCTGAGGACTCCAGAGATGGATGCAGTATTCCAGGTGGGGTCTCACAAGAGCAGAGTAGAGGGGCAGAATCACCTCCCTTGCCCTGCTGGCCACGCTTCTTCTGATGCAGCTCAGGATGGTGTTGGTTTTCTCAGCTGCAAGTGCACATTGCCTGTTCATGTTGAGCTTCTCGTCTACCAGCACCCCCAAGTCCTTCTCCTCAGTGCTGCCCTCAATCCATTCTCCGCCCAACTTGTATTTGTGCCTGGAATTGCCATGACCCAGGTGCAGGACCTTGCACTTGGCCTGGTTGAGTTTCATGAGTTTCGCACAGGCCCACCTCTCAAGCCTGTCAAGGTCCCTCTGGATGGCATCCCTTCCCTCCAGTGTGTTGACCATGCCACACAGCTCTGTGTGCAAACTTGTTGAGGGTGCACTCAATCCCACTGTCCATGTCACCAACAAAGATGTTAAACAGCACTGGTCCCAATACTGACCCCTGAGGAATGCCACTCGTCACCAGTTTCCATGTGGACATTGAGCCTGAAATGTAACTCTTCTTTATACTTATCATAAGAACAGTAAAAAAAAAAAAAATCTATTAGAACTAGTTTTGACTTGTGAGAAATCTTGATTTGCACTTGACTTATGTGGTCTGGAAAAGCAAGTGATAAGGCAACTCCTGCTCTGCTTCTTACTCTCCTGGGACACACCCTGAATACCTCCAGAGAGCAGGACAGATCAATCCATCAGCAAGATCACACCACTGGAAGATGTAACTAGGGACTGAATAACACCACCAATACCTTTCTTGTTGAAGCAGAAAAACCTCTCCTCTCCTCCCCTCTCCTCCCCTCTC
>VXBO01006523.1:42261-73434 GCA_013400135.1 Rhinoptilus africanus | reverse complement strand
CACCCTCTCCAGCAGTTCCTTGCTACATAAATTCCTGTTGTTCTCTTAGTGTCCTGCAAGCTTGCTGTCCCTGTACATAGGGCTGTGGGTTTTCTAAGTTTATTTCGTTTACACCATTACTAGATATTATTAATGCTGTTATTATTACAGTTGATGTATAACCAACAGAATACCCAGTGAATGGATTACAAGCTGTATGCACGTCAGATATAAAGTATTGCTTGCATTCGGGATTGTTTGGTAGGAAGTTCCTAAATAAGTGTTTGGGGATTTTTGCAAGATTTGGAAGAGGCTAAATAGTGACAGTTTTTTATCAAGGAGATGCAGCTTGTGGATAGTGTATTTTTGATTGTCGCTAATTTTTTTTTTTTTTTTAATTAAATTAAATATTTTAATTGTTGCTACTTCTTGGGCAGAGAGCTTAAGCCACGATCCTAGCCCTGGGAAAGTGAGTGGTGGAAGAAAATGGTCTGACGTGTTCCTTGGCTGTATAAAAAGGGTAGAGTGGTAGATTCTTCTATCTTTGCCTTTAAGTCCAGACTGCATGATTTTTCGGAGATGTGTTTTACTTATACATGGTGTGTTTCACTAAGCATAAACTGAGCTTGTTTTAAATCTCTGTAATGTAGAGGAGGCTGCAGGAGACAAAGATTTGGGCAAAGTTGATCCTACTTCACTGAGCTTTTTTTGAATAGAAAGCTGCTGAAATTCTCTTAACCAGCTATAATGGTAACCTTCTGTACTTCTTTCTAATCTTTTACCGATTTTGATGCAAAAGTTTTGTTCAGTTGTAATAAATAGTCTAACTTAGTACTGCTAGGTTTCAAAACTCTATACGGAATGCATGCTTTAAATTTAAGTTCTTATCTGTTTTACAGCCATAGATCTAAATAACATTTCTCCAATTGGAAGACAGCTTACTTTGCAGCCTGGGAGAAGCAATGGTGGGTAAAAGGCAATGTCTGAAATTACAGGCTTTCTCTGAAGCAAAATAACCCATTTTTAAATGGCTATTTCATTTCAAAATGGAATGATTTTTTTTAATATTCCTGTAGAAATTATTTTTCTTTAACTGTATGGTACTATTAACTTTAATATTAATTTCTCAGTAATTTAATTCTCTTGTACTCTTCCATATTTTTTCTGAAGTAAAAACTGAAGTTCTCTGTAGACTGTAGAGTGCGCTTTTTTCCAACTCGGTGTATGCACTTTTTCTGAATTAAAAAGTGAATATAAGCCTCAGGTTTATGGGGAAATTACAGTTTCAAGAAACCTTTAATGTGTTGGATTGTTTTGGGTTAGGGAACCTTGGTTATTTCCTTGGCCAAATAAATAGCAGAAATCTTAAGACATCTTTTAAACTGTTTCATTTTAGATAAATAGGTAGTGTTGTCCCCCAGGGTGTTTTGATAGTCTTTCTCCCGGTTTCCTTTTGAATCCTTCCTTTTTCAGAGACCTTTCTCCTCAGTTAGGAATGCCTCTCTAGAGGCCTTTATGTTACAAGCCTTGGGGTTTTTTTTTATCTGTAGGCCTGAGTGTGCTGCATACAGTCTTGTCAAATCAGAATCCTAGCTTTAATTAACACTTTTCCTTATTGCAACTGTAACTTAAATAGCTCAGTTACAGTGCAATTTGAAACTGAATTTTTGTTTCTATAGTTTTAGTAAAAGGTCACTGTAAGCTAATTTTGTTGGTTTTATTCATTGCAGCTGCTTGTCAGACAGTACTGTCTTTGCCAGTGGATTTTAATTTAGAGAAAATACTAGGTATGTCGTGTAATATCTAAATTTAATTGTAAATGTCTAAATAGAAAACCTGGTTTTGTATTGTTTGCTCTTCTTTTTTGTTCTATGAAATATTGAAAGGCTCATGTATGAATGAAAGTTTTAAGTATGTGTTCTAAAAGAGACGGTTATTGCGTGTTGCGTAGGACATCTGACTTATATGATTTGAGTGCAGAGATAAAGATAAAAAAGGAATGATACGGAGGACAACCGGAAATAGATCAACAGTTCTGAATGCATAAAAGGTAGTAAGCAGAAGACGCCCCCTGCCTCCCCCAAACAGAGCAGTTATTTCATTTAGCAGAGGTGTTTAACTTACAGATTGCTGGCCACGTGGCTCATAATCCAACCTTGCCTTGAGCAAAGCTCCGCTGTAATTCTGTGCCTTCAATTGAACTGGGGACTAGAAATTGTGTAGTGGAAAAAAAGCCGTGACAGCTGAGGGATGGCATTGAGAGTCCAAATTAACTGATTGTGACTGCTCTATCAAGCAATTGCTGCCAGCTTCACAGGCAGGGGGGCTGGCAAGGCCTGTTCTTACAGCTCATCTGCGAGAATAGTGGGTGTAGCCAGCTCAGAGACATTTGGCTCCATCCTCCTATCCCAGTATTGAAGTTCACAACCCTGACTGTGGGCTGTCAAGATTAAAACGGAAAAAACAGAACCATATTTATTGCTTTCGTGTTTCATCTTAACGAATGCTTCCATCCATGCATAGTTTGTAAATTCGTGACAGATTTCTTCCACAAGCAATATCCAGTTAGAACAGAGCAAGAGCAAAAAACTAAAATAGTCTCAGTGTATTTTAACGGGCCTTTGTTAACATCTGTATGCCTTGCTACTGTAAAAAGTTAACTGGGTTGACTTAGAGTTGAACCTGTTTTGCCTTTGGCTGTATTGCAGTGAGCATCAAAGCATACGGGAGACCTAGAAAAAGGTCTGGGTTTTGCTTTGGTGGTATAATAACCCCTATTTCACAACTCAGATGTGAAGAATAACGCAATTTTGTCAAAAGGCCAGTAAGTAGCTGCTAGCCAATATTTATATTTTTTCAAAATACAGGCTTTAGTATTAAAGGCTATCATTATCATAAAGTATTAAAGATTATCATTTTTGTAATGCTAACAAGTGATCCTTTGGGGTAGGTGCTTAAATTAGATTCATTGCTTGCTATTTTGGTAAATTGGATTAAATGGTTTAAATTAGTTGTATATTGGATTAATTGGTTTAAATTAATTGTATATGTCTCTGTTGTGGAAGATACTATTTATTTTTTTTTCTTGCATTCTTATTGGAAATGACTTCTCCCCCACATTTTTAGGTGAATATTTTAGACCTGATGAACTTGCAGATCAGTCTCAGGAAAATCTGAGTTCCTCATCACTCAGAAGAAAGCTGTTTTTAGAAGAAAACGGAAGCGTGTCTGAGTGTTTGTCCCCTTCTCTGCGTAGCCCGTGCAGTAGCGGGAGTGCCCTTGGCATGCTTTGTTCAATAGACATCTCTCCAGTGCGGTGCAGGAGCCCTCTGGAGACATCTAGTTCAGTAAGTAGCTGGTTTTGGGGGCTGGGTGGGATGCGACTTAACCTGGCACAAGAGTAGTTCTTAGAGCGAGCTGAACTGATTGTGTGTGTTACCTTCCACGAGGTGAACAACCATGTTACAAGTGCTGCCTGAGACAGTAGGCGTTAGAAACAAAGGGTTGGTTGGTGTGTTGTTTTTCTTTTTAAATTCCAAATTCGGGGAAAAAAAGATGAACAGACAAAGTCTTGAAAGAACACGTTTTTCTCATATCAAATTGTTAAGTTGTGCTATTCTTTTGCATGGAAGGAATTATGCTTTACTTCTATGTTATGAAAAGGAAGTAGGAATTGATACGTACACAAGACTTGGTGAAAACATGTTGAAACCATTTTTTTTTTTCCATAAAAAATGTATACAAACCCCAATCCTGTTTAAATCTATGAACTGCTGTCTAAAATACTAGTTGATAGGAACAGGTGATATAATTATTTCCACGATAGCTCCTAAACTCATTTATGGTGGAAAAAATGACTTGTGGATCTGAATGCACTGCTAAATATGCTTCTTTCTTTTCCATTGAATAGTGATTTCAGATGAACAGACATTGATGAGAACACAGAACTTAATGTCTGTTTTTTAAATTAAGCAAGATGAATCTTATTCCCAGGTGGACGTAGCACAGCTAAGCTGGTTTAGGTGGTGTGCTTACGTCTGTTTGATGGCTGAAGTGCAGGGAAAAACACCACTCCAGCAAGAGTGTGGCTTAAAAAAAAAAGAAAGGAAGTCTTTGCTGTGGGAACCTAGGAAAGAATTTCTACAACATAATTATATTGCTAGAAGTGACTTTTCTTTTTGCACCATACTCTTGAGCAAGATCACAACCGCTGTGCTCTTTTCTCAAGGAAAAGTACCTTGTCTGTCGCCAAGTGAAATAATTCGGATAATATGGTTTCTATGAAAATATAAATAGCTGGCTTTCATCTGCGTTGGTATGAGTTAGAAATTGAGATTAAATACTTGACTATATACACAGATAGCATTAATTCTCTATTTAGGCTTCTCGTAGTTCTTAAACAGAACGGATATCACAGACTTAGTGGGTATTATGTGACATTTTGAGTCCATTGATCTTCTCCTCCCTGGAGGTATAAAGTCCAAGTGAAGAGCTACAACTGGAATGTTTAAGATAAACTAATGATAGAGGCTGTCACTGTACAGGATTAGTTTTCCTCGGTGCTGACGAAATAACCTTTTACTTACAACACTTTTTATATATACATATTCATCAAAGTTCACATTATGAAAATATGCTGTCTTTTTAATTTTCTTTTTCATTTTTTTTTTAATTTTATTTTAACTGAAGGGTCAGTTTTCATCAAGTCCTATTCAGGGAGGAGCAAGGGCTTACAGTCTGGGAAGCATAGCCAGTCCCACATTTCCAGAGGGGTCTCCTGCACATAATGGTTCTCCTGCTTTTTCGCCAATCGCTTTTCACATAAGAAAGACACCGCTGTCAGGTATGGTTTAATTGTATTTGTATTATTTTTTCTTGATTTATATCTTTTTATTCTAAAAACTGCTGCATTCTTCCTGGAGTTACTGTGCTTGGCGGACCAGCGGTCTCCTCCTGTATGACACGTTTGCTCTTCAGCAGTGAAATATCTAAGTGATGTGAAACACTGAAGTGTATCTGCTTGCAAACAACCAACTAGGGAAAATATTCTAGAAGAAGGAACTGAGACCTAATGGGAATGAAAAAATAAAATTAAATTAAAGGATTAATGTAGTATGAGGAGGGGGTTTAAAGCCATATGCCTGAACTAAGTCAAATCACAATTCCAGTTGGGCCCAACCTGAAGCATTTTAACCAGACAAGGAATATTTAGCTTGAGTTTTCAAATTGTGTGATGGTGAAGTTTAGTTTAATTGAAACTGACTTGTGAAGATATCAGGAATGTTTTGTGTCCCTGTTGCTCTAGAAAATGTCAGTATTTCATGTTTCGTCCATGACCTGGGTAAGACCTAATGCCATGTTTATACCTGATGTTGCTCTCGTGAGCCTGGTGGTATTTCAACACCATTATATGTGGAGGTTGCATAGGTATTTTCTCACTGACTTGATTTTCTTGAAAAGTTTATTGCTGCCCTAAATTCTTTAAATGCCTGTAGAATACGTGTATTGATATTTGTTTGGGGAAAAAAGCCACAGAACCATCTGTCACACATTTTCCTTTGGACGCTGTGTAGTAGTGACATTTGAAAACGCAAGGCCTCCAGTACAGCAAACCATGTCATAGGAAACAAGTTTGGTGGTAAAAAATTAGATAAAATCTTGCCTTTACCATGATAGTTTACATGTGCTTTGGGTTTTGGTGGGTTTTTTTGGTTGGCTTTTTTGTTTTGTTTTCTTTAAGAAGGCTTTGGAGCTGGGGATGGCAGTCAGGGAAATAGCATGTAGTTGGCTGTGATCATTCAAAGGAGTGTCGGGCTTTGAGGATGACAACTGTAACTCCACCTGATGTCTGATTAAAATAACTTTGTTTTTCACAGACCAAAGAAAATTTACATTTCGCTCTCCAGATATTCCTCCTTCCTCAAACAGAATGACGTCCCCAAGTACAAGAAGTCCTTACATAGATGGTTGTTCTCCAATTAAAAATTGCTCTCCTATGAGGCTTGGAGCGTGTAGAGGAGCTGCCCAGTATCAAACTTCTGTCCTTAGAATACCGATTGCCATGGAGAATCGCGGTGAGGATGAGGAAGACAAGGAAAACGCTTCTCCAGCAGAAGCTCACTTCCCAGAAATGGATAATAGAATAAACTTACGGCAGCCAGACAGCGACGCTTTTGCACATGGCACGCGTCTCGTGGTCGCGACTGTGTCTCTTGCACCAGATCACTCGAAAACTTGTCATCGAAGGCTGTCATCCTTTCGGGATATAGAAGGCTCAAAGGAAAATAATACTGTAGATATGGCTGATGCAGCCGAAGTGTCGGAGGAGAACGCTTGGATAAAAGAAACAATTGGCAATAGCAACGCACCGATGACCAGCTTTATGACGGGGATTACTTTCAGTATTGAAAGCTCTCGCATGTGCATGTCACCTCTGGCAGAAAGCAGCGCAATTCCTTGTGACAACAGTAGCATTCAGGTAAAATCTTTTTTTGCTTCTCTGTAGAACAGAGCTCGACATACTAATTTTTAATATGTATACTGTCCTGGAAGTAATTGTCTATTTTCTCTTACTGGGTGTGGCATACAGGTGCTATTGTGACTTTTATTCCCCCCTCCATCTCCTTTTTACTCTCTCGGTGGAGTTAGCGTAGCAATTACAACTTATTTTTATGTTACTGCATTACTTTTAACTTAATCCCAGCTAATTCTGACAGATCTGTTTACCATTTGCTGTTGTTATTCACTGAGGGCGGTTGGTTTGTTGGATTAAGTTCTGCTAAATGGAAATCGTTTCGGGTATGAGAATCTGAGGGGTTTATCGGCGATGAATTGCAGTATGTTTTTAAAGACTTGCTTTTTGATTTCAGGTGGACAGTGGTTACAATACACAGACTTGTGGAAGCAGCATTATGGATACTGCAGGGGCTGAAACCAATTGCAGAGAAAATGACGTGAATACTGACGTGTTTCAGAATAAATCTCAGCTTCTTAGAACAAAGGTAGGAGTTAAATTGTGATACCAAGTGATAGGCTTCCCATCTAAAGCATACGTTCCCTATTTTATTCACTTTCAGGGAGCCTGAGGGGAGAGACCGTCAGGTGATAGTAGAGAGCATGTTAACATGGCGTCATTTCAAGTATTATGTTGAAAACGCGGACTAAATGCAGGAAAATTATTGTAAGCTGGGAATGAAATTGGTGTGTTGTATGACAAAGCCAAAGGTGGTTTCAGAGGAAACAAGTAGGTGCATGAAAGGTAGTTGTGAGGCTGCTCATGGCTCTTGATGTGTTGTGATCTGTCTCTTATTTTTGTTTCTGTTGTTCTTCCTACTTTTTTATTGCAAAGTTTTTAAATGTGTGCCTGTGGAGAAGCACTTTTTTTTTTTTTTGGAAAAATCGTCCGCCACTTATTTTTTACAAACTTAGCTTCAAGTTTTCTGGACCACGGCTGTGATGCTGACTTGGTGGGGAACTTTCTGCTTGGGTACAAGTCTCTTGATTACCAGCCCTTTTGTGACCTATCCTAAACCCAAAACAAACCACAAAAGGCAGTACCCGTCTAGCAAAACTCCCAAGCTCTTACACTTGTGACTAATGGGAAGCAGTTCTGCTTCTTCTGGAGAATGGGAAGCAAGGCTAGTTTATTTGGAGGAGAGAGCAAAGATCAGCTCTTGTCACTTAGTAATATTATGGTCTTACAGTCTCAGAAACTTAGTAGTTTGCAGTCTACTGCTTAGTGTCATTTACAGTCTGGAGGGGAGTACCCTCTGCCAGGGTAAAGAGCGGATTGTTGGTGTCTCACAGACCATTGACATCACATTTGTAGCTCTACTCGTTTAAGATGAGGGTAACTGTCCCCTTACTGGAAGAGTAGGTAGATATTTTAACTTCTAAAAATACCCATCTACGCTGAGGTCTTGCCCCACTAACCCTGTTGGACATGGATAATACATGTGAATGTATTCATCAGAATTAATTGTCTAAGAGGAAACCTGTCCTGGATACTCACCAGTGTCATGCCAGCTGTCTTCTCCCACTGCTGGCCTTTCAATTGCTAGATCCCAGCTAAACCCAATTTTGCCTTTTGGATTAGGATTTACGTGTGGAGGCATTAAGTACTTCATTCAGCCCTCACAACAGAGAACCCACAGAGAACGAAAGGAAAAAAGCACGGACGTTGCTGGCTGAAAGAATCTGGCCTGGCTCATTCAGAGCATGCGTGCTCTGGAGAAGGGGATCTTGCTGCCAGCACGTCTCAAAGATTTGTGCAGGGAAGACACTCTCTTTCACTTTTTCATTTCAGAAGGGGAGAGGTGGGAGGCTAAGGTACAACTTAAATCGCAACTTGAAATTTTCAGGTAGTGAGTTTGGATCTTGTTTCTTTTGGGGAATTTTTGTGAAAACGGTTTTAAAATTAACTTTTCTTTTATTAACCTAGGAGTGTTCCGTGTTAAACCACAAGGACAATCAGTTGCCGAAAGCAAAATCTCCAGAGAAGCAATCCTGTTTCCAAAAAGCAGAAACACACAGTACGGTATTTGGTCAAAATGCAACTTGCAACATTTCTGCCTGGAAACATAAAAATGAAAATCAAGTTCAGGGATTTCACAAAAATGGTATGTAGTTTTCTGATGGAGAACTTAAATTGTCTTGTCTAATACATCTTTGTATAGATGAGCTCAGTTACCTGGATTATACATACTATTTTGCCTTTTTAATGCAAATGTAATAAATTGTCTCTTATGCGTTAAAGAAGTTTTTAAATAATATGGGATTTTTCAGGGCTTACAGATTTATCAGTATCATTAAGCGATCCTTTGAAAATTAAGGCGGCTAGACTTGGTATGGAAAAAACGCAGTGTTTTTTCAGAATTGTGTGCCGTCTGTGATCAGGGAAGGTTCCATGAGGAGGCTTGTTTGGAAAGCTTGGCTTCAAGAGGAATATTTTAGGCAGCGGAAGCAAACCTAGGTAACTTGCATAGGAGCTAACATAACTGCAAAACCACCTACATTTTAAGACAAAACTCCTAGAAGCGTGAGGGAGAGAGAACGGAAAGCAATGTTTTGATTTGATTGCTTTTTATCACCCGTCAGATCTGTTGTGTGTCCTCAGGAATATTAGCACTGGTCCCAAGAAGATGAGACAGATGTGAACTGGGGGGGAGGGGGGGCGGGGCGTGATGAGAGTCAGGCTGGGGAAGCCGGAAGGGGGCGAGTGTCTGTCAGAGTCAGTCTAAAGTAACAGTGATGAAACTCTCTGACTTTCACAAGGAAAGAATAAAACGATGGTATTCCAGAAATGGGGGGGGCCCTGGAATACACGTGTGATTTATAGCAGACTGCAAACTATTAAAGATGGGTGCCTAATACCTTTTCATTAAGTTTCATTGTGAACAGCTGCATGAAAACTCTATTCCAGTTATGGAAATGATCTACTTTTTCACAATTATCAAAAAAACCCCCAAGTAGTAAAAAAGTTTAATTCTCTTAGTAATAAAATAAGCTGTATGTCAGAAGAAGCCTTTTAGCAATTCTTTGATCAGTTTTTTCCTCGGTTTGACAGAAATCAAGGAAAAGGAGAAGTGATGGAAATGTCTTAATAGGAAAATAGAATCTCTTCCCCCTAAACAGCTCTTCAAACTGTGTATACTGGAGTAAGATGTGCTAGTGGCTACTTTACAGTGAACTGATAGCATTGTTACTGTAGTAATTGTGTGAGTACTAACGTGGATCACCCGACTCCACCAGCGTTTCCCAAGGACACTTGTGTCCAAATTGATGCTCCGGTCCTCTTTCGAAGGAACGGTAGGAAGATGCAGTAAGGTTAATTGGTCTCAGTACAACATTAAGAGAATGGTGCAGCCTTCCTTCTATTAAACCATTAGACTTTTACTTCCTTCTTATGCTTAATTCCCAATACTGTTACGTCTGCTTATGGAGGTTACCAAAATATTTAAATAAATGTTTAGAAATGGAATTAATTTCTGCATGCCACTCAGCGGGAAAAGTATTAATGTAAACAAACTCTTGCCACTTTCAAGAAAACCATCAGTGAGCAAAAGTAATGGAATGAGGAGGGTCTGGAAATGCAGAACTCCCTTTGCCTGATCAAACCAGATTGGGTTAAATTTGATGGGATTTATTGAAGAGAACCCGTATGGTAATAACGTAGCCCTGGGCATTAAGGGGGAAAGAAGGGAAATACTGAGGGTTTGGGGCGCTGTGTTCGTAGAGCTCCAAAGTAAACTTTGCTGGATTAACCGAAAATAGAAGCCCATCCCAGGACGTGGCGCAGCTGAAGCAGGCTTTTGCCCTTTTCCTAGCAAGGATATCTGAGATGGAAGTTGTTCTGTTCCCCGGCCCACGGAAAGGCTTGTACCAGAGGCTGTGGCTGACCAGTCGCTATTGGCACTAAGCCTGAAAGAGTTGGTCCGACCTAAAGTTGAAGGCAACGGACAGTATTTTCTTTAAAAAATCTCAAAAGGGGAGGTGCGAAAGGAATTGCGTAGCGTTGAAAAGCAATGGGTTAGACCCGAGACGCATGCACAAGCCGTGTGTGGATAGAACAGTTCCTGAAATATTTTCAAGTAATGCAAGAGCGAAGGCTTTCTGAAAGATACCGTTAAAGGGAAACTTCCCTCCCATCAACAAAGCATCAATCAGTTTTAGTTCTCGTGTTGTAAAAACAACAGTCGAAAAAATTACTTGAGATCTCTACCCAGCAAACAAAATGCATTGTTTTTACTTCCGTAGCGATTTAATCAATATTGTTGTAACGCGTATCCCATAGACAGTAATTGAACCTCACATCCTGAATCATCTGTTTCATGCTCTTGAAAGAGTGCCCTACTAAAGGCTGGAAATCCACTGAATTGCGAACTTTTAGGGGATGAATTTTGTTGGAATGACCTTAGACTGCTGGAAAATGGATTTATGGAATAGGGCCTTCAAAGCGTTCTTGGCTTTAGCTTGTGAGGTTTGTAGCTCAAAAGGAAGACACAATTTGTCTGAGATTTACAAGTTATTCACGATCTTGCGTCTTTTCTGTTTCTTGTGATAATTCTCTTTAACAATAACCAATTGAAAGGGTGAATTTCAGTTTTCTGGACTGTACAAAGGATTTATTTTTGCAAGTGTGATTACTAAAAATAGTAGTAATGTTAATGTAAAGAGGAAAATGAGAAGCAGGGTCGTCCAAATGATGATCTGTTTCTGAACTGTTTGGCATGGAATGGATGATTAGGATTTTAATAAAATTTTTTGATTCTTTATAGTTATAAGTTTGATGATCACAGGCTCTCAAAGTATTCACAGATAAAAAAACCAATCACTAAAATATTTACTTGCGCCCTGTACAAGTATTTTCTTAAAGGGTGAGGGAAAAGGGACAGCAGAAATAAGTGAATGTGAGAATTAAGGATCCCTCCAAATAAATTGCTTGTATTTTCTGTCGTGGTTTATAGACTTCAATTAGATGGGAGTTACTTATTTTCTGGAAACATGCATATTTTTTATTACCTTCTTATAATGGTTTTGTAGAAGAAACCTGCTGTGCAAATCATCGTGGGGGCCATCTGACCATTCTGTTCCTCTGGTTGTACTTACTACGTTGGTTGGCGCGCGTTGCACAAAAGGGTCGCTGTTTACATTAAATTAATTTCAGTAGCTGTAACGAGAGACCTTTAACATGTATAATAATTGTAAATGGAGCAATGAAACAGAATAAAGTCATCGCTTTCATACCTAGACGGCTTGTGTTAATTTTTTTGGTGACGATTTGCAGCGCCTTTTGTGCCAGCGGTGCCTGGAACATGCATTATGGGCGGGGGGGGGAGAGAGGGAGGAGTTGAGGTGAGGAGCTGGGCAAGGTTTTGCTCTCGTACGTGTAGCTAAAAAAAAAAATGGGTTCAGTTCCTACATGGTGCGGTGCTGAAGGAGAAGCATCGTACCAGCTGCCGATCCAGTGCCCTGCGCGTCTTTCTTCAAACTCAAGTTTTAAAGTTTCCCTTTTGGAAGAGCGGTGACAGGGTTCAAACGTCTTGTTTGCGGGTTGTGAGTCTCTTCTACTGCGCTCAGTTAAACATGTTAATTGTCTCCTCTTAATGCCTTTTATGCACATGGACATGATAAATCTTCTCCAGTCCCTTACAATGCCAGCATGCAGGGAGCTGAGTGAATGCGGCCAAGCGGCAACCACGTACCGATCACCTGTGACCCGCTGATGACCCCAGGAGACCACTGAGGTGTCAGCGACGAGTGGAGACATTTGTGAGCTGTAACTCCTCAGGCTCTCTGAGGAATACAGCGATTGCAGTTTCTTGGCTTCCAGAGCAGACCCGGTCTATCCAAACTACTCTAATCTAAGGGTCACTTTGGAGGATTTTTACCAAAACGAAGCTGCAGATTTCAATAGCAGCCACCTTGAAGGAAGTCCCTGTGGTGGGAGTTCAGCACTGAATCTAGAAGAACACTTGAAATCACCTGGGTGCTGACAGCACATAAAGCGTGGTGTGGGACAGCGGGGCCAGGTGCTGCAGCTGGACTGTGACAATGCTGCTTTTGGGTTTGCTGAGAATTCCAACTTGCCAGCATCTTGGAACGATCACGGCAAAACTTTTTATGGGAGGATTTTTTGTGTAACACAAATATAACTGATGGTTTCCAGCCTTTTTTTTTTTTTATGGCTGTTCATGGGTGGCTTAGCAATGATTTTGAATGGCCTTAAGGTCTAGGACAAAGACTACCGCACTGTTACGGTATGCTTTCCGTCTCCATCCGCATACCGCGTGCATATAGACACCCAGCTAATGTGGAGTGAGAGAGACCTTTCCCAGAAGGAAGCGTAAGGCTGTGGAATTTATCTTTCAAGAGTTAAATTCTGTTAGCTTTTAACAGCAAGAACTAGCACAATTCCTTCTTTCGGTTCTGAGGTGCTAAAGGGACCGTCCGTTTCTGACAGACTCCTGAAGGGCCAGCAGCTGTTAATAAAATACTAGAACTATTCCTTCGCTTTGCAGAAGCATTTATTTTCACCTGCAAGACAGAACTGTAGACATAATCGGTTTTAAAACTATTATTCTCCTGCATATATATCTTCATAAAAAGTTTTTTTTAAAAAAAGCCAGTTTTACAAATATTAAAATGTGTAATTAAAAGTAAACAAAATCTGTTCCTAGCATTTTGCCCATAGGGAAAAAAATACGTAAATACAAATGGTTCAGGTGTGACGTCCTATTCACTTTTACATCCAGCTATTTTTGTAGCTTCTTTTTCTTTTTCTCGGGTTCATTCTTGCTGTTTATCTCTGTAGGCAGAGTTGCAGGCGCATCGTTTCCTGGTATCTGCAGCAAGAAAAGAATTAGAAGTCGCAACGCTTTTAACTCAGATTGAATTTACTTGTACAGGCCTTTTACAAACACTGTAGCGACATCAGAAAGGGCCGTTAGCATTCCTCTAGGAGAGGGTCTACCATCCTGTAACAATCACAGCCGGGGCGCTCAACTGAAGTACAAGCTGGGAAAAGCTGGGGAAAGAGGAGCAGCAGCACCCCTCCCGGCTAAATTGCCAGCAGTTCATTTGCGCCAGATTATAAGTGTGGCCTCCTCCGGCCTTGGAAAAGGCTTGGAAGGCAGGGGGTATGATTGAGGGGGGTGAAAAAGGGCCCTCACCTAACAATTGTCATTTTGCTTTTAAAACAATCAGTCACCAGGGCGGTGTTTTCTGAAGCGCTGCCCCTGTCAAGCACAGGCCCTGCGAGGCTCGGGGCACAGCACAGCAACAAGGCATTTAGCTTTGGGAGAAGAACTGGCAAAACTCTTGAAATAAATGGAAAACGGACTTTTTCTAAAGCAAGAAACAAGAAGAACAGAGAAGCCCGGATGCTGACAGAGAAGGGCTCGTCATCGAGAAGCACGCTATGCTCGCTTCCAGAATAAGGAAGTGAGTGGCGCTCAAGCAGGGAAGCGTGAAGCAGGCTATAATTGAACGGAGTTCATTTAAGCAGGTTCACAAAACTGGCCCAAGCCCAGCCACGCGTACGCTCCTCCGCGGTTTGCCCATAGACTCAAGTGCAATGCCTGATTGGAGAAGGGAACGGGCACTTCAGCACCTTGATGGAAGGGGGCTCACCACTTTGAGACCAGGTTATAAATTATGTGACAGCGACAGCATGTACCAGTAGAAGAGAAGTTTAATTGTACTGGAGTAACACAGGCACCTATGCGGGAATACAGCCCACCGCCGTAAGCTGCAGGCTGTGGTTTTGGTCAGCTGGTGAGGATGGCAACGATTGAGACGCACTGAGGGGTATGGGAGAGGCTGTGAGAGCAGATGACACGGTAATAATAAATTACCTTCAGAGACTAAATGTCACAAGAAGGCTCGAGACAGAGACTTGGTTTCTAGGTGCCATAAATGCCTGTTTCTTGGAGCAACTAGTCAGAGAACCCAGAAAATGGGAGAAGCAGCTCTTGCCTGAAGACCCGCTTAAGAGGTTACCAACAGAACCAGCTCTCCAATACCCATCTCAGTGTAATTATCCAAAATGCATCACCCTGGTAGAAGGAAAGAACCCCCAAACCTTATCGTTGACAATGTAATGTATTTGAAGGAGTTTAATGAAGGTTTTATTAAAGGGGGTAGCAAAAAGTTAAAATGCTTTCGGGGGTGAGGTGGAATTTTAGGAGACTTGGAATAAGAATATGCCATTTATCAATAGCATTTCAAGACAACACTTAAAAAAAAGAGTCAGTGATCAGTACTAAAAGTCAGCAGTCATCCTTTAAGAAATAAAAATCCTGTCCAAATGAAGAAGAAATAAGTTCAAATAAACAGGCAAGCCCAACAGACTGAGGAATAGTAATAAAAATTCTCCAAGTAAGCGAGAGGCAGGGAATTCTTCCTTGCTTCTCCATCACTGGATAGCTTGATGAGAATAAAAACCCAAACCAGGCACGAACAACAGGTAACCAAAGTGCATTTCAAGCACCCAAGAAAATTAAGATCAACCAGCAAGAAAACTGTTACAAATGACCATCATAAAAAAAATAAATAAAGAAGAAGGTTTAGAACAAACTGGGTAAGAGGAATAGTAGCAGGACGAGACACTGTCCATCTCACAGTTCTAAAAGCAGATGTAAAACTGTCAGCTAGCAAGTCTCGCTGAGTACAGACTCACTGCTTAAAACTGGTCTTGGTACTAGAGGGAATGAAAGATGATGCCAAGTGTTCCCACGTAACCCCATACAACAGAGAAAATCCCGTACGTATCTCTATGTACGACGTGAGCCTGTGGGGATCTATGGTGTGCTCGCTTTCAGAACCATGCACGTGGTTTCTTTTCCTCCCAGCTCAAAAAAAATAATCATAAAATGGAATTACAAAACCAAAGGTGATGAGGAAGATTAAAGAGACAAAATAGTTTCCAGAAAAGGAGGAGCTAACATAGTGGATAATCGAAGCATATAGAATTGGGGAATGGTAATGGTAAATAGGAATAAAATATGATTTTTCATAGTGTAGGAAATACAGCGTGACATCAAGTAACAGTATTAGGCATCAGGCTTGAAATCAAGGAAAGGCTAAGTACTTTTGAGTTGAAGAACTTACTGTTACAAGATGCTGTGGGAGTCAGGAGCGTAAACTGGGAAAAGAAGTGATTAAACAAATTCACAGAACAAGACTTTATCTAAGGAACAGAAAGATCTGTACCTCTGGGTGAGAGTGCTGAAGCTGTAAGTCGCAGGAAGCTCTGAATGGACACAAAGGGAATGACTGCTGTATGTGCATCTTACTCCTATGCTCGTCCCTCACCAGGAAGGAGGACTAGTAAGTGACACTTAGGGTGGCAAAGTATTTTGGATTAACCAGTACAGCTGTTCCTATACCAAGGGGTAAGCTAAAAGTACAGTATTGGCTTTGCTGAAGAGCAAGGACGTTCACAGAAATTAGTACAAGAAATAGAAGGGAAGGGGAGAGGAAGGGAAAAAAAAAATCATCTTCTTGCATCAGCCTTACTTTGTGCCTATTTTCAGTGAAGAAAGCGCATCCCGTGGGGACTGGAGTCTTTGCAACAGGAATGCTCGTTCCCGAGTTCAGCCCACAACAGCAGCGCTGACAAACATGACTGGGTGAGCGCAAGCAGTGGGCAGCTCTGCAGGGTAACGTGCAGCAGGACGGAAGGGGGTTTCCTACTGTAAATTCCGTTACCTGCTCCCACTTCCTGAAATCACGAGGATTGCCTTCGACTCAAGCTAATACAACAGCTCAAAGATCAGAGTATTTACATAAGTTTGGAAAGAGATGATTTCTCCAAGAAAAGGAATAGCATTTGACTGTATAAGCAACAAGGACCTCTTGCTTATTTTGGGTTTCCTTTTTCCTCCGTGATTACAGATACTCAATGACTGCAACCATCTGTTTACCAAAAAAGTCACACATGCTTTAATGAAAGTACACAATCTTGTAATGGCACGCAAAATACTCAGCAGGCCTGAGGTGTGAGAGCAGGTGAAAACCCCAGTGTCCCAGATGCCTTAAGAAGCCGGAATTGACAAGTCTTCAGACCAGAGACAGTTATTGGGACATTACAGGTATTACAACACTATCAAGGGAATGTTTATAATGTGGAAGTTGTAAGAAAGGACTGCCATTTACAGCCAGCAATTATACTGGGTTTCCTTCTGAGCCACCCTTCGCAGTTACGCCATAATTTACTGGAGCAAAAAGAAGATCCTACTGAGTTTTGGCAGATTTTCAAAAGGGAGATTTGATTACAGAACCGTGAAATCCAAAAGATATTACTTCAGTGAATCATCATCTTTCCCATCAGGGGAAATATCCCTGATGGGCCCAGAAGGGAAATTTAATTTAGAGCCCTTTATTCTTTTCAACAGCCAGCAAAAGCAGACCTGTGTTTTATTGGGAGTAGATATGAAGCAATGGCTACAATCTGCTGCTAAATGACCCTTTCTGGGTTAAGTTTCAATTTTACCATATGCTGATTTTTTAAGATTACTGAAAGGTAATACGATTACATGAATCACAAATCTTGTGCCTTACCTTTGGTTCTACTAACACCATCCGAATTTTCTGATGTTGGATGTTGGAAGCATCTAACATAACGTTCACTTTAACTTTATCAAATACATGTAATGTTGTGTCCTCCACAGTAAGTGACGGTACCTGAAAGTTCAGATTTTGTATCAGTACTCACTGCTTACAATGTCTGATGGTTTTATACAAATAAGTATTTTTGTAGGAAATCATTAATGGTTACGTGTCAATAAAAATGAATACAAATTACTGTCCTGATTGTTCAGAGTGTCGTAATAGGTGATATATACATTTTTGCAGTATTTACAATTAGGTATTAGCAGTATCTATTACAGAAGCCAATTCCTGTCACAACCTGTTTATTTAGACTTACAAAGGCCATAGTGGCACTACCACCACAGATTAATAAACCTGCGTTTAGAAAAGCCTCTCTTACCCTTCTAAATCCAACTAGAATAGATTTCAGTCATTCTGCTCAGTTACCAAATAAAAAATTAAAGGTATTTAAGAACAAACCTTATAAAACATACCTCATTGTTGTAATCCAGTCTTGGTGTTGGTCTACCTTTTTCTTCAAAGAAGACTGTTCCTTCTAACCCATACTTGGGAATCAGAACCACAACTGCATTTTTCCTTACAAATAATATATATGCATCTTCATTCACTACTCCTTTGGTTTTGAAGAACAGCTGTAACAAAAGTAAAATACACGAGTAAGAAAAAAAAGCACTAGAACATTCTTTTCGATTACAAATATACTGGCTGAAAAAAATAAAACAATTATAAATCTATACTTAGTGATAATTACGCACCTTATATTGAAAGCAGATTAAAAAAATCCCACTAACTTTATAACATTACTGTAGTATTAAGCATTCATCGTATCTATAAAAAAAACCCATGAAGTAAAAAGATTCCTCAAGATGCCATTATTCTAAATTTTTCACCACGAGCAATGCAGCGTTGAAGCTTCTCCTCAAAGAAGCAGCCCTCATTCTTAACTGTTCCTACAGACCTACTTGGATTTGCACAACTCGGCGTTCCCTCCCTTCCTTTAAAATCAACATGAGTCGTCCACGGTTAATCCTCACACCTCCGAATGCTTACCTGTGTATGGAATGCAACAGACGCTCTTTGGGCATATTGAGCCATTTTATGTCGGTAATTGAGATTTTTACACATATCTGCTAGTTTATGTTTATCTAAAAGATCTGGGTAAGTGCTGTCTGCTCCGATGGCCACTGCCAAAAGTCGATGTACTATGATGTCAGCATACCTGTATAGATGAAATTTAATTATTAACGACATATCAAAACATACTTAAAAAAAGTTTCTGAATATTATTTTGGTTTTGAGTGCTATAGATGAGAAAGTTTTTGTAATAATGACGGTCTGCTGGTAACTCCTTGTATTAACTCTTCACTGACCAGATACACTCTGCAGAGCCAGAATGAACTATTTTCCAAGATAAATTCTTTACTATATTCTACTAACAGAGCCTGTATTGTTGAATGTTGACAACAAAGAAACAAAGTTTTATTTTTGGTCTAAAGAATGATGTTTCACCATGGCAGCGTAAGCCACTCCCTCTCCCCTTTCCCAGGAACTAAACAAATTTAGTGTAGAATTGTATTTCAATGCCATTGATCCGCAAAGCATAATCACACTTGAACTTCTCAGTACGTAACTTTTATTAGTGAGCAAGGAATTCTGTAACACTTCTACAAAAATTTACTATTACAGTTTACTATTAAAAT
Organism: Rhinoptilus africanus; assembly: GCA_013400135.1. Lineage (NCBI taxonomy): Eukaryota > Metazoa > Chordata > Aves > Charadriiformes > Glareolidae > Rhinoptilus > Rhinoptilus africanus. Next base: position 54,643 of record VXBO01006523.1, on the reverse strand, counting down.
TTACTCCTAGAAGCTCCACAAATTATCCACAGAAACACACAGGAATTTTAATCCACCTGTAAGAGATTTCACTAGAAACGTTTCGAAAGAGCAAAATACGACAAAAAAACTTAGATACTTCTTGGCTGAAAATAAAAAAACCCCTCATTTTCCATGATGTAGGATTTCATTACAATGCAACAGCTACAGTTAGCAAGTTTCAAATTAGCAATGTTTTTACATGTATAATACAGTCTCCTCAAAACTGAAACACTGCTTCCACGTGAAAAACAACTAGTTGACTTGCATAACGCTAACTGATCCTGAAGTGCATTTCTACGCCAGAGACAGGCATTGGGGATGTATTTCTCTTATTTTTATGAGTCATTTTAAAAAGTTTTATTAGACATTAGGAGTTGTCGACAGTGAACATGGGAGATGATTACAGGAAGACAGATCACCATGTAAAGCCACTGCTGTTTCAACTGAAATCTAAAGCTGGACAGCATCAAAATTTAAAATAAAGTTTTTTCATAAATAAATCCCTGGTTTTTTTGGTTCTCTGAAACTTTGGTAAAATAAAAGTACCTTCTAATAGGTGAGGTAAAGTGGGTATAAATAGGCGAGGCTAAACCGTAGTGATGAAAATCATTATCCATTCCAGAGCAGAAATAAACAGCTTGCATCATGCAGCGAGTGGCCAAAATTCGCAACAGTGTATTTAGATAGGGGAAGGTAGGAGATTCAGCTCCGTCTAGTGATTCAGCTAAGGCTTTAGCTGAATCTGTCTTAATTTCCAAATCCTGGAAGGAGGGAAGAGAAAAATATAAAAAAGGCAGGTATTACTAGCAAGCATTAACAGAACCAAAGCAGAAATGTGACAGCTACACCTTTCTTAGCAACTGGCACAGGTATCACACCTAACAGAACACCACTAGTACCAAAACCAATTCCACTCATGCACGTGTTGTTCCCTCGTTATTACTAGTGCTCTACGGAAAAAGTGAAAAGCAAAGTTAATAGCCTAGGAATTCAGAAAAGACATCCATTCAAAACTAAAAAACACTTCATGCTAATATTAACAAGGTTTTTTTTTATTCCCTTTGATTTTTCCATTCCTTTGATTTTTTGTATCCCAGAAGGGATATGAAAAGAAACAAAAAAGAAAAAAGTATTTATGCCACACACAGATTGTTGTACTTCCTCCACAAAATAATTAAAACTTACACTTGGAAAAGTGATTTGTAACACCAGTACTGTATGACATTTTATTTCCTGTTTGCCAGTACTCCCTGGTGAAAATTCAGGTAGCATGAAAATACATAATGCATTTTTAATTTCCAATCACACAATTAAGTTTTATCACAAGATCAGTAGAATGTTCTTTCCTTCCTGTACACCACTGACAACAAAGTATGATCTGGAGATCAAATTATGGCTTTATTATGGTAAAATAGCTGCATATTTATACAAAAAGTAACAAAAATATAGCATATTCATACCGAATTATGATGGCTGTGTCAGAGTAGTGAAAAGCAACTTTGTCTTATTAAAAGAGCACTTGTCTATGCACAGGAATTTCATTTTCCAAATAAAACAGTACTTAAAAAATAATTTTCAGAGTACAAAATAAATCATTATCATTATTCCAGTTGTATAGCAGTGGAAAATGTAACGGGATCGTCTATTAATCTTACACTGATAGATTTTGGGAGTTCTCTCTTGCCTCTAGAAAAAAAAAAAAGAGGGGGGCAGGGAGAGGAAGAGCTGAAGGGAAAGGAAATATGAATAGACATCCCAATGTCTAGAAAGTTAAGTTTAGCTCAAATAAAATATCCTGAAATTGGAAGAGTAATTTTTCAGTTCAGACTTGCTAAGCAAATCAGACTTGTTTCAGGCTACATTAACCTCTAGCTGATCTAAGGAGAGGACGGAAACTATAAACACATATGAACACATTTTCTTACTTCCTGACTTTAAGAGAGACGTGTTACTTGATGTGATTGACCATTTTTTTAAGTGCATCAATAACGTATGTGATCTGACGCCAAAAACTGGCTCAAAAATCACATGTAGCTTGGAAAGGAGAAACATTCACAGCACACCAGAGTTAAAATACAAAAGGCTAAAAGAGTGATTTGCTGCTTTACCTAAGAAAGGGTTTAAAAGCCCCAAGATTCTTCCTTTCATTAGAGGTAAAATTACCTCGCTACAAGTACCAGAGATTTTAAACTGCAGCTGACACACTTTCAAAATACTGCTTTCCAACCCTTATTCTTGGCTAAGTGGCCAAGCAGAGAGAAAACATAGCTTTTTATAATTAATTCTCTTAATTAGCATAGTAAAAACTTGCCTTGGACTTTGCGGCCTTCACAAGGATGTCATAATTTGATGGGGGAGGAGCAGGGTGTTTCCGGAGCAAGGCAAACTCTGGGAACTCATCGTAAATTTTTTGTGCCACAGAGACATTGGCAAGCAACATGAACTCTTCAACCATGGAATTTGTTTCTCTATCAACATAAAATATTTTATGTTGTTAGAAAAGCATTAAATTATATACTTACTTTGAGTGCCTAATGAAGAAACATTCCACCATCCTAACAATATTATATATTAACTAGTTGTTTTGAACGTTTATACACACAAATGCTTTTAAGACTAAAAACATAGCATTTATTAAGTTTCAAATACTGAGTCAGAAGAAAAAAACCTAAAATATTCTAAATATTCCTCCTGCTCTAAGGTGGCCCTGCTCTGGCAGGGGGGTTGGACTAGATGATCTACTAAGGTCCCTTCCAACCCTAGGATTCTATGATTCTATGATTCTATGAAAAATAACAAATTACATTAAAGAAAAAGGCTATTTAAAATTCCCCAAGAGACCAACAGATACGCCTCTTGATTTCTTCCTAAGATTACTGTTCAAGTATCACGCGTACCAAGTTTGAAAGCACCATGTTGTGCACCATGAAGTCATGACAGCATATATAACTAAGTTCAGATTTTAGCACAAACTAAGTAGTACCATGAGAGGAATTAAGTGTCTATCTTCAGAAACTGAATCAGTAGCTCCATGACTAGAACTCCTCAGTAAGACTGTATCACTGTGCATATGTGCAGTAACTTCTCTGTTCTTCTTAAAAGTTTCAGTAATCCCTAATTCCAAGTTCCGCCTTCTCTCCTTCATTAACACTAGTTAGAAAAGCATCACAGAGAAACCAGTGGGATGTAGAGAGTTTGGACCTTAGTGCTCTCTTAAATCAGGAGTAGACTTAAGTTCCTATATGAAGCATACAGTTCAAAACTTGCTTCATAAATAGTGCAGTAAAATACAGAGGAACTCTCTTTTCGAGGATCAGCTTGCCCAGAGAAGTTCTGGGTGCCCCACCACTGGAAACATTCAAGGTCAGGCTGGACTGGCCTTTGAGCAACCTCATCTAGTGAAAGATGTCCCTGGCTATGGCAGGAGACTGGACCAGGTGATCTTTAAAGATCCCCTCCAACCCAAATCATTCTATAATTCTATGATTTTCCTGCACTATTACAGGAACTTTGTACACTATTAACTAAATGCTGCTATTTAAACATGTCTGTAATACCATCCCTGCCCCGAATTAACTAACTGAGGAAAATAAAAGTCATACTTGAGCTCCTTAGTCTGCAGATCAATGGGATCGTGAGTTTCACTGTCCATGTGGAAACGAACTTCTGGTGAGGAAAGCGTCAAGGCTCTGGAAGACAGTAAGTGGTATTAACAAACTCCAGTAAAGCAGACACAGCAGCTAAGTTGCAAGCCTGGACACAACATCTGGGTTTATCATGAAACTGTAATTTAAAATTAGCAGAAATTAAAAATAAAATTGTGGAATTAATGTTCAAATTAGCAGAAATTATGATGCTGACACACACATCAATAATAGCTCCTAACATTTCAAATGCTACTCCTCTGGTTGTGTTTGTATAATGACTGTAAGAGATCCATATTTATTGATCTTACGAAGGAAAAGTTAACAACCCAAGCTTTTATTTTTGGGGAAATGAAGACAGGCATTTTTATGCAAATCGAAATGGCAAAATACTTCTCTGTCCAAAGATTTTCACTGGAAAAATGGATACAGGGGACCATTATAAAGTTTGACAGCAGCAAATACCCAGAAAAAAAATGGGGAGTAGGAAAAAAAAGGTATCAGGGACACTGCACCGTTTACCCATTATCAATTCTTTTCTTCTTCAGAATTTTTGCTAATTTGTTTAGTCCACGTAGGCTGGTAGTGATTTCATCATTCATAGTTGCTGAATCAATTCTCATCTGTGCTTCGGCATACGTAAGAGAAGCCTTGAAGAGGTTAAAACAAGAGATACCATGATACGTAATTGGTTACCGAAAAGAAAAACAGTTCTGTCTTGCAGAAACTGCAGTTTGCTCTCAAAGTCAGTTCACAGTAACACAAAGCTTCACATTCAACACCTAAATGTATGTCATTCTCAAAGAATAATGGACAAAATAGGACAGATCTATGCGAGAAATACCAGAAATTAAGAAATACCAGGCATTTACAGTAGTTTTTTATGCTGAGCAGATGCATTTTATGCATCAGAGGTCCAATTTTCAAAGATGTATTAAACACCTACAGACTCTACTGAATTTAACGGAAAATTATGACTAGTTGGTATATACAAACCATATCCAGTAGATACAGCAATATTTATACTTCTGAATTGTCATAACTTATATACTGAAACATCGTAACTTGATATACTGAAATAGCGTAACAAAGTAACTGCACAAAAACACATTGCAGTCTTAGAGGTTTGAAAGACCAGGGCAGATTCTAAGTTTTTCTTTATTTTTAGGATTTAAGCGTCATTTTCTAATTCTAGGAAAATATAAATCAGTAAAAAGAAAGAATAAAACTTTATTATCAAGTCTGTTGATCACTGTTTTTATAAAAAGGTCTCCAGCTTTTTTTTTTTTCAGAAGTATAATAATATTTATGCGTCTAACCTTGGAATTAATAATACTCTTCGTAAATCTGGTTTTTAGAATTTCAGCCTTATGGTTCATCTCCCATATACATGAAAATGCAAGCCTAAGAGAGGGAGAAGGGTGGAAAAATCTGTTAAAAATCTACATATAAACATCTGGAGTTTCTTGTCAGGATCAAAGTATGGCTCATATACATATACCTGTCCACATTAGATCTCAGGGAGCATAAATTGGAACTGAGTAACTCTGGAACCATATCAATCCTCTGCAAAATAAAGAATAAAAATAATGAGTATTTATTGTAATTTCCTGATTTTTAATATACTAAAAGCTTGTAAATAATAGTTATTTTATTGCTAAGAAAGCTCATATTTCTGGAATAAACATAAGCTACTTCCAAGGAAATAAATTCCAAGGTCTATTTTAATTATTGGTTTTTTAATAGCAGTTATTTCTGAAAAGAAACTGTGGTCTGTGAAAAATAAGTTAAAATAAACAGGATTAAGTGTACAGTTGTAATGAATACAAATCAGAGGAAACAATAGAGATTTAGCGATCACAAGAAAAAACAATGGAAAATATATAACCAGGCTACTTCAGCAATTTCAAATTGTTATTAAAACAGTAGTCCAGTTTCAGAACTATAGGCTATTAATGCTTCAAACACGAGTTGAAAGGGATATTCTACAGATCATGGATTTTAAAAGAAAAAAAAAGAAAAAAAAGTATTTCTCCTTCTTGCTGGGCAGGCTGAATGACCGAAAACACCTTCATTTTGATAGTCTGAGGAAATTAAGTGAAGCCCAAAGGAGCCTAGCTGGTTTTTTTCCCCCCACACTTAATTTAGAGACAATGTCTCTACTCTCAAGAATTAAAAGAGGAAAGCATGAAAAATCTAACTGCTTAATTGTACAAAAAGCTTTTTACATAGAAAACAATTACTTTTTCACACAGATACACTGTTGTTCCTCTTTTTGCCGACTCCTCATCCAAAGCATTTCCTGGACGAATAAAATGACTGACGTCTGCAATGTGTACACCAACCTAAAAACCAAGCACCGTATTATGCATCTTACAAAAGAGAAGTAGTTCTCAACATGAAAGAAACTTATCTCAAGTTTTTATTTACCACCCAATAAGGGCATACATACATTTAGTGGAAAGTTCTATTAATTACCAATGCAACTCTTGCCTGGGGGCTCAAATAACCTCTTTCATTTTCTTCAAGGCTCACTGCAAATCTGGTTTTGTTTTTCTGTTTGCTAGACCTTCCAATCTGGCACATTCTGCTATTACAATTATAAATTAATTTATAACAAAGAAAATCGACTAAATCAGATATAAGGGAATAGAGAACCGATGTTAAGTCTGTAGCTTTTTAATACTTCTTCTTTTTTTAAATAAAATAATCATTCTTTAGGCATTACAGCAGTAGTTTCACTTTTTCCACAGACAGTTCCTTACCCTAGCTGTAGATATCTATGTTTATACTTAGCTAAAGCAGTAAATACATTCTATGTTAATTTCCCATGCCAAATGAGTAGAAAGCAGGGTGAATTTAAAAGACATTAAATTCCCACTTTTGACACTGATGTAATGTAAATCAACTCTCTTTCTTTGTTACCATCTCACAGTTGCGCTAACACCATTAATTTATTTTACAATAAAATAAATTGGAGCTTCGCTCATCTCATTTACTATTACTACTACTGCACTGTTTGTAAAATAAAGGAAGAAGTAAATAAAATAGTGACTGGCAGGATTTAAAAAAAAAGAAACAATACCTCTATATTTCCATTTTCTACTTCTCTACAATGTAATGCATCATCAATATCCGTACAGCCAGGAGGATCAACACTACAAACACATAAATGCCTTAAGTCTTCCCTGTATTTCATATCCTGAAATTAAAAAAAAAAAAAAGCAAAACTAAAAGTTGTTTTCAAGAACATCTTCCGTATCAAAGTAAAAATGCTCATTTGAGAAACGCACTTTGCATAAGATTTTCTAAAGCAATCAACTATTTTAAGAGTGCTTTTTGTTGTTGTTTTAGGACAAGATTTGCAGTAATATTTATTTATAAGATCAAAACAGATCTGCAGAAACTACAGAGACAGAAAAACTTAGAAAATAATGGAAAGAAAGTACTGAAAATTTTTCTGGTTTACAGCAAACAGGAGGAGAAACAGAATAAAACCGCAATCTTTTAATGATCTCAGAATTATCAGGACCAGGAATCAAGATTTTTCTAAGTGAAGTTTTGACTGATGTCCAGCTGGACAAATTTTTTAGGATATGAGTGCTCTCGGCTAACTTCAACTATCTAGACATCTAAGCCTTAGAAAACTTAAAGGAACTGCACACTTTAGAAGTGTGTACATTTGTATGATGGCTACAAAAGGATCACAGATGGGTATCTTAGACCTGTCCAAAGCTGACTTTTAGACAGGTAATTTACAAAAAGATCCCTCCTTCAGTTTCCACATTCAAAAGAAAGGGGAGTAGGTAATGAATTCTAATAAAAGTAGCCCACCTCAAAGAAATCAAAACACACAAAACACACAAACAAAAACATTCAGCCCAGCCCAAAGACAAATAAAAAAAAACATAGCCCAGACCAAACGAAAAACATATCATGCTCAAATTGTTCCCTGATGACATTTTTCCATACATTCTAAAGGAACCATTTCCCATATTTATGCTACTGGAGAGAACACGAAATTCACTAACAGCTTTTACAATGACCAATTCTGCAAACACCAATTTATCTTTCTCCAATTACTTTGCTAGATTATAGCAGGATATGTTAAAGTCTCATCTCCTCAGATTATTTTAGCGATGACACAGGCTGACACATTTGGTTACAAAGCTATTTAGCATGATGAAAAACTCTTAGGGATGGTCTTAAAATTATTTGAATTGTAGTCTCTCTCTTTTGCAAAACCCCCTTTTTTTGTATTTTTATTTTTTAATGAAACCTGTAATATAGTTTTTATCTTAAAATGTCTATCCCTAACAAGCACAATTTCAGCCAGACACAAAAAGCTTGCAGAGGCCTTGTTTCCATGGGAAATCCACCTGAAAGTCCACCCGAAGACAAAATGGTTTTGGACAACATTTTTCCTCTATTTTTGGTGCACTGGTATATCCAAGAATGTCACAGTTTGATTTGAAGGAGAAGGCACAGTAATTATTACAATTATTTAAAACTTATTACCTCTTCTGTAATGCTCCATGGCATTTTTGGTAGGAATTTAAGGACACCCTGGGAAAAAGGCTGATGAGGGACATCATGTTCAAGCAGAAGAACTTCTGTCTCAGTCTCTTTATCTCCAGCGCTTCCCAAGTTCTTTACAAAATGACCCTGAGAAACAACATACACACATACAAATATATATGCGCATGCAATATTGTCTGCTCAAAAATAAGTATTTGAGACCATTATCTCATAGGTTATTAGTATATTAAACTACATAGAAGGAGTAATCTTTACTTCTTCAGTTAACTTTCTCATCTTTAAAGAGAAATTTAATTTCAAACATTTAATTGATTCAATAAATCTGACCTTTGTACCTCCCCCTCTTTTCCTATAACGACACTAAATTCTCCACATTAAAGACTGCAAAAATTGTAAACGTGGCAATTTGATTTTGCAGGAAAGAAAAAACATTGCTGTATAAGCAGCAAAACTAGTAAGGTCTAATTTCTCCATAGAAAAACTTTGTGCTACACATCGCACTGCATAACACGTTAACTCCACTTCCCTTCTCATGTGTCTCATCCTCTGCAGTAACGCTGTCTTTGTCGAAACGCTCCTTCCATATATTCCAAGTTTCCTACGCTTCTCTAAACATGCATGAGACAGCTTCGTTACAAACTATGCATTCCTGCACAATCCAATAGACGCCTCCTCAAAACCTAATGTTAAACACAAATTGAAGCTAGTGTCCTCAATTTGTCTTACATCCTCCTGTATAATTACAAAGAAAGTTTAAGAACTTAATTACCCATATCTCTGCACCTCTAGCAATTTGACTGAATTTGGCCAATGCATTTAAAACTACTTGCCAGGATGTGTGGTGTGTGTGGATGGGCAAAGCCACAGTGAAAGGTTCAGAACTCTAGGAACCCAGAGTAAAAAAAGGTGGTTCCCAGTTAGTCTAAATAAAGCAACTTANGGGGAGGATGACCTCCCTCGACCTGCTGGCCACACTCTTCTTGATGCACCCCAGGATGCCATTGGCCTTCTTGGCCACAAGGGCACATTGCTGGCTCATGGTCATCCTGTTGTCCACCAGGACTCCCAGGTCCCTTTCCTCAGAGCTACTCTCCAGCAGGTCAGCCCCCAACCTGTCCTGGTGCAGGGGGTTATTCCTCCCCAGGTGCAGCACCCTACACTTGCCCTTATTGAATTTCATAAGGTTCTCCTCTGCCCAACTCTCAAGCCTGTCCAGGTCTCCCTGGATGGCGGCACAGCCTTGTGGTGTGTCAGCCACCCCTCCCAGCTTTGTATCATCAGCAAACTTGCTGAGGGTGCACTCTATCCCCTCATCCAGGTCATTGATGAATATATTGAAGAGGACTGGGCCCAGTACTGACTCCTGGGGAACACTGCTTGTCACTGACCTCCAACTAGACTCCGCGCCCCTAATCACGACCCTCTGAGCTCTATCTTTCAACCAGTTCTCTATCCACCTCACTGTCCATTCATCTAACCCATACATGTTCAGTGCAGAGCCAAGGACCAAGCTTTTTAAGTATGATAACTCACACCTGGTTTTTTGGCAGTATGAGTAAACTAAATCATTTAGGGATGGTCAAAGAATTGCATTCAAACAACTTAAAATTCATGTCAACACGTTTGGAGGTTACTCAGCGTTGCAGATAATAATAAATAATAAACATCTTATCTAAGAAACACATAAAAACTGGATAGATGAGAGTTCAGAAGAAAACACTTAAACTTACATTCGGATACCTGGAATTCCTGGGCCAACCGTCAATAGCAACAATTATTCTTTGTCCCTCCAATGTATCTGCTTGTCTCGTTTCTATTCGAATGCGAGGAATTCTGCGATCAGCTGGTGTAAACAAATGGCGCCTTGCCTATTAACAGCCAGAAAAGGAACAAGCAATTTCTAATTATAGAAAAAAATTAAAATCTCTGCACTTACAGTAACTTGATTATATTCTTACCTCTTTGATCTGTGATTTGGAAAGCATGCCACAAAACGGTCGCCAGTTTCGTTTTATAATGCCCACTACTCTTCCTGTAGGTCTCAGCATGTCCTTGTTAACAGAAGTTTTCAGCTGGTAGAAAACACGGAAGTTAAAAGCCCAAAACTGTCTGAACTCACGGTAACGTGTTTGACTATAGCACATATCTCAAACCTTGGTGGTAACAACTTATGTGTCACTATAATGTCATAAATTCTATCAGGACTTCATGAACAGAACTATGCCTCCTTGGGCTTTGCACGACTTTCAGTATTTTTAATATGTGACATGACTAATTTCGTGGGGTTTTTTTTCTTTTCCAATCTATTATTATAATTTTTAGGAGACCTTCTATGTTGCTTGAAAGTTCTCCAGTAATGCTAAACGCAATAATGAAAAAACACTCCCATGGAATTCAGTGGGAGGATCAGGTTTTTAAAGAAATGCAAACATTTGTTGGACAGGGTATACATGTGTGTGCAGTGTGTGCACACTAAGTGAAATTACTGCAAGAAGCTAAAGAATATTTTACAAGTGGTTCCAAATGTATGCATCACCTATAAAAGCTGACACGTTAACTCCACTTATGCTTGCTCCTATTCTAGCAAATCTTAATCGTCACATCAGTACATAGCTTTGTATTAGAACCTAACTACCACTCAGTAACTTTTGGATGTAGTAAGTTTAACAGAGTAATGTGGGAAATTCTGATTTGGATTAATTAAGAAGTATCCATTTTATACATAATCATGTATTTAATGCAACTGTAGGACTACAATTAAGTTTCATAATTTCCAAATTCACAACAGCTTTTAGGAGTCAGTATAAAAAGGATATATAAATCTAAAGCCTAGGACTGTCAGGGTAGTGCAGATTTCACCTCTATATTAACATAAGAGTTAAGTAAAAAATTATTTATTTCATACAATGCTTTCTTTCTCCTCTTCTTTTTCTATGTCATCTTCATTCTGGCCATCATCTTGCAAGACTACTGAAGACGGTGCCACCCATTCATCTTTGGCCAACAGTTCCACAGCTACAATATCTTCATGAACTGCTCGATTTAAATGTTTCAATCCCTGTATAATTATCTGTATTTTTCAGAAAACAAAAAGAAAGTGCAAATATTCATGATAGCAACAGAAGACCCAAATCAAAGCACTATAACAGAAGAGTATACATGTATAACAGGCTCTGCACTCTAAATATTTAAAGGCATGTTTGTGAGGCATTTTTTTTCCCTCTGCCTAGGTTTCATTCAGTAGTGATGGTATTATTTCAGGATTACAATTACCTCTATAAAAATAATTTGTTTTCCCCAGACTTCTTTTTTTATTATTATTTAAATGAGACAAGCCTTCTATTTTTGCAGGCTAGGGGACTCCACATACTACTGGGACAGAGGAATAAAAGAAACGGAAAGCCAGAGAAGCACTTCCAGCTGCCACCACAAATAGGGAGGGAAGAAGCAACTGCCGCTGCTTGGAAACAGCGTCTGTACAACTGCACCGACAAAGAATCCCGTAGGTAGACAGCTGGGTTAACTGCTTGGAGGGGAACAGCCCATTTATTCATCACCAGGTATGAAAATAGCAGGGGAAATAAAGCAAAAGAGCCCCACGTGGGATGTTCACCAACGTTTTTCGGAAAATCCTCCTACAAACTTGTTTCTCCGTCTTTCACCATATATTTCAAAATATTTTTTTTTAAACCAGTGTTATATTAGAGTCGATTGAAAAACTATCAACAAATAAGACTCAGCTTTATTTTATCAAATACTTTGTCACAGCACAAAGCATAATTTTAAACACATGATTCTCTCTTCAAAAACACCACAATCAACATTTCAATAGTCTATAACCATATAAAAAAACAAACAAAAAACACCAGAAGAACACAGAAGATGAAAAATTACTATAATGCTCCATTTTAATACACATCACCATGAAATAATTACATTTTAAGTCATTTCTGGGGCTATTTTAAAGTTCACAGCATGAAGACAAAATGAAAAACTCACCTCTTTGTTTTCTTCAGCATCTCCATGAACCCAGACAGTAGCTTCAAGATAATTATCTCTGCTTGCCCTGTAAGTTCCTTGGAGGTAAATACCAGATTTTATTCCTTGCTGCAACTTGCTAAGAGGAATATGTTCTGGGAAAATTATTTTTCCACTTTCTATTTCTTTCTTTACAAAAA
>VXBO01006523.1:28257-42237 GCA_013400135.1 Rhinoptilus africanus | reverse complement strand
AAAAAAAAAAAAAAAGAGACGAAATTTTCAGACTTTTGTATTCAAAATTATTCCAAAACAAATCTCAGGAACACGACATTCAAGCTACCAAACTCCAAAATTGTAACTATGTCTACATATGGATATGGACAATAATGAAAAACTACTATTAAGCAGTAATTTTCCTAATAAAGCATAAAAAGCACAAAAAACTGCACAAGTGGCATACGCTTTTATGTTGGTTTGGATATACTGACTAAACATAAACTGAGTGAAGAAAATATTGGCATAGTACTGCATAGTAAAGAGTATGGCACAAAGTTTAAGCACATACTGTAAGCTATATGAAACATTATGAAAATACAGTACTGTGACTACATTTTTGAGCGGTCAGAGAATTAATTGAAGCTGAATGAATTACAGCTATCTGCTGAAAAGATGAGCCGAGCCCTCCACGTTCTTCCCACTCTTGCATGTCCCACTCCATTCCCTCAGAACTAACTGTTGAAATTAATCTTCCCATCTTTTGGTGGTGTTGGCTTTCAGTAATATCAGTCTTACATGAAAATGTAACTCTTGATTCTGATAAACACAAAGCACAAGGAGATAGAAGAGGATGTAGCTCATCTTTGAGCTGTAGCCTGCACTTATGTAACCGACCATAAAAATCAGAGCTTTTGATAGAAGATGCTTTTGATCAATAATAAATTAACATAAACTTTCAAGTAACAGACACAAAACAAAGTTCTACATGGATTGCAATACACACTTACGTAGTTTTCATTTCCATTATTTCTAATATTTATACACTTTCTTTAACCAATGTTATTATTCTCATCTTCACATCAGTTATCTAAAGCAACTGGCTTTTTACAAATAACTAGATAACTACTAAGAGGCATATAAGCAGCTGTAAAAACAGCTGCAATTTTTTTTTTTCTTTTCAGCCATCAAAAAGTTATACTGCCAAAATGGTAATAAAGTCTAGAATCCTCATACTCTAAACTGATGCTAATAGCCTGAAATATGGTGTCGGATAATATAATGCAAACCATCTGTGATGAATTTATTTTTTAAAAAGAAAATAAACATACCCCTTCATCAGATACACAAGCAAGACGATCTAGAAGATCAGGATTAGCTGTCAAGCTTTTTATGTACTCCTCACCTACAAAAGGACACATGTAACTATTTATGCAAGAGATGCACGGGATTTAAGTACGTACAGACTGCTGAGACTGTTTATCTGAGCAATAAATTAAACATACACACCATTTCACTTACATGTATAAGCAGTTATCCCTTCCTCTAGAGCTTTCTCTTTATTAGTTCTGTCATTCGTTAAAAAGATAACTTGAATATTCTCTTCATCCTCTATTTTCTTCAAGTGGTCATTGTACCATTTTACTGCTACCCGAATGGCTCTGTCATTGCGGTCATTAGAAGTTTCTCCTTTCTTTTGCTCTATGTATGTTTCTCTAAATAAAAAAAAAAAAATTAAAAAGGAGGGAGGGAGGAAACAAAACAAAACAAATCCCAACATCTATCCATACTTACAAAAATTTTTCAGACAAGCAAGATCAAGACTGTGAGCCCAAAAGAACCACTGCTGTACTAATTTTTATAATATGTGTAACAGCCTGTAGGCCAGTGAAGGTTCAGGAGCCAGAAGGCTAAGTAGGAATGAAGCGTTAATTTCTAATACAACATTCTCACTGACGATTGCATTCAAGATGCTAGAAGTAGGGATTCATAATTCCTAGAACTATGATACTGCAGTATTGGAAACTACTTGTAAGCACAAATAAAGGCAAATTAATTGCATCTTCATTTCTTAGAGCTTTCTGTCACTAACGGATTTTTGAATTCTGCTACAAACTGAGCTGGCAATATTAATAAAGCACAGGAACATGTTTAAAAGAGACACTAAAATAGAAAAGGATGACCATGAGCCAGAAAAGGATGTCCAGGATGACCATGAGCCAGCAATGTGCCCTTGTGGCCAAGAAGGCCAATGGCATCCTGGGGTGCATCAAGAAGAGTGTGGCCAGCAGGTCGAGGGAGGTCATCCTCCCTCTCTACTCTGCCTTGGTGAGGCCCCACCTGGAGTACTGTGTNTCTATGATTCTATGAAAAGCATTATTCCATTGCTCAAGTTAAGTGTCTTGCCTGTATATTTTATTCAATATTCTAATCACCTTTTCATAATATATGCTTATACTAATTATAAACCAGAAAAGCTCTGGAACATGCAACCATTTCCCAATAGGATTCCTTAGAAGCAAACAGTTCTATGCACCCTCATCTAATTTTTTCACCTAGTTCACATTCCAGTGCTGTTTCCATCAGTACAACCTCGTTATACCCTATTCCACACCTTACCTGTGATGTTCATTGGTGAAAGAATAGAAGTGTTTTTCAGGGGTTTGAATCACATCCCTAATTCGCTTGTATACTGGTGCGCTCCGATTCCTGACTTCTTGCAAGACTGTCTGTAGCACGATGACATTCTTAATAACAGGATCTTCAAGTATATCAATCTGAGGAACAAAATGGAATAACAATTATCCAATGGATATCAATAACAATCACCCAATAACAATGGAATAACTATCCAATAACAGGACTTGAAGTATTTGTTTGGTTAATATGTAAAAAGCTACCATGAATAATGAATGAGTTGTACTACTTCTGCCTTTTCCTCTCACCGCTTGGAAACTGAATGGTATATTCAGCTGCTTCCTCCTGCTTGCAGGCAAAAAGTTCAAATAGGACCTGAATTTTGCTGGAGTGAAGATAAGGACTCTTTTGACTCCCACCAAGTTCAGCCACAAAATATGCGGGACTCCAATCAAATTTAAGGCCAGGTGTACGCTAGAAATTTTGTCTACATAAAATGTGTTCTTTTGAATTATAATCTTGGTAAAAAAAGGACATCTATACACAGTCTGACACTAATCAACATAATTTAAAGGCTGTCTGGATTCTGTCTTTGTGAGCAATGCAAACCATAATATAGTACCTGACCACTGTTACACAGATAACATGGACATGCCTGAACACATGTAGACTTAAGTTCTCCAAAACCAATCCCACTGTTGCACTACAATTTTAATTTCCAGAGATTCAAATCAACTGGAATTTTGTTAGCTGCTCTTCACCTTTTTGAAGACCTTTTTTTTGGAGGAAATTTGATAAAAAATCTTCAGCACTTTAGTTTGCCAACTCCCAACACCCATGGTGTGCAAGAGAGAGAAACGTACACCAAAAATCCATGCTTCCAGTCAGGAGAAAAAGATCTGAAAGCTTCATTTCCTAACCTTGTGACAAGGAACCAATTGTGCAAACCAATCTCCAAAATGAGACAGCAATAAGGCTCTAAAGAGCATGGCTAAAAGAGTTAAAAGCAATGCCAGGCCAAGCACCTCTGCACCTGATGTTTAGATGACCTAAAAGATTCAGAGCCACGTTGATAGGGCAAGAAATCCAGTACCATTTGATGTACAAGTTGACTTAACAGGCCAAGTCTTACTGTTGCAATCCTGTTCCAGCTGCTAGGTAAAACCTTTTCCTACCGTTACCAAGACTTCTTAATCCCCACTGCTCCAGTTCATGGCAGAGTACTGTAGCACATTCTCAGAGCGCTGTATGTATACACAAACTTTGACAACCGACACCAAGAAGTCCATGGCTAACAAGTTCAAAAAATCCCCTGACTTGCTGTTTTGGGAAGAAAATCCTTACTTACAACTTTTGGGATGGGTAACTGCTAAAACATCCAAGTGTTGTGTCCCTCTCCAGAGTAACACCTGTTAGGATTCATTAATTACGTCCAGTCTCCAATGTCTGCATGAGACTATTCTACTTTCTACAGATGTATTCAAAAGCAATAAAAAAGAAAAAGAAAAGGTGAAACATTGAGCCTCGGAATCCAGTACTTCCCAGCCTGGAGTTCTACTATCTGCACTGCCTAGACTCAGCCTTTGCACAATTAGCGGTGGGCTGTAAAGTCCACCTTGTGCTTCCAGAGTCGTCCAGGGGATGATGGTGCAGCCTCTGGTTACCTGAAATCAACATCACAGTATAAAGAAGCTAAGCTTACAACAGCCTCTGGGAAACAGAACAGGTATTTAGGAAAATTCAGGCTGACAGGACAATTCAGTGACCACCTGAAGACCCTGATCACTGCTTCAGAGCCTATTCGGCCTCCTTGCCTGACTTTCCATCCCCATATCAAAATACAAACAACAACACAAAAATACGCTGTTCTTTATTCCTACTGTTCAGGCAGCAAAGCATGAAACCGGAATATAGTTTAAAAGCGCAATGGACTCGGTGATGCTGAAGGTCCCCTCCGTAGCTGCCAGGGAAAGAAAAGGCTACCCATGCCGGGATCGGGAAGACCCAGGGCAGGGGGGGCTGGAAAAAGATGATCTTTAAGGTCCCTGACAACCCCAACCGCTCCCTGATTCCGTGACCCCGACAGCGCACGGCTCAGCGCGCCCCTCCAGCAGCAAAGCCCGAACCCCACGCCGAAGGGGAGCGGGGCATCTCACACCCACCCGCGTTTCACCAAGGCTAGACCAGGCCTTGAGGCCCCAGAGGGAGGCGGCGGGCCCTCCCCGGCGCCGGGGCCTGTGGTTCCGCTGAGGCGGCGGCCGCCCCCCCGCCCCCTTCCCTCCGCCGCCGGGAGCCGCTCACCTGGTGCAGGAGGAGGTTGGTGTCGGGCAGGAGGTAGTGCGNCACTCCCCGTTACCGATCAGGCGGTTGGTTGGTTGCCCGCCCGTTGGCTTCCCCAGGGTTGGGCGTCCGGTGGGCGGAGCAGCGTCTCCTCCGGCGTGGGGAAGGGGGTAGAGGCTTCCTGTGGCGGCTCCGGAGAGCTGGCCCCTGGCTAGCCCTGGCCCTAGGCTCCGGGTGCGGCGTCTCCTTTCTCTGCAGGCCTCTGAGCAGCACGCGTTGGTCTGGGCGTCTCTTCAGTACAAGCTGCGGTCTGTACCAGGTGGCTGTAAAGTAGCTGGGTTTTGGACAAGTACTAGCAAATTAGCCTAGTGAGAGCAACGGAGTTACATCTTCAGAGAAGACAAAGGTGGGTTTCAATGTGTTCCTTCACCGTTTTCTCCAATTGGGCTTGTTAGGCCCCGTACTGGCTGTTCTCTGACGCTTTGTGCCTCATGGGTCTCGGGAGCTTTCAGTGCTTGCATAGCTGACAGCGTGAACGGCAGGTGCATGTCTTCTGTTAGCTGTAACATCTTGCTAGTAAGCCTGATTCACACCAGCGTTTAGCTTATTGCAGTCAAAACCCTTGTTAGTAATTATTTAGGAAGAGAGTCCTCAGGCAGCTGCCCTCTTTAAAGCTTCTTAAAGTGTTATTCTTGTGTGAACAAAAAAATGTCATTGTGATGCTGAGAAGTATTGCTTAGTGGTCCTAACTGGTTATTTTTTTGTAATGACGCAATGCCTTTCACTTAATTGATTTTTTGCAGATAATTCTTGAGGGGGCTCACCTCAAAGTACAACTTGAAAAAGGTTTGCAAATAGTGAAACAAAATGTCGCATAAAAGCTCTAAGGAAATCAGGAAAGTAAACATTTCTAGCTCCTTGGAGTCTGAAGATATTAGCTTAGAAACCACAATACCGACTGATGATGTTTCTTCCTCTGAAGAGAGAGAAGGCACTGTTAAAATCACTAAGCAGCTGATTGAACGGAAAGAGTTGCTCCATAATCTTCAGCTGCTTAAAATAGAATTATCTCAGAAAAACTTGATGATTGACAATTTGAAAGTGGAATATTTAACCAAGGTAAGAAATGTTCTTCTTTTGTCATATAATCTTTTCTTGTTTCCGGTGCTCCTAGAGCATGATAGAAACCTCCATTCTGAAAGGAATTTCTGTGAATTGCATACTGAAAGTCTGCTTAGCTTTAGCTTTTTTTTTTTTTTTTTTAATGAGGAAAGGAGGAAACCAAGATGTGTAAAACTTAGCTGATTTGTCCAACACATTGTACTTATAAATGGATGAGGGAGATCAAATTAGTTTCTCCTTTTCTAAAAGCAATGGGAAAACACCTGTATTCTTCTGGAAATGATGAATAGTTTTGTTACAGATGTAAGCAACCTAACAGCGTTTCTGACCTGAACTTGCAAAATCCTAGAAAGTCATCTTAATGCTAGTCAGTGATCTACTAATGAAGATGTGGCTAGAATATACCAATGTAGGAGATTTTGTGGTGTACAGTTTCCACTAAGATACATAAAATTAAGAAAGATGTAAAAGCTTTGTCACGTTTGTGTACAGTCCACATGTACAATTTACGATATACTAACTGTGGCTTTCACTGGCTTGCTGCTCTGACTTAAAGCCTAGTTTGAAATCAGCTGAACGAGTAGCCATTTGGCTAAAAAAGATTATTGTAGGACTAACTGGTTTTTATTTCTAGTTCATTAGGGCAAAAACCATATTGGATTTTATGAAGCCTTAGCATATTTAGAGATACTGTTAGACAATCGTTACTGTACTTTCGAATGCACTGGGTTCTCCATGTTTTTCTGCGAAGTTTTTCTTGTTGTCAAACATGTTTTTAAAATTACCAAAGTAACTTCTTTTATTGTTTTTTATATCTATATTCTTTATATTTAGATTGAAGAGCTAGAAGAGAAGCTTAATGATGCAATCCATCAAAAGCAGCTGTTGTCTTTACGACTGGATAGTCAGTTGGCATTACAGCAAGAAGATGCTAGGTATGATGGAAGTAAAACAATAAAACTTCATCTTTAACTTACTAATATGAATCAAAATTAATTCATGGACAGTTGTTATGGTTTAACTCCAGCCAGCAAGTAGGAGCACACACTCACTCCCTCCCCCATCCCCAACAGGGGTGGAGGAGAGGGAGAAAAGGAGGGGGGAAAAACTTCCTCATGGGTTTAATAGAACAGTAATGGAAAATAAAATAATAATAATAATGATGGTAAAAGAATATGCAAAATAAAGTGATGACATACAGTTGCTTACCACCTGATGATCAATTCCCGAGCAGCGATTGCAGATTCCTGTCCCCTGGCCAACCCCCATTTATATACTGAGCATAATGTCTATGGTATGGAATATTCCTGTGGCCAACTTGTCCTGTCTGTGCTCCCTCTCAGCTCTATGGGAAGCTGAAAAAGTCCTTGACTAATACAAACATTACTTATCAACAACTAAACCAGTATGTGTTACCAACATTCTTCTCAATCCAAAACAAGCAGCTACTAAAAGAAAATTAACTCCATCCTAGCTGAAACCAGGACAACAGTTAATGGAAAATGATGATTATGAATTACAGGAATAGGATTTCTTTTGCAGATGATATTAGTATTTGCATTCTAAAAACAGTAATTCACACTTAATTTATATATCAGTAAATCTGAAACAAGCTCTTACTTGCTGAAGTTTATGATTTTGGTTTTATTGTTACCTGGATTCAAAATTTAATAGGAACTTGGAGTAAGAATGTTCTTAAAACCAGAAAAGAGCAAAAGGAGTAGGTAGAGGGGGCAGACTTCCTATCAATATAACTCTGCAGCCTGAATGACTTGGGAAAGGTAAGGGGATAATAATGTTTAGCACTTCAGTTAGGATTGCTTATTGGTCAGAACTGCTTTCAGTAGAGGATGCACCAGTTTATAGGATGTGACTAATTCAAAGTCGTATGCTGTAGTAAGCCTGGAACAGATTAAGGGATGTGAAGCCAGACCTGAGATCAGTTACAACGAAGTCTTTCAACTAAGAGCAGATGACTGTCAAAAAAATGTCTGTCATCCTGTACGCTTATTTGCACCAGAATGGAATATTTTTTATGTTGGCCATACTTGAGTTACCTGAGGAGTGCTCAGTGAAAATGTGCTGATGTGCAAATTGTTACTAATAGACATAAAAAAGTTGAACTACTTTTCTTTCCCCTGTCTTTTCATTAGTTTTCCTGTCAGTCTTTTACCTCACTTTTCATCCCTGTTTAACAGAATCGCATACTGTGCGGAATATGTCTTGTGTGACTGCTTTGCTGACTCAGGATTTTCTGTTGTCTTTTTGAAACAAGCAGGGCAGACATTGCCTTGTAGTACTAGCCGGTATTTCTAATGTTACTCTGTGGTGGGTTGACCCTGGCTGTATGTCACCAGAGCTTCACTGACCTCCTCAGCTTGACAGCGGAGAGAAAATGTAACAGAAGTCTTGTGGGTTGAGATAAGGACAGGGAGAGATCACTAAGCAATTACGCTCATGGGCAAAACAGACTCAACTTGGGTAAAATTAACATAACTTATTGACAATCAGAGTAGAGTAATGAGAAAGCAAAGATCTTAAAACACGTTTCCCCCATCCCTCCTTTCTTCCTGGGTTCAACTTCAATCCTGATTTGCTCTATCTCTTGCCCCCAAGTGGTGCTGGGGGATGGGGAATTGGGGTTGTGGTCAGTTCATCACATGCTATCTCTGCCACTCCTTCCTCCTCAGGTGAAGGACTCCTCATACCCTTCCCTGCTCCAGTGTGGGGGTCCCTCCTTTGGGAGACAGTCCTCCACAAATTTCTCCAACATGAGTCCTTCCCATGGGCTGTAGTTCTTCACAAGCTGCTCCGGCGTGGGTCCTCTGTGGGGTCACAAGTCCTGCCAGCAAACCTGCAGTGAGGGCTTCTCTCTCTGTGGGTCCACAGGTCCTGCCAGGAGCCTGCTCCAGCATGAGCTCACCATGGGGTCACAGCCTCCTTTGGGCATCCACCTGCTCTGGTGTGGGGTCCTCCATTGGCTGCAGGTGGATATCTGCTCCACCACTGACCTCCATGGGCTGCAGGGGGACAGCCTGCCTCGCTGTGGTCTTTGCCGTGGGCTGCAAGGGAATCTCTGCTCCGGCATCTGGAGCACCTCCTCTCTCTCGTTCTTCTCTGACCTTGGTGTCTGCAGGGCTGTTTCTCTAACGTATTTTCATTCCTTTCTGCTGTTGTTCATCTGCATCTTTTTTTCCCCTCTCTTCTTAAATATGTTATCCCAGAGGTGCTGCTGCTGCTACTGATCGGCTTGGCCTTGGCCAGGGGGAGTCTGTCTTGGAGCTGGTGTTGGCTCTATGGGACATAAAGGAAGCTTCTGGCAGCTTCTCACCAAAGCCAACCCTGTAGTCTCACCACTTCCAACAGCAAAACCTTGCCATGCAAACCCAAAACACTTTTTAAATAATGTAGGAGTTACTGCATTTTGAAAGATGATTTGATTTGAATACGTTCTCAAGAGTTACAGCTAAAACCTCCCAAAAAGGAGATCAGTTGCTTTGATTTAAATAAGATAAGCACTTTGAAACATTACGAAGTGATGTGCAGTTTCTCTTGTTGCGTAATAACTTGTCACTGGTGGTAATGACAGTGTTTTAAGGCTGGAAGTAAGGCTGCTTGTTTAAGGGTAGTGGTGTTTGTGTTTTGTTTGGGTTTGTGGGTGGGTCTGTTTGGGGTTTTTTTTTTAATTTATTTAAAAGAACCCCAACTTTGTATGCTACACTGAGTAGAAAATGAAGGGTTCTGTGTGAAATAGGCCATAAGCATGTATATGCTGAAACTTGGTAAGACACATACTGAAGTTGCTATTGCTTTATTTGGTATTTTACTAGTTCATTGGGGTTTGTGTGGAAATATATTCTGCTTTTTCATGTTTTTAACCTTTTAATTGGTAAATTAAAGATAATTTATAAATTCAAATCAGCATACGTGGAGACTCTCACTTCTCAGATTCAGCTTCGTATTGTGAATGACTATGAAGTTGCTGACTCTTTCTGTATAATCTGATATGATTGTGTAACCATGATGGCATACACACTTGTGCTAATTACCTAATATCTCCATAAATTTTCCCCTCTAGAAAATGAGCATAACTCTCTCCCTTGGCAGAGTTTTGTGAAGGCTTGTCACTTGTGTTACTCACTACTTAATGTCTTCTGTTTTCAAATCAATCTTGAAGAAAACATCAGGCTCTAATGAAACAAGAAATGGAAACTATTTTATTGAGACAGAAGCAACTGGAGGAAACGAATCATCAATTAAGGGAGAGGGCCGGAGATATCCGTCGTAGCTTGCGAGATTTGGAATTAACAGATGATTGCTATGAGAAACTAAAGTCTCTTCCTGAAGATCAGCTTTCTATCCCTGAATATGTTTCTGTGAGTATTGTTGGTTTAGTATTGGTTTAAAATACAACTGTGTCCTGAGCCTGGCTGGGATGGGGTTTATTTTCTTCACAGCAGCCTGAATCTTGCTGTGTTTTGGATTTGTGGCTAAAACAGCATTGGTAACACACCGCTGTTTTGGCTGTTGCTGGACAGTGCTTGCACAGCATCAAGCCTTTCCCTTTTCTGCACTCTGCCTTCCCCCGTCCCCTGTGAGCAGGCTTGGGGTGCTCATGAGATTGAGAGGGAGCACAGCGGACCCGAACTGGCCAAAGGAATATTCCATACCATCTGATGTCGTGCTCAGCAATATAAACTGGAGGTAGAGAGAGAAAGAAAGAGGGGGTTGCGAGGGGGTGGTGGCTTCCAAGGTGGTTCTTGATCAGAGACTGGCTGGGCATCAGTCTGCTTGTGGGAGGTGGTGAGTGACTGTCTTCAAGTGGTTGCGCTTTTTTTTTTTCTTTTTAATTCATATCTCTCTTTCCTTTACTAATGAAGCTGTTGAGAACAACACCTGAGTTTTCTTGCTTTTGTTCTTTCTACTTTCTCCTCTGTCCTGCTCCCACCGGAGGCAGCAAGTGGATGGCTGTATGGGTGCTTGACTGCTGTCCAGGGTCAACCCACCATAAGCTGCATATTGCTTTTATTTAGAATAAAAGGGGGTGTGTGCATATAGTAGAAGCTAGTCTATACTCCTAGAATTCTTATTTTTCCTCAACTAGAAATGAAAGACCTTCAGAGGCAGATGTACTTCTGTATCAGTCCATTTTGGCTGGATTCCAGTGAAAAGAAACTTTTAGTCCCAGATTCCAATGTCTTAAAGAGAGTAGAACTGCTGATGTATTTTAAGAAGGTGAAGCAAATGGGGTATTAAGATTAAATGGTGGGCGCACCTAGATGAAATACAGCAGGCCGAAAATAGGAATTTGAAACTCGGCTTGCTAGAACCACAAGTTGAGATGGCTCTTGCAAACATCCCTTACCTTTCCCTCATGCTTTCCATGTGGCCCTTTCCTATCTGACTAAACACAGGAGATAAAGCATACCTTAAAGTATACTTCACAACTAATTTTCTTGATTTAAGAAGTTTGTTAGTTGCGGTTTATGGGTAAATAGAGAGGTGGAGAGAGTACTCAGCTTGCAATAAAAAGACAATGCCTTCACAGACTGTGGTACATGTCCAGAGCATCCTGGTTCACTTCTGAGAATGAAGAGGATTTACACATGTAAACTTTAATTCACCAAATTATTAGCATTGTACTTACCTATAGAGTTAGTTACTAAGGGAGCTGTAAATAATGTTAAAAAGCTTAGTGTGTTTTTAGAGGTGTAAGTGCTGCTTGAGTGAGTTCTCTTCCTGGATGAAAGTGATGGCGTACTGTGCTGTAGATGTGCATAGAGAAGTAAAACTTGTCATTCTTACCTGCAGGATGTTCTTGGGAACATCTTTTGAAAAGTTCCAAAACTTGGACTTTTGAAAGTACTAGAAAAATCTTGTGTCTGAGAACAATAAACAAGAACAGTTAGCTTGAGGCCTTCTAGGTTATTATACCCTAGCGATCTGCTGTACCCACTGTTCTCTATAGAAGTATTGAGGGTTTTTTGTTGGTTCCCGTGCAACCATGATCAACAAAGCAAACTTTTAACAGAACTGAAATCCATGTCAGCTTGCCTGAAATCAGTGTTCAGGAAGCTCCAGGACTTCAGGAGCTGATTGACAGTCAGTACAAAAGACTGTGTAGTGAGGCAGGACAGATACTAGGAGTTAGTAACTTTGCCAGCTGCTTTAAGGGAAGCTGTCAGAGCACAACTGGAGTGCTTGGATTGTATTTGTGAGTAGAAAGCAGCTCTAAAAAAGATGTGAAGTGGGAGACATAAGTAATAGCCACCTTCTACCCCTAATCTGCCTTTCTTTTCTTCTCCCATACAGCAGTAAATGCTACTTTTGTCTGTGACTCAAACTCCACTGCTTATGTGTTCAGTCAAACCCCTTTCCTCTTTACACATGTCACTTTTTACTTCTGAAGTCATCCTTTTTTTGGACAAAATTAGTTTTTTTTCCCCGAAGAAGACATTGTAAAGATATATTGTAGAAAGATGCTGTTTTCTGCTTCTCCTCTCAACTTCTTTTGGCAAGAGGATCACTGTGAACCTCAAAGCACCAGTGAAGCTCAGTGATTGTTTATCATTACTTTGAGTTATTCAGCTGATACAGATGCTGGGAGGCTACAGAACTGTTTTGCATATCCTGTCTGTGCATCCCTTTAGCTTCTGAAGGGTAGGAAAAGCATCTTGAAGGGAAAAACTAATTTTTCTGGTGCTGTTTTCTGCTTTGCTTACCTAAGGAAGAACAGGTCATTTCTCAGGCAGATAAAATCTCTGGCTCCAGATCAACGTGCAGATTAATCATATGGTCTACTGATATTAGGGTAAAATTCTCCTTGGCAAGAAAGAGTTCTGCTTAGAGAAAATGTCAGCAAGAAATTTCCAGACTTTTTTTTTTTCTGTTTATCGATTATAAAACACTTCCGTACAATTCTTGAGGATAGAAGTAAATGTATATATAATGCTTACGCTTTTTTGAAACCTGGTATACTGGACAAACAGGAAGTGCTTAAATACAGATTTTGTGTATAGAGATACTGCAAATTTAAAATACTAGAACAAACGTGAGATGTTTTTCACTGTTCTTCCACAAAGGGGTGCAATAGTGACATGTTAGAGTGGGTGATGTTTAATGTTAATCATGATGACAAATGAAAAATGATGTTTTAAGCATCTTTTTCTTAAAGTCACGCTTTTTGTTTTGAACTTATATGTAGAAATTTTGTTTATTTTTTAACCTATAAGAATGATTTATTTTTTTTTAGAAACAGCATGTGCAAAATTTTAAAGCACTTCAAGGTGCTGAACTGATGCTTAGCAGCTGAATTGCTGAATTTGTTTGGTAAAGTGAAGCGCTTGTGTACTCTCCTTTAAATTATTTTTTTTTAACATGTTGCTTAAAAATGGTATCTGTGAATTCTGTTTGGTCCAATTTTAATCACCATGGCTTCTAGTTGCGTTTTTTTGCTAACTAAAGCTTAGTTGCTCTTTGTTTAAGCAGTTAACTGAGACAACTACTTTCACATAACTTTATTCAACAGAAGCCAGCTTTCTTTTCCTCTGCACCCACCCATTTTTAGCTTAACTCTAGTTTTCCGTAAAAAGTGGTGGGTACATGCTAAGAAGGTTTTTTTTTTTTAAATTGCCTAGAAAGTGGTAAGTTTTCCTTAGAGCACATGTATATAAATTTGTAAATTTTAAGATACATAGTGGTGTGTGAAATCCCATGACAGTAACTTTTGTTTCTGCTATATTGATTTGGCAAGAGGCAATGTGTGCTTTGACTGCTGAGTTGCACGAGTGTTTATTGTCCATCAAGCAAGTGAACTAACAGTAACAGTTGAACTTCTGCTGCAACCTTCCCCTCATCTGCTGCACCCATTTGCACTGTCTTGTTACCATGGATTGATCTTTTCTTGGGAAGGTTGTGCAGATACGCTTGTGCCTGATACCTGTATCCCGTGTCATCTTGGTTTGATACTGGGTAATCTGCCTTAGGGTTGCAGTGGTTCGGGAAGTAAATGTGACATGATGTCAGAAGTTAGCTGTCCTAGGGAAATCGCAGTAAAAATGCAAGAACTTTAGGGAGAAGCTTTAAGTTTAAAAAGTTTAAGTTAAAAAAAAAAGCGCCACAATGCTTTAAATAGTTACCAATTAGTGACAGTCCAGGGTGTTTTTTAAGAAAAAAAATTTTAAATTCTGTAATTGCTTT
>VXBO01006523.1:0-26584 GCA_013400135.1 Rhinoptilus africanus | reverse complement strand
TCCTGCTTCCTGTGCTTGCTCTTGCATTTTTCTTGGTGCAGATTCAGCACACTGAACTGTCAGAAAACAAAACTAATCTCTCTCCATTTCTACACACCCCATAAAAATTTATATTGGCGTGGGGGAAGTTACCAAGTTAAGGTGGTTTATTGCTAAATAGGCACTTTTATTTTTTTCTTTTACACTGTTAATCAAATAGGCTCTAGAGTTGGCATGAGTAAAGGGGTGGGACCATGTGGTCCATTAGCAGCTGTATTTTTTTTAATCAGACTGCCTTAGTTGAACAGTAATGTGTAGCTTTACTTGTATTCTTCTATTTTTGTTCGGTGACAAACTTATTCTTTCCTAGCTGCTGTTGTCAAACACTAAAGAAAGACACTGTCTTTGCTTTAACATTTCCTCCCTGCCACCCTCCCAAGCCCCAACAAGGTTCCTGGTAGGCACTAGAAATCATTTGAATCATCTTTGCCATAAAATGTTGAGCTGATATGGTTTTGGGATTATAGTTTTGTGATTTCAATTTTGCTAGTCTGAATTTTGAATATATGTCTTGTTTTTCTAGGTCCGATTCTATGAAGTAGTCCGTTCCTTAAGAAAAGAACTAAGTGATCTGCAGATGAAAAAGGGAAGCCTAACAGAAGAACTAAGTGCGTACAAATCCCAACTGAAGTGTCTAACAGAGGTTTGTGCAGCTTAATTATCTCAGTTAAGAAACTATGTAAATATATATATTGTGAAAAACTCATTCTCCAGGTCATTATTCATGTATGAGATATAAAAGGGTTTTTTTCTCTTTAAAAATTAGCTTGGGGAGGAGGAGGCAGGGAGGGAGGGAGAGGGGAAGCATGCTATATACGTCCTTGCATAACATCTAATTTTACGTTACGGCTCCCCTGCGAGATTTGTTCATGAAACTGTTCAGGATAGACTCTTACCAGCTCTTTTGTGCTTTCTGAGGGCAAGGTTCAAGACTGGGAAGGAGGTACATGCAGCAGTAGTCGAAGACACAATGATAGCTCAGTATATAGATTTTGAGATGATCATGTCCTGGTAGTAATTTGCTTCATCTTTTGTTTTAATGATATAAAAATGCTTTTTTAAGACTTCTTTGGAGTTGTGTCTTCTCTGTCATGGTTTGCAACTTTTTATGTTTTAATTTTCCTATTTATTTCCATACTAAAGGATGGTTTGTTTTCAGGTAAGGTATAAATGTCGGTAGTAGAGAAAAAAATTATCTAAATAGGTTTACTTTTTACTTTCAAAGAGTAAAGCAGTTGCAACAGTATAAGTAGAATGTTGTTTCTAAGGTATTTATGAAAATTGTATGTGTACAGCCAGGATGGTTTGTATTTTATCTTAGTTCTGCATAAATCTGGGGTTGTGATAGGACAGTTTCAGCTACCCACAGTATATTTATCCAAGTCATGGCTGGCAGGGACTTAAATGCCACTATCATTTTACTACTTCTGAATTTGTTCTTTAGTTACCACATCTTTTTTTTTTTTTTTTTTTTTTTTTTTCCTTAACATTTACTTATGGAATAATCAGGTATAAAGAGATAGTTATTATACAGGATTATCTTGTGAAATTCAGATTCTTTTCATTTCTATTTTTGAATGAACTAGAAAAAGTAGTCAATAAAATTTTTGCATTTATGTGCTTGAGCATTATTTTATGTCATCATCTCTGGTCATAGTTGAGATTAAATTATTCCTCTTAACTTCCATTTATATGAGCATTTTCCCTCATTGTACATTTCACGTGCTCTGATTCAATAAAATTCTACATGAGGATGTCAGCAATTGAGATTTGACTGACATCTGTGTTAATTTTTGCTGCAGCAATTTAATGAGATAGTAGATAACAATTGAAGTTGTGCTAGAAACAATTTTCTTGGTATGCTGACCATTCTTTAACATTGAAACTTTTTGTACCACACGGTGGCAGCATCCACCTTTCCCACTGATTCATTTTTCAAAGTTTGAAGTTTGCTGCGCTTTTCTTTTGATGCTGATGAGAAAGCACTAGAATGTTGCCTGTGTTGAACTGAAGTGGTTCTTTGAATGCTTATACCCTGTTTGCATGATCATGCTTAAAAGGAGACAACTAATGAGAATGAGTGCCTTGTTTAAAAAAATAAATAAATTAGGGAAGAGATCCAGATGTTGAAATGTCACAAGAAAAAAAAAAAGCTTGCAGTTGTTAACGAAAATAATTCCTTATAATTGTCGAGTTTCAGATAAGATCACTTACTGCAGTTCTTCCATATGCACCAAAAAAACCCCCAAACCCAAGTCCTCACCCGATCTGTTATTCATAGGGATGAAGTTTTTTTTGATATGTAATGAAATGTGACCTGATCGGAGGTGTTTTATGTATAGAGAGACTTAAGAGTCTCTGTGTTTTGCTTCTGGCTAGTTCACATTTGTCCTAGTGACTTGATGAGTGTCACTATAAGAGGGTACCTCGAGCTGTTTCAGATAGTAAGGTAAGAGGAGCATCATCAATACGTGAGTATACTTTAGAGTCTCTTAATACACTTAAGCTAACGTACCTAAGCATCTTTTGCAGTTTACAAATAAATGGTTTCAAGGTGTACTGTTGGAGTAACTTATTGATTTGAGCTCCTTCGATAAGGTCAAGCTTTTTTGCAAGGAAATTTATCCGTAAGAAATCAAGCACAGTTTCATTCAGAGGTTAACTTAAGCTCTTACACTCTTCTTTTACTGTTTTTGTGGTATTCCAGTAATTCTTCATTTCCAGCTTCATGAAATGTAGGTGCTGAAGTTCCTTGCCTGTTATTTAGTAAGTTACGCTCTTCAAATCCTTCTAGTTTCCCATTGAATATTCCTTAAATTTTAAATTTTCTCCAGCAGTTGCAATATTCCTGTTTTCTACAGTTTATCAACAAAGTGTCTGTTCTGGGTTTAAAATTTCCTTAGAAAGCTACTAATACAGGCTTTTGAAATACAGTCATCACTGAAGTTATGACAGTCTTTTTTCTTCCCCCTTCCCATGACAATAACCCAATTCCTACAATAAGCATTCCTTTTTTCTACTATTGCAAATAATTTTGGTTCTTCCTAATGAGTTTCAACATGGTTTTCTTTTTCCTCTTTGTGGAATGTGGAAAGGAACTAAAATATGTGCTTATCCAAAATCTTTCTATTAACTACTAGTGGCTTGGGGGAGGAGGATTTTGCTGACTTTTCTGGTTGTTCATGGCTAACAGACTAGGTTAGGGTAAGTTTTATACGTGTAGATATTCACCCAGAAATAAAGTAATGAGAAATATGAATTAAGTATAGACTTGGAAAAAAGTCTATCGAGCCAATAAAGAACTGAGAAAATTTAAAGGAAAATCCAAGCTTGTTCAATGTGTTAAACCATCTCTAGGAAAACCTAAATGTGAAACGAATTCTTCAAATAAGACAACCATTGCCTAACATCAGGTATCTCATTTTGTGAGGGGATGGCTGTATTACCTTTAATGTGGTCAAAGGAAATTAACTCTTACTTTACTGGTTTTGTTTTGGAGTGTGAATGTAAGATGCTTAGATTATTTAATTTTTTTCTCTTCTCGTGAGCCTTTATAGACTGTTTTGTGGGAAAGCAAAGCAGCACAGTTCTGTTCTCTGAACGTTATTACAATGAGCGGGTACAGCTGACTATTGGTTATACAAAATCAGATCTTAAAATCCTTTAAATCTTTTTTGCTACATGCTGCCCAACACATCTAGGCTGACACAAAAGTGCCTGCAGTGTCCTGGTATTGTGTCCTCTCGGCCAACTGAGTTTACAAGCATCCAGCTGTATCAGCTAGGAAGCTTGGTTCTGTTAAAATTGGATTGTCATTGTAGCCTTGGAGAAGCTAATTTTCTAAGACTTAACAAGTCCAGGTGTTCTTTATCTCTTGGCAGTTCCTTAATTCATTTGTATTAGAATTTTATTTCTGACTTCAGGGCATAAGAGACATCTTTCAAATTGTTATCACCTGTATTTGTACTCTAGGTATATGGCAATGCATTTTGACGTCGTTGTTCAGAAGAGGCAGAAAGTCCTAAGTGTTTATCAGCCTCTGTTAGCACTCATTTAATTCTTAGTACGCTGAGGAGCAAGACCACTAGACCACGAAAACTCTCCAACTTCGTGACAAAGTTCTCTTGTTGATGGTCTGTTGCTGCTCTGAGTTAGCACTTAATCAAAGCCTGATGAATCCCTAACACAGACCCAGACGGGTGGGGAGCTGCTTCTGACAGCTGGTAGCAGAGAACAGCATGTGAAGACTGATTTCCAGCACTGGAACATAATCTGATAAACACAGCTAGTGTCAGGAGATCTTTGTCACCACTTTGTGTTTTTAAAGCGGTCAGTGTAAGCGGTTCTGCAGTACTGCCACTGAGTTGATGGCTCTCTGTACACAGTTGTTGCATCTGTGAGTTGGACCAGCACGGTTGCTCTGGTTCTAGGTAGAGCAGCAGCAGTCTGAAGAGAGGGGGTGGAGCTGGTAAAAGTGATGTTCTTATACTGCAGAGCTGAGTGATCTGTTACCAAATGTATAGCTCAGACTCGTTTCAGTCCTTCTTTTGCAGTGCTCAGTACTTCAAATACAAATAATGTTGGCACCACCACCTTTGCAGGTACAGATAGAGAAGAAAGTCCAGCTATAGCGTTGTATTACCAGGAGCTTCACAGAAACAAAACCAGCTTCTGATGTGTGTGTTCCCATGCTGAACGTTAGTGTACTATTTTCAGCGTTGTTTGCTTCCAAAGTGGTTAGAACCTTCCCTCATCCAGTTTTAACTTACTACTTGCGTGTTTCTCTCAAGGCTGGGAGAGAGTCTGTGAAGGAAATTCTGCTTTTCTTTGTAGCTCTAGAAGATTAAGTATTGCTTCTTCTGGCTATGAGTTTCTTGGCAATGTTTTCCTGGAAATTCGGTCTTCATACGGTTGTGTCAGGGCTTCCTTTCTTTCGTTATTTTTTCTGTAAAGCTGCCTTCAGGACTTGCAATCAAATTTATAGTGGGACAGTTATCTAAAAGCTGTGGTTAGCCTAAAGACGCAGATGGATGGATGTAGGACAAAGATCTCTTCTCAGACCTCGTCTCTGAATTGAGATTAGCAGCTGTCAGGTTTTGCTAGGCATACCTAACAATTTTCTCTGTGATAATGTTTCCCAGCTGTAAGAAAAACATTTCTGTTGTCTTCAAAGAATGAAATAAGCTCAAAGGATCAGTTGGCACTAGATGTATCTGAATGATGTAAAATTGAGGCTACTGTTGCTGCTCCAGAAGGACTGCATTCCCTAGGATTTCTTCTGAAGTTTGCCCATCTGTAATTAAAGACTCCACTCTAGAACCCTTCCCCAGCCCCCTGAGGAAGCAGTGCTTTGATTACTTGGTTTTCATGTCTCTCTAGGAAAAACAGATGAGGCCTCAGTCTTAGGTGAGGTGTGTGCCTTCTTTCCTTCATTATTGTTATATTTATCTTGTTCGGGAAAAAATCTGCAAAGAAGAATATTCTACCAATAATTACTAGCTTGGGGCAGCAGTTCCAGCATTTTCAAGACTCAAGAAAATGTATGTATCTGTGAAAGTTCCCTCTTCTATCCCATGTCTTTCTAGCTCTCTTGATATATAGCTGTGGCTCTTATAGACTGCTAGTTGTTGTTCAGAAGGACCAAATAGCTTAATTCTAGTCTCTAATGCAATTTATCTCAAGGATCCTTTTCACCTGAGAATATTTCATTGAAGATTCTCATCATCTCAGATGCAGAGAGAAAGGGCTTTTTATTCCCCTCACTTTCTTTCTGCAATAGAGGCACTCACGCCAAAGCTTTTATTTCTTGCAGAGCTTCCCTGTTTTGTAAGTAGCTCAACATTTTTGTTTATGATTTCTAGTGGCAGATAGTGCCCCATCTACAGTCCTTGGCAGATTACCAATTGCGTATCAACAAACAAGAAGAGGTGTCTTCTTCATTCAGTTATGTATAACTTCTTCCTGACCTTTGGGCGGTTGTATTCAAATATATAATGTATTGACCAATAATTTTTGAATGCATTCTATGTAAACAGGTTGAAGCAAAATGTAGTGTTTACTAAGTAGCAGTTCCTCATCCAAATAACTTGAGGGAGCTGGCTTTCACATCACAACAGTGTAGTAGCTTTACATTTGCCTAGGGCCTTAGCTACCTTAGGATATGAACAGAAAGTGCTGGCTTGTGTAAGTGATCCTTCAAAAGTGAAGTTCTTTTAAATAAGCTTTTTAAAAGCAGGGTCACTGTCTTCCACAGGCTTATCTCTTGACACCGTGAAAAAGGCGTGCTACTTCTGCTTGATTGGCTGATGAATCTTTTCCCTGCATTTCTGTTGTTTATCTTCTTATCCCCAAAGGGTTTTTGAAAGATCAGTTAATCCCTACCATGTATTGTGTGTCACCCAGTTTTTGTACTTGAAATTTAGGTAAGTATTCATTTCAGTGACTGCTATAAGATGCTTTTCATTCCAGATGGACAATAATAGTGAAGGTTAATATCATAAAACTGGCGTCTGTCATTATATCTTTAGTTTCCCTACCAGTTTAAGTCTTAAATGGTGCAGACCAGGCAAGTTCAGAATCTTCTTGCTTGAAACATCCGTCAACAGTGTTTGTAAACCAAATGGAAGCACTTCTTAGTAGGGACTGCTTCACATGCTCTGTAGAAAACACCTGTACTGGTTAATATTGGGTCTCTTGGACAGCTCTGTTAACAGTTTCTTAAAGCAATGTTTGCTTACTCATCTCATGCAGGAGAGGTTGGTTTGTGTTTACCACCTCATCTGTCTGAGTTACTACTCTTCAGTAGCAAAAATTAGTAAGAAGCTGAAGAAAAGCCATGCATTGATGGCAAGATCATCACAGTCGCGTTCCAAGTGAGGAAGTACTATTTGTCCTTTAATTTTATAAGGACATTTTTATTTATTGGTGGTGTTTCCAGGACCTCATTCTTGTCCTTGAAAGTGGTCTGTATCTTGATCCTTTTAAAACCTTTTTGCTTCAGCAGGACAAAGCTGTTCATCAAGACTTCCAAGCTATCTCTTGAAGATAAATTGAAAGATAAAGCTGTTCCACTGCAGAGATATTAAAATCAGTTCAGGGTATCTGGACATTGTTGTAAACTAAATTAACTTCATCCCATGCAAAGCAAGGGTTATTTTTCCTAAGCACAGGCAGCTTGATAGTAGGTCTTTAAGATGCATAGCTGTAGAAGTTCAGAAGCTTGTGTATCTGCTACCTGGAGATAGGCATACCATACAGGATTTTTTATGTGTTAGCCTATATACTGTTTACTAGCTTGCCTTGTCACATTTTTTTCCTGTGATTAAAAACGTTATTCATATTAAAAATATTAAATTTTAAAATGTGATTAAAATACAACTTTGACACCTAAAAGTAGAGTAGTTCAAAAACAGGGATCTGTGCAGTAGAGCTAGTATTTCTTCAAGAATTATAGTAAATCTTTAAAAACCAAACAACCCCCCTTTACTCATCTGTTTAACAGTTTGACACTTTATGTCTTAGTATCACTTTTGAAAAGAACTTAACTTCCCTCCCTTCCCTGGAGTTGTTACTGTTATGTGACATTAACGTGCCATTAGCAACTAATTTGTTTAAATAAAATTCAAAACCTAGTTTAGGTCTCAGGTATTAGAAGGAACTAATTTTGTAGATATTTAATTGTTCTGTTAATTGCTGCTTTAGAGCTGTTTATGACAAACTTGTCCAGAGGTTAACCAATTTAATTTTATACTCTTTGTAGCTTGGTAGTCTTTTAGCTGCTAAATGTGTAATACTGTAGGAGCTTCAATAGCCTGCTCTGTGTAGGGCGTATGAGTTCCAGCATGGTATTAGCAGCACAATGGCGCAGGATATCCACAGAGGAATTGTATCCAAAATTAATCTTTCAATTTGCACTTTAAAAGTTAAGTGCCCTTACAGCCAGTTCCTATTTCAAAATGAATCATGTTTGCACTGTATAGCAGGGTACTTGCACCTGTATGTACATGCTTGAAGCTCTAGCTAACTTGTAGACTAAACCTTTAAAAACAGCTGACAGAGGCTTTACTATTATGATGTCACCTTTATAAATGATGGCATGTTAATTGCTTTAAGAAGAAAGTGTTCTATATAGTGTTAATTTGCTTAATCCATTGATAAGGGTAAACATAAAAATAAGCCATATATACCAGTATGTTAGGATGAATAACAATCATGTCTTTAGATGACATGTTCTTAATGATATTCCATCCAAAATCTTCTCTTAATGTTGTAACTTTGATTGTGATCTAATGTGATTTTAGTGCAAGTGAAAATTACTAGATTTGTGAAATAAAAAAAAATCAAAGTTAACACAGTGGTCTCAAATGCGGAGGAAGAATGGAAATTAATGCTGATAGACCAGTAAATAAGCACCTTTTCTCTTTTTCTTTTTTTTTTCCTTCTTCTACTGAAGCTTCGGATGATATGCTTCAGCAAACATGTTACCAGATACTCACAAACTGTAACTGTCTGAAATTTTTCATGTAAGACAGAAGTTCCCAAACTTTCTGAATGGCTCGTCCTGTTTCTTTTTTTCAAATGCAACCAGCAAGCATCTTCACAGGGAAACTTGTTTGACAATATTATAGAGGTGGTGTGACTTTTGTGCTCCTACTGTGGGTTTGTAGACCACCAGCTGTATATATGAGGGATACTGGTCTTTGAAATTGTGCTAATGGACATATGTTAGAAAAAATAGGTACATTAATCAAAAATTCGGAATAAGATAAAAAAATAAGTCGAGTATCAGTATAGCTGGCTACTTTGTGACGTGTGCTAGATTTCCAAATACTGAGACAAAGGAGAATACTATCGCTTGAATATTTATAAGATGTCATCACAAAGCTTTGTCATTCATTGTTTTAAGTAAGTATCAGTGTATCTGTGATCATTTAAAAATGTCTTACCTTCTAGAGCTATGAAGACGAGAGGAGAAATCGGTCAGAGCTTGAGGTTCGATGCCAGCGTTTAACATTGGAACTGGCTGATACCAAACAGATGATTCAGCAAGGTGATTACAGACAAGAGAACTATGATAAAGTAAAATCGTAAGTATCTCTTATAGTTCGAGTGTTCTACTAACATACAAATGTTAATAGATAAACTTCAACCTTGATTGACTGTAGTTTTTAATTGGATTTTTGGCTTATGTACACCACAGATGTTTCATTACCTCAGTCCAATAATGGTTCATTTATGTCCTGTGGTATACTGCAGTCATGAGATAAATAACATTTTGAAATCTGGTGCATCAAATTATCTTCCTAAAAGTTTGTATTTAACAATTTACTGTGTTTTTGGAAGAGCCCACTAGTCTCATTGCAACTAAAGAAGTGGGAGTTGTTGGTGCCAAGCATCTTTTTTCCTAGTTTAAAAGCAATAATCTAACAAAAGGCCCTGTGCTCTACTGCGTGGCATCTACACAGTGAATTAAGAGGGAATTAATATTTAGCAATTTAAGATATCCTCGTAACCATACATTTGAAAAGGCTGTTAAAAGCACTCTTTGTCAGAGAATTAGTTTAAGTTCCAGGAAGTTCCAGGGTCTTTTTTCATTTTTAAAACACAGATTTTAGAGTTCTAGCCTGTGCTTCGAATGCCCACATCATAAACAACAATTGCAAAATAGTGAAAATTAACTTCTTATACATTCATATGCCTGTACTTCACAGTCCAGATTCCAAACCGCTTTTTCAGTGTGCTTGCAAGTACAAGAAATCTCGCTTTCAGCACATTGGTTGCGGAATGGATTAAAAAAATGGGGATTATGAATAGAAAAACACTGTCAGCTTCTTAGTTGTTCATACTGGATGAATTGAGGCACAACTACTGACACAAATGACTTCGCCACTAAGTCATTTGAAAGAGATCTGTTCACAGCTACATGTACTAAAACAACCTTGGAATCTACCTGGGAGCTGTTGCAAATAGGATGGATTGATGCTATGGTTTGCTTCCCATGTGCAACTGCATCTTAATAAGTGGATTGTAATAACTTTCATGTGAATGGCCCCAGTGTTTAACAGTGTACATTTAAAATAGCCTGGAGTTGAAAAAGGCATGAATGAACGTGCCAAAACTATATTTGAGAGAGTAGGTTGCATTCATCTGGGTAGGCACAGACGAAGGGGAGGGGGAGAGCACTGTTGGCATGGCTGCATGAGTGGATTTGGGAGCATTGCGGGAGTTAATCACTTCCAGGCTCGTTTCTGCCTTTTAAAATGCTATGTCAAATCTTCTGGTTCTGGTGTGCTACAAGTTATCTCAGTGTTAAAACTGTGCTATGCTTAATATAAAACTGGTTAGCTTTTTTCCAAACTGCAAGCTCATACTGGCTCATTCATTTCTCGGTTCTGATGGGGTCAGATAGAGTAGAGACATAGAGCTGCTTCTTTGTCCATATGGAAAGCACTCCTATTCAGGACACCAACATAATTTTTGTTGCTGTGTCATGTATATTTTAAACATGAGAAGAGTAGTACAACCCTCTCTGGTATCAAGGGACTGTATGCAAGGGAGAGTAGCAACTAAGAACGCATATGCACCACTTTCTGTTTGATTAGGAAGATGGGAATGAAGTTGCTTTAGTTTTTCATCCAACTTCAGTTTCTGCAGAAGATCCAAGAGAATGTCATGGGAAATAGCCTAAAAAGCTTGATAAAGCTAGAAGGATAGATAAGGGTACTTGCAGTACGAAAAGGAGAAATGTATAGGCCAAAGTTACACTAATGAAGAATAATCAGAGGAGGATGAAATAATTTAGGATAGGAATTCAGGATTATTGTATTATGATTTAGGATTATTATTTTAAATACTTAGAAATCAATTTTTTTTCATAAAATAAGATAGTGTTGCAGGTGTTAATAACTAAAAAAGGTAAGATTATCACTAATTGCCCAACTGGTTGGAAGAAGTCAGTGTTATGAAGTGGAAGAAGACTGAGAAATTACAAATGCACAGGAAAACTGTTCGTTACACTTTATGCATCTAATAGTTTCTCTTTTATTTTAACAGTGAACGTGATGTATTTGAACATGAATTGTCAGAACTCAGAAGAAAATATGAAATATTAGAGGTGTCACACAAAGCACAAGCTAAAGAAAGAAATGACTTATCAAAAGAGGTAAACGTAAAGTTCTTATTTCAGTAATTGTCTATTTCTTCACCTCAGAAATTTGATTCTTTGTCAGGATCACAGAATAATTTAGATGAGAATGGCCCTTGGGAAACCAGCTGGTCCAAACCTTCCATGCAGGGCAGAGAAAACTTAGGTTAGATTGCTGAGGGCTTTGTCAAGTTTTGAATATCTCCCAGTATGGAGATTCCACAGCTTTTCTGGACAATCTGTTCCACCTTCTTTATGAAAAAGTTTTTGTAAGATCTAAACAGTTTTTGCAGCTTTTTTCTCTTGTCTCTTGTCCTGTCACTACGCACTTCCAAGAGTCTTTCTCTTTCTGCGTATTCCACTTGGATAGATGAAGATAACAGTAATACTTTCCCCATCCAGATTTCTCTTCTTAAGGCTGAAAAAACCCTGCTGTTTCTTTCAACCCTTTGTATGTCACATGCTACATACAGTCCATGACCATCTTGGTAGACCTCTTCTGGTCTTGCACTGGTATGTT
Source organism: Rhinoptilus africanus (assembly GCA_013400135.1). Lineage (NCBI taxonomy): Eukaryota > Metazoa > Chordata > Aves > Charadriiformes > Glareolidae > Rhinoptilus > Rhinoptilus africanus. The sequence continues at coordinate 14,882 of VXBO01006523.1, read as the reverse complement.
AATGTAAGTCTTTATGGGGAAGACAGGAAGGGACATGGCACACCAAATACAGTCTCACAAGTACTGAATACAGGATAATAATTTCTTCACCCTGTCGGCTGCATCATTGATAATACAGCCTAGATAGGCACTTGGCCTTCTTTTGCTCTCAGGGCACACTTCTGGCTCACGTCTAGTTTGTTCAACTGATATTTGCCTACCTAATCCATATTTTGCCCATAGAGATGTTATGGGAGGTGAAAATGAAAGCCATTCAGATATCCAAGTAAATGACATGGGCAACTGTTCCCTTACCTGCAGAGCCAACTCTTATAAGGTTTGCTAGGCACAGTTTGGTCTTCATATAAATCCATGCTGGTTGTTTCCAGTCACCTTTTCCTTCCATATGCGTGGATATGGCTTTCAGGAGGATTTGCGTTATAATCTTTGCAGGGACAGAGATTAGATTTTCCAACCCAGAGTTCCCTGGGTCCTCCTCCTTGAAGGTGGATTCTGGTCGTCAGAAGCCTTGCTTACTTGCTATGATATTTCAAACAGCTGGCCAGTCTCCCAGTAACACTGGCTACCTCCCTCAACCTTGGTCAAGTGTTTTCCATTTTTGCCTGGGCTTTACGTACATCCTGTTTTACTGAGCCTCTAGCTTAGCCTTGCTTTTGCCTCAGTCTTCCAGACTCTCACAATTAGCTCAGGAACCTGGGACGCCCAAGGGCAAAATCTACCAGTGAAGGCTGAATGCTGCGAGTGTGTTCTTTCCCTCCAAAAGTGCAGACCTAGTTATAACATACTTTTGCTCTTTCTGACCCATAGTGACAGTAGGGCAGAGCTACTGAACGGCTTATGTTTTGTTGCGTATGTTTTTTCTAGACATCAACAGAATGCATAGTTTTTCTTTGTGACTCTAGTAAAATAATGGTTCAGTTGCCTGAAGCTTCCTTCACTGTGCCTTTACAGAAGTTGGTTCTGTGTCAGGAATAGAGAGACTGCTATTCTGGACATCTTTCCATGGTACTGCAAATTGACAAGAGGAATTCCAGTGCTGTTTCCCTTTTGGGCAGGATTATTTACTGGGGTTGATGGACTGTTCTTTCCTAACGTGTCTCCATTAGTCTTTTAAAGTCTTTCTGCTGGGAAAATGTATAAATGCCTCTTCAGCCACAGAGGGATTCTCATCTCTGTTAGCGTTCTGTTGAGTTCTGATCCAGTTAGGTCAGCTGCTTCACTCGGATCTCAGTTGTTGCCATTCTGGTAGCACAAGTATTTCACAGGGAAATGTATTTCTGCCGCCCTGAGGACGTTCCAAGAGACAGAAGCCTGTCAGGTCAACAGAAATGTCCCTTGCTGCTTCTCTGGTCATTAATCCATTCATCCCAGAGTCACGAATTCTGCTCAGTGATGGCTCCCTTACTGAGCATGTATGGTAACTTCTGGGTCAAGTGCCTCAAAGAGAAACACACGTAGGGAGTGCTTCCAAGTCCACTGCCTTGATCTATAGGACTTTTGCTGGTTTATATCCGTACGAGCTTTCATTGCTCAATATCCATTTTCACTATTTCTGCCTCTAAATTGTTCTTAGGGAGGCTTGCTTCACTGAACCGCCAGGATTAATTGTTCTCCTTAAGCAAGCAAGTTAGGATAACATCCTCCAAACCTATTAGAATCACTAAGGGATTTTTCTCTTCATTGGATGTAGGTATAACTTTACAACAGATTGCGGGATGGAGAAGAGGCTTTCACTGAATCTCAAGACAGAAACTTTTCGAGTTTATATTGTCATTCAATAATTATCAGACTGTTTGTAGCTCAGTGCAACTCTGATGCAAAAATAAGACTATTTTTAAGATGTGTTTCTGAATAGAAATCTTTCTAGGAAACAACAAAATGGATAGATAAATAATTGATTGGTTGTTCTGAATTATTTTATAAATTTATTCTTTAAAGAGAGATGACAGGGGCACTGCATGAAGAAGGTTGTTCTTGAGTTCTGTACTGGTCCAGGCAAGAACCAAATGGAGGATCTTTGTGTGTTAACACTTTGTCTGCTGGTTAAATGAGACTAATTACACCTGAGAAAATTCAGGGGAGATTGTGTTCCTTAGTGTCTCTGTATAACAGTGTTACAGACAAAATAGTGGCTCTAACTACTACTTTAAAGGTAGTTCTTCTGTGCCTAATTTTACAGGTAGCCATGGAGATACTCTGAAACACTAGGGAAGAAACTGAGTTTCTATTAGAAAATATCTTTTGTATTCTCTTTTCTATCAGTCTGAAGGCTTTGTTAGGCTGCTTATTCATCAGTGTTCTAGCATTGTAAGAGAACATCAAAATGCAGGTTTGTTCTCAGCAGATGAGTGGCCAAAAAAGTATTGTCATGTACGTCATGTTTGTATGTATGCATCAAGTACTGCAGTGTAGCAGCAACAGTGGCTTTTGTTCATGAACCTTACACTAAATTAATCTGAGAGGGAATAAAAGTAGCACTACTTTAAACTAAAATACCACTTCAAACTGTGTGATTACTTGAATCTCCTGGAAAGTCCATGGTGGTTTTTGTGTATGCTGATACAGTATCAGAAATTCTGGATTAGAATAGCATACGGTTGTGTTTACACAGTATTTATTCCAGGAGAGGAGGAGCTGGAGGGAGAGTAACTCCTAGATTTCTTTCTTCATATAGTAATCCATGATGTCTGTGTTCACTGTGGAGATATGTATAGCCTGTTACTTGGAGAGAGGGGCTACTTGTGTGTTTTTCTTAAATAGAACAAAGAATAGGACAGATATTTATACTGCACTCTGTGATGCTCAGCAAGTGGGCCGAGGGAGAGAAGCATGCCTCTAAGAGTTTGGGGGTTTTTGGGGGGTACAAATTTTCAGCTGTTTAACTGGTTGCTCCATGTCTTTGACATGAATATCTCCCTTAAATAACCTTTAGTCTTTTTATGACTCAGGAAGAGTGTATTCTATCTAAAACATTTACATGATGTCTTTAAAGCTTTGGGGGATAAATTTCTGATGTTAGTTATTTATCATTCTTTGAACTTGACATGTGACATCCTCAGGAGCTTAAATGGCAAAATTATTTAAGGTGATAAAACTGCGTTTTGCTCTGATGAGTAAGGAGTTCGGCCGCTCTGCACCAGTGCGCTCTGTGGCTGTTCTCTGACAATGTTCACCTCAAAAGATGGAAACTGCTCTCCCACACCACTTTCTTCTTGGAGTAGTAAAGATGACTGATCTGGTGATTGGGAATGCTGTTACAGAGAATTGCAAGATGCTCCTGTTTCTATTTTAGCATCAGTTCAGCCATCTGTAGCAACATCACGCTAAACGGAAGTCCAAACAAGGCACGCGTAACCCTCTTTGCCCTTGGAGCTAGCCTGAAGCATTACCTTGTCCTCAACAATCACGATATACTTCAACCCCAGATCTAGCAGTTTCACTATTTCTTTATGGAGCAATAATCACTCTGGTGCCCTTAAACTTTTCACTTCTGTTTCTGATGACAGGTTGGCACCAAGGCTCAACATCAGTCGAGTTGGCTATTTAGTACTATCATTATTCAGTACTTCAGTACTATTTAGATGCTGAGGTAGATTAAGGGGCATTCTTTTTCAGGTGCCAACTACCAGAAATAAATAATGAAAACCCATAAAATTATAATTTTATTAATGTCTTTTTTTCAGCATAAGTTTCTCTCTACTTATGTTAAACATAAGTATAAATAGAGGTTTTTTGTTCAGTTGATTTCACAGGAGAGAGTTAAAATGAAATCACAAATATGCCTACATAGGTTAAATACTTATCTTGAAGTTCAAGTTAAAGTGTTCTTTTTAATGCCTTTTATAGTTGGCAACCATACAACAATCCCTCAACTTGTTGCAAAAAGATAAAGATTATCTTAATCGCCAGAACATGGAACTTAGTGTTCGCTGTGCACATGAAGAAGATCGCCTTGAAAGACTTCAGATTCAGCTAGAGGATGCCAAAAAAGCTAGGGAAGAAATGTATGAAAAATATGTTTCATCCAGGTAAGTTACTGTGTCTTCACTTCTATCAGTAGACAAGTTATTTAACTGTTCGCCCTTGTTTTTTTGCACAAATCCTGTTTAATTAAAAAAAAAAAAACTTTCAGAAAGCTAGTCTATATTTGTCTAACTGGAAATGGAACACTTCTGTTGGGTCTTAATGTGTGTCAAGAAAATTTTTTTAAACCTTTGATATAAGACCATAGCAGTGAAGGTGTCAGTATTGAAAGTTTACAGCAACTGTTCTCTCAGGTGTATATAGAAATTTACGGAGCTAACTGTAATTACAGAAGAGAGGAAAACTGTAAAGTGCATATCTCCACCCTCCTCACCTCAAATGATGTTTATTGCAAACAGGAGTGTCTGAAAGACAATATAAATTATTATTGCAGAATACAATATATTTAATTTTCACAAATGTTTAAAACAGGACATAGTCTGTTTCATGTCAGCTATTAGAGATATCAGTCTTTCATACCTCAAGTTTGAATAGATTCTCTAAATGTAGACATGAGAAATAAATTGGTCATTGTATGCCATCCAAAATAGTAAATAGCGTCAAATCCTTATGCTATTTGAACTGGTATAGATATATGTACGTATGGGATGTTGAACAGGAAACAGCTACGTGTCTTGCTACATATGTAATGCTACACTATAAAATTTCAAGTCATATTTAGCTTTTTCTTAGTCAAAATTCAAGGTTATCCATTTCATGTTATTTCCCTACACCTACATGCCAAAAAATACTATTTCCGTGTACCATTGCATTATATCCCAAAATTACATGAAATATTTGCCCTTATGTTCTTCATCAGTAGTTAGTAGCGTTCTTAAAAAAACACCTGTATATTGAACAAATGAGCTTAGAGTATGAAACAGGACCAGCTTCTCTTCAGCTGCTTCTTTATGTTTGAACCAAGAAGACAGAACTGCAAACAGCATCTATAAATCTTGTGTCCTTGTACAACTAAGATGAAATGTACTGATATGACTCTCCTGTAATGCAAATAAATACAAATTGTTTTCTAAGTGGAAATGGAAGAGCACTCTAATGAAATTATCAGCTATGGAGTTCCAGCTCATATTGCTTATCAGGAGTGGTTTTAATCTATTTTTCCTGTCAATGCAGTCACTTAAACTTTTTTGGGGGGGTTGATTTACATGTGTATATCTCAGAACTTTGTTCACCTGGAATTTCTGCATTTTAAATAAATTTTTAAGACTTGCTTTTAAATGTGGTTTCAGAAAATCATGTAGGTCTGAGCAGCCTTTCTCTAGAAATATGACTGTAAGCACTGACTTCTGTAGATAGATTTTTGTTTTTAGAAAATCCCTGTGAAATCCTTATCCCGTAATAATGGTGTAGAGGCACTTTTAAAGAGCTGTCTCCATTTGAGGAACCTAGAAAGAGACGTATATAGCTTGCCTTTACCAGTTTGGGATACTGTGCAAGCCTGCCTCACTGTCCTCTGGAATATCAGAGGTCCGTCTCTTGCATTTTGATACAAACTAAAGAGAAATTCTGTGACTCCTACTTTGCATTTAGAGATCTTGATACTGTCATTGAGATTCTGTACTGTTACCAAATCTCTCTCTTGACATCATTGGCATTGATGACTCTCTTTGTGATGTTAATTTTCATAAGACAGATATTAACTTTGATGAATAATGCAGGTACATCTGCTGTCCTCTAGAGACTGTCTTTTGCAGGGACAATGTAGCATAGCAGAGAGGACAGTGTACTGTGGTGAGCAGCATGTGTAGGACTGCACTGCAGCTTGGGCAGCCTGGGTTGTATTCAAGATTCTGCTGCTGACCTGCTGATGAACATTGAATAAGTCGTTTCATAGTGTAAACATGTAATGTAATATGTAAAAATGTTAATGTGAGATTTCTCTTGTAAAATGGGTGGAACAGTATCCTCTTGTAAAGTGCTTTAAAGCCTGCACGTGAGCTGCAATGTTGCAGAAGCTGTTCCTTCTTCACATTTTCCCACGCACATGTACACGCTTTGTGTGCATCTTGTGAGACTGCGCCCCATACTGGGGGGTCCTGCCTATTCGGCAATTTAAACCATCCATCTCTCAGGTCAAATATCAACGGTATTAAGTTTCTTAGAGAGCTCTACAAATCCTATTTATTTGTCAGATAAATTGGAGAGGTATAAAAGTAGAGCAGGAGAAAACTGTACCAAATAAAAGACATTCTGTAGTCCTCAGGGCTACATCGGTTTGGCTAGTAAGCTTCTGTTTGCTACCTTTTGAAGAACTTGAGGCTTTTTAATGGTTGCTTCACATCTGTGTCTTTTGGTTGCTGTAGTTCAGGAATGAAGATGAACAAACCCAAGTATATCTTATTAGAAGTAAAGAATAATTCACCTTCTGGTCACCATCAGAACCGCTGACACTGGGGTACTGTAGTTAGAAAATTACAGACTTTAGGAAACTGAGGGATTACCCTGCCAAATTTTTAAAAAGACACACTTCAAAATAGGTTGAGATTGTGGCAAGATGAATGGCAGAAGTTCGTAGCTACCATTCTTGGGAATCTATGTGTAAGCAAGACCAACACAAAAGATTTCCCTTTATGTATTTAACCTTAAAACACAATCCGTAGTCGCATGGAGATGCTCGGATCACACTTAGGTTATTCACAGTATAAATCCTTATGAGTAATAGACCTGTAAAGAAGGTCATTGAAGCCTGCAGCCCGAAGAAGATGAAACAACTTGATAAAGCAAAAACATTCTTAATTACTGCTCAAGCAAAAGACTGTAACAGCAGGTCAGGAATCAAAATCACAAATGATAGTCCTTTGCTTCAGCAGCAACTGAGTTGGCCTTTATTAAAAGGCATTGTTAGGGCAGTCAAGCTATCTGCTTGGAATATGCCTTTTGCTTTACCATTTGCTTATTTTAGTTATCATAAAGATTAGTGAATTTCAGACTGTCTTCTGATGACATCACTGGGTGTTCAAGGCTTTTCCAGATTCTTCTATTTTTTTCAGTGAACCTTCCTGACTTTTAGCAGTCTTGCTATGGGGGAGGGAAGGTGTAATTTCTGCAATGACAGAATTTTTTTGGCAAGTAGTAATGGTAACAGCAAATTGTATAAGTACCAAGAAAATGGTAATAATGCTCGCTGGTTCTGCATGTACGAAATATATCATGAAGTCCTGATCTTCAGCTTGCTTTTTTTTTAGGAGAAATCTAAAAAATTTTATGGTTGTAAATGCACATCTCTTCACAAACATGCTTTTATTTCCAAACCTGTAATTTCTACCAGTTGCTTCACTGCTGATTGATTATCCTTGAACATTAACTAGACATTATAAAATTTTAACATTCCTTAACTGTTAAGTACTTACAACATAAGCTTTTTTGTAGTTTTTGTTGGGGAAATTCTTTATGGGATTCCCTACAATCCTTCCAAAGTTACAAAAAGATGTCAGTATTAACTCTGAAATTAAATTCTTTTATCCTGTAACCTTCTGATACCGCTGCTTAAAAACTTATGTATTTTAATTAATTTATATGTCATGTTGCCCGGATAAATTCCCAAAGCTTGGGGTTTTTTGACTTTGCTAATCCCTATAGCATGTAATCTTCGTTGTTTCTTGTTATGTTTTTTTTCCCCCAAATGAAATAGTACACAACAAAGTCTTGTAATAGCATGGCAGAGTTGTAAGTTAGCAAGTTAACCCTTACTCAGTGATAAAGAAGCTAGAAGACTTTGGAAAGCGAGGAATTAATTTATTTTTTTTAAGTTGTTAATATAAACATGCATGCGAGGCTGACAAAGAGTTTCTGGAAGAATGTTAAGCATAATGTGTGATTAAGACTAGTGATGGGATGAGGGGTAACAGTTTTAAAACTGAAAAGAGGGGAGATTTAGATTAGATATTAGAAAGAAATGCTTTACTGTGGGGATGGTGAGGCACTGGAACAGGTTACCCAGGGAGGATGTCAATGCCCCATCCCTGGAAGTGTTCAAGGCCAGGCTGGATGGGGCTTTGAACAACTGGGTGTAGTGGGAGGTGTCCCTGCCCATGGCAGGGGGGTTGGAACTAGGTGATCTTTAAGATCCCTTCCAAATCTCACCATTCTATGATTAATCGATGTCAAATTACTTAAAAAAAAAATTAATACAGCATGCATAAAGCTTATATTTATTCTCAATTAAATATTTTTTATTCCTGATTGATATTTCACTTAATTTGCATAACAACATAGGGCAATATGTATTTCAGGCAACTTGGCAGGAAATTGAGTAAGAATTAAAATGTAAAATCAGGAAATGCTCTGCTGTATTAGTACAACTGTACCTGAAGTTTTGGTATTTTGGCCAGTGGAATTAATTTTAAATTCCTGTGTTGTGTGTTTGTTTATTTACAGAGACCACTATAAAACAGAATACGAAAAAAAACTGCATGAAGAGTTGGAACAAATAAAGTTGAAAACAAATCAAGAAATCGAACAACTAAGAAGCACTTCAAAAGAGATGTATGAACGTGAAAACAGGTAGATTAGATGCTGGCAATGACTTAATTAGGGCAAAAATGACCAAGTATGTTTTGTGCTTAGGTATAATGCTTGTTGACTGGCTGTTTGAGAGGTGATCAAAATATGAGAATCTAAGTTCAGTTATAAAACTGATGAGAAGCTTATAAAAACTGAAATGAAATTATACTTGTAAAGCAAATATATGGTGCTATATTTATTATTAAATGATTGACATCCAACATTTTTAATTAGAAGTATTATTAAAATTCATGTTCTAGTTTAACATGAAGTTCATCTAGAAGTTTGAAGTTTGTTCAAATGTATAGTGTTAATTAATAAAAAATATGTTGGTTTACCTGTCATTCCATATGGACAATCTTGAAACTGTGCCAGGAAGCCAGAAGAGAAGGTGTTGATGGAGAAAGTAAAGCAGAAAAAATGAGGGAAAACAACAAGACTCATGCCTTTCTGAAATAAATCTGTTAGAGATTGTGTACAGCATTGTGATCAAAAACCCTATTGATTTCCTGTAAATTTTTATGAAATCCTCTTTTGAAGAAGATCCTAGTCCTGCAAAGACGTGCATATTGAATTTTATACACGTGTCATCTTGTTGAATTCCATGGAATTACATGCAGAGTTAGGCACATACATAAGCCTTTAGGGATATAAGGATTCAGACTTTTGGCACTGGATTTCTTTTTCAGCTTGTTTTTTGCCCTTTGTATTCCTTTAAAATGGGAGGAGTGCTTAATAATTCATTATAACTTCATTGTAGATGTCCTGAAAGTGTCTTGTGTGGAGAAGGAAATGACTGTACTAAAAAGATATTTGTGGCATCAGCATGTGTTCCTCTAATAGGTAGTTTTGTTACTGCTCAGAAGAGTGAAAAAAGAACATGACTCCTGCTGTCTGTCTTCCAGTCAACTGAAAGGTTCTAATTAAAAAAAAATTACATCATGGTGTAGTTTTGCAAGTGTAAAATATACACATATACATCCACACCACTTCCTGTATGCGAATCTATTTTGAATTACAAAGTATGAATTTAAACCTCCACTGTGGGGGGAGATTTGACAAGGGTCTGTATATCATTGAGAAGGCTACTGAAAGATATTTCATTTGTATCTGTAACCAATTTACATAAGTTTTGTTCCTCATTTTGAAATAATTACTTCTGAAATGCAAATCCCTTAGATTTGACTTCATATTTTGCAAAAAAAGGATTTTTAGCCTATACTTTTTTTATAAAATACTAAAAAATTCCACCATAAGGCAGTGCTTCCCAGTCTGAGGTGCCCCTCAATGGCGAGAGAAATGGAACCCCAAACTGGGAGCAAAGCAGTTTCACAATGAAGTTGTGTGATGTGATGAGATGCCGATTGTGACTGAAAATAAAGCTAAGACGCTGGCTTCATTTTCAGGCTCAAAGCATGGAATTGTATTACAGCTAAGCTAATCTAATATTCAGTTGCTCTTGCTTCTTACCACTTTGCCAAGCCCAATGTGCCTGATGTTTCCCTTGAATTTATTGGCACTTATTTTATACTTGGATGAGTCAGTTCAAGAGGCTAAATTTAGGGGTGGAGGGGTGGGGGGATAAGAACCAATAAAAAAGTGGTGCTTTCAGCCTTAATTTATTTGTGACCAGTTTCACTTGCTTAGTTGTAAGCATTGGTTATGTTTGCACTAGCAAGCATGAGTGAGTTCATGGGGCATGTGAACGTTCACATGAGGTTTGACTTTGGGTTAGCTTCAGTCTGTTCCCACAGGTCAAACACAATTTAATAGTTTTGAGTGTGTTTCATGCTCTCCCTGAGCACGTCTTCTGACTTGGTTCGATCTGACTGGGATCCAGTTTGTGCACTCTAGAATCGTTTAGGGATGTGAACTGAAGTGCAATAAATGGCAGTTGCTAAGAGATTTATTTCAAAAGCTAATATAGATGCCCTTGCGCTTCTGCTTCCCCTCCCCTGCCCTCAGTTCCACCTTCCCTCCTCCCCACCCATTTATGAATCTCTAAGTAATGTTCCTGTCCTGTTTTAGAAAGTACTTTCATGTGTTTGATAGGCTTGTGAGACTCATAATAGTCCATATGGCCTGGATGTGCAGCCATCAGATGGGGGCTTTACCTCTTCTAAAATCACAGTCACGCCATCTGAAAACTGGCAGTATCGCTAGTGTGTTTCCTCGCTCTGTTGAAAATACTTCAACAGAAGTTACATCATGTCTGTGACTGTCATCTTGCTGTTGGAGCAGTACCTCACTTGTGTCCTTTTTCCCCTCTATTGCATTTTCAATTGATTAGCTATTCAGTTAATCAAAGTAGTTAATTCTCGCTGCTTATCTCCTACCATTCAGTTTTTACCCCCCTTCTGTTACTCTAGTCTTAAGGATACAACATTGCGCTCTGAGATATAATATGCTTGATCTGAGTGCTGTTAACAAAATTAATTACCATGTTCTTTTATTTTGGTATGAGTCACCTTTTAAAGAATTTGCTCTCAAAATCAGTCCCTGAATTTAATTGGCAAATTCTGTTGCCCAGTAACTCAATTTTTAAAGAAAATGTTGTCTCTCTCTCTCATGGCCAGTTAACTGCTTTATAATTCTGTTGATTCTTCATAAGTGACTATTTCCTAATCATATTAATTACTTTGAGTTCAGAAAAATACTATTGATAACATTTCCTTAGTCTAGAAAATAGTCTTTCATCCAAAAATTATATGTCTAGAGCGTGGCTTAAATGACCTAGGGTAACACATGGGCTTAGCAATTTTCCATTTACCTCTGTGTCTTGACTTTCCTCTTTTCTTCAAAATTTGCCTAAGACTATAATTTCACTCTGCTTTAAGTCAAAAAGTTACTGTGGGCGAGGGGGGGAAGAAACAACTTCAGTGGGAAGAACTTGATTGCATGTACGTTAATAGTTTATTTCAGATGAAGAGTGCGGTTTTGAAGTGAAACCCCCTAGTCATTGCTGCTTGCCACTTTTCTCCTTGCCTTACAGCTTGTGCTTGGATTTGTGGTATTGTGCTCACATTTGTAGCACATGAACAGGATTCCTTTTAGATGAAATGAAATCGAAAGGAGTTTCTAAGGTCATCTAATATTTTCCAAACGCTGGTTGGTGTTCAAGTCAGAGGAGCAAAGCAGAAGTAGCTTAAAGTAAAATCCTCAAAAATGGTCATAGCGTAGGTGTCTCGTCCTCAGCAACCACTGTTTGCTTTGTAGATTGGCCGTTACTGTGTTGTTCTAAATAATGGAGATAAAGTTTATAAATGCTATCTCATCAGTATTTCCACAGTACAATTTATTGCAATGTTATGCTACAGGCGGACTACAGATTAACAGACTATTAATACCTACATCGTTTTTTTAACACAAATAACTATGTATTATTCTTCATATGATACTATTCGCATTGTGTTAGTGAAATAAGAGCAAAATAGCTTGCAAGTCTTGACTGTTTCTTGGTTAAAAAATTGAAAAAATATAGATTGACTGCCATAAAATGTTTGTGTTATTTTATAGCTCTGTGCAGAACAAAAAATGATGCCCGCAATGGGAGCCAGAAGGAGACACCGATGATATGCTATAGCCTATGTATCGGACTAACTAGCCAATTAGTTGTATGTGGAAGCAGGATTTCTATGCCTAGCTAATCTTTTCCTGCTCTATCATAAAAGTTGTGAATCATCTCAGATAGGAGGACAGCATTCCCCTAGTTATCAGTGAAGTACCAAGCAAAATTACTGGAATTTATTCAATTTCTACAAAAAAATAAGTAATTTACAGTCTAATATTCTAGAATTATTCATATATTTCTGCATATAAATAGGTGGTTTGATCATTGTCTTTAGAATTTCAGAACTGGAAACTTTGCTGGGATATATGAAAGTAATCTGAAGTACAGCCTCTGTAATGAATAGACATATATATAGACAGACCCCTCTATCATTCTGTGAGAATTTAAGATGATACTATTTAAGTTGAGATCAATCAATAGTAATCCATAAAGCCTAACAGTCTTTTTTGAAACAGACTGCTGATAGATTAACTTTTCTTTCCTTCAGAAATTTGAGAGAAGCAAGAGATAATGCTGTCGCTGAAAAAGAAAGAGCAGTTATTGCTGAAAAGGATGCTTTAAGAAAATATGATCAACTCTTAGAACAGTAAGTATCTTTTAAAATTTATATAAAAAAATCTAAAGGTATAAGTCTGTGTATATGTAAGGAAGTTTAGATAGAAGGAATGACTAATTTGGCTTTCTGCTTATAAAGAATAAATTGAATTACAAACATTTTGTTTAAATGAAGTACAGATTTCATTCTAGTAGTATTTTTTTTTTCTGTTACCAGTGCAGTATCAATATGGAAGTCTGATTCTTCTCCTACAGTCCTGTAAAGACAAGCAAACATAATTATGCATCTCATAGGAAGAATGTGGATTTCATACTGTACAATAGTAATGGTCAAACTCTGAACCTGTTCTGGCTTTTTTTTTTCTTTATTTAAAAATAGAAAATTATCTTGTATGATGACTTCAATTAATATGTTTTTTTAAAGCGTGGACAGAGCAGTAGTCATGAACAGTTAAGCTTGTTACATGCTTCTTTTCTGACTGCTGTCTCTTCTCAGTCTTTTATGTTCCATGTATGAAATAGTGTCTATGCAAATGTACAATTCTGTTCATGGGGAGAAGGGAGCTATGATTGATTTTCTGCCTGTTTACAAGCAGTCTTACTATCCTGCTGTGCAGCACCTTGCCTTCACTTTTTGTAAACTTAGAATATTAGCTATGGTAAATTATGGTGTAATTTAATAGTATGGCCAGTAATCAAACCTGTTCAGGGTAAGTTTGTCATGTGAATCACTTGATTCATTGTTTAATCCACACCTTTTTTTCTAAAATTAAAAGGTCAGTTCATTAACCTGCTGTACCACCTAGTCATCTACTCAAAGAAAGTACTTGATGTGAACTGGTTTTGCTTGGAATTTTTTTTAATGACAAGTAGTAATCTCTTAAAATGTTGTTAGCTTAAGCGTAGGTACAATGTAATTAAAGCTTTTAATTTTTGTGTGTAACTCCTAAATTGCAGTGGTGATGTTACTGAAGAAATAGCGTTGCCCTAACATAGCCTCAAAAGACTGAAAAATATGTCAGTGCTAGCTAGTGGTGTGAAACAATGGGGGTAGTTCCAGAGTAAACAAGGTGGGGCAGAGGACTTGATAACCATGATGAATTTCAGGGATTTGACTTCAGATTAATTCTAGTTTGGTCTGAATGGGCCGAAGGGTGCTGAACGCCTTTTAGGGGTTAGATTGCATTGTAGGTGTTCTTGCATTCTCAAAAAAGGAATTCAGTTAGCAAACTCTGAGACGATGTCTCCACAATGCAAATCAAAATGTGGAAATCAAAGCTGGTTAAGTGGGGACAACCAGGAAAGCTGTTTCAAAGTGGAGCTCTTGAGTTAATATAAAATGAGTTAAAACAAAATGCTAACGTGAGTCAACAATATGTTTCTTTCTGATGAGACTCCTACCTTTTACTGTGATAAGACTATGACATGTGGGGAGTTCATATCTAACAGGAAGCTCTTCTGGAAAGCGGGTCTGGAGTATGATAATTTGGGTATGCACACTTTTCTTATTTTTAATGAAAATATCAACTTTATAATTCTTAATATATTTATTTTTAAACTTAAGAAACATGTAGAAAATACTTTTTTATTCTGCTGTATTTTCACTCATATAATGTGTCATTTTTTTTCATATTGTTGCTTTTTTGAGGAGGGAAGTTCCCCTGCAATCAGAAGCATAGGAAGAAGATTTTAAAATGCAGTCTTTAGAGGGGGGGGGAAAAGAAATATGCTATTTTTTGTTACCTTATTTGATACACTCATGCTTCTGTTCTCTTGTAGTTTTTTCTAGTGATAAGCTCTCTAATTAAGTAAAACTGTCCTTTAGTTGATTTAAATAAGTTAGTAAGTTGATTAGTTCTGGTTTTTGGAGTTCAAAGTTCATTATTCCTCAGAAGATTATGCTTTTCAACAAAAAAAAATCTACTTGGGAATATGGAAAACCCAAACTTTTGTTGTTTGAATGTAGGTGTCTCTTTAAAACTACCTTCCTTTTAACCACAGTACAGGTGTCAAGTCCGTGACTTCTTCCACATTCCAAATCACCTAACTAAATGAACTGCAAAGCGACAAACTGGCATGATGAGATTGAATAAATGCCTTAACTTAAAAGACCCCAAATTCTGAATTTGCTGTGGACTGACGTGTGCCAGTTCTGTGGAACAAAGAAATTTTCGAGTATCACCAGAAGCCCCTTAGATAAAAGAGGAAT
>VXBO01006522.1:125111-174602 GCA_013400135.1 Rhinoptilus africanus | reverse complement strand
CCTGGCCCGCCGGCCGGGCGGCTGTGAGGGCCCCCCCGGGGCAGCCCGGCGGCGGCCGAGCTCACCGGGCCTCGGTCTGCCTCCGGCGGCTGGAAACTTCGCCATGTTTGCCAGGGCAGCCGCCGCTCCGGCTGGGCGAGGGAGGGGATCCCTGGATTTGAGGGAGGTTCTTGACTCCCGTGTTTTTGGCAGCGGCGGCCTCACCGGGCAGGCGGTGTCGGGGTGCGGGGGGTGGCTCTAGAGGGGCGGTGAAGGGCAGCGCCGGGGGCGGCTGCCTGCGACTGCCAAGTCATGGCCTTCTCCGGCTGAATTCCCTGTTCTGGGGGAGCCGGTGATGTTTGTGGTTGGGGCACAGCCGATAGGGCAGAAGGTGCTTGCGATTCAAAGTCTTTTGCTGTTTTCAAAAAGAAGTAGGCTACCCTAACTTTTTGGGGAGGCATAACAATCTGCTTTAACTTTATGAAGTTTCACTGAATTTATAAACAGCAAGTTTTTTTCCCCAGTTCTTCCATGTAACTCAGGATGTGGTGGTTCTGTGTGTCTGGGACATTTTTTGGGTTTTGCATATGTAGTGTCCTGCTGCAGTGCTATAGCAAGCTGAAGGGCGCAGCCTTAAATAAAAGCTGCTTATCACAACATTTTTTTTAATTTAATGAGCTCTTTCAAACAAACTGTGAATTCAAGGGAAATCCAGACAAGTCCAAGGAGATTGGGATATACACAAGAGTTGTGAGGGAGAGACTCTGCCAAAGCACAGCTGTTAAGGAAGTAGGGTTTGTGACTTTGGTGACAGCATAGAGGCTGACACATATGAAGTTGATGTATTCTTGGAAGTGCTACTGTTCAGCGTGTGGGTGCCAGATAAAAGAACAAAATGTTCTTGAGTTTTGGGCAGCTGTAAGAAGTTCGGTGCTTGGTTGGGGGGAAGCATGTTAGAGGAACACAGTTCACTTGAAGGTGGTTGTCTTGCTTTCTCATTTATGAGCTGAAATGTGTCTCTCCTAAGTTTCTGTCAGTAGAACAACAGTATTAAAATCTATTTATAGAAGCTCAGGTGCAGTTGGCATTGGAGGATACATCTGAATTAGTATTTTAATTCAAATAAAGGGTATGCTCTTGAAATGAATTTCCAGTCATCCTTACTTGCTGTACCTTGGTTTACACCACAGTGTGATCTGGGAGCGCGTGAACTCTCTTCCTTTCGGAAGAAGCTAAAACCAGAAGGTGCACTTTATTTGTGAGTGGGTGTTGTCAGTCTAGGCGGGCTAGTATGAAATAAACACTCAAAGCCATGTATAGTGTGGTTGCTGGATCCTCAATAACTGTTAATTTCTATGGAGTTGCTGCTTGTTCTGTATTTAGTTGTTAAGGTAGGCATAGCCTGGGCCTACCATCAGTAGAACAGGTAAGTTGAATACAGTTGTAGCACAACGGCACCAGGGACTGATGCCTCAGCTTTCAGACCTATGTCTGTGACAGCCGTTGCCTAAGCTGCAAGACTCAAGTTTCGGAGCTTAAAGGCTATAGGTCAGCTACAAAGAAAACAGTAAGCAAAAACTCCATGTGTAATAACTGTCAACATTGTGAACAGCTTTTTCAGAAAGTTTTTTTTCAATAGTTCAGTAGTTTTACTTTTCAATTCAACAAGTTCCATTATTGAATGGCTTCCATACTTATAACATTTAAAAAGTGCTGTAAGGATAAATAGTTTTCCTTCTTGTAAGGGTTTAATGACTGAAATTAATAAAATAATGCTGCATATTTGCTGAAACAGTAACTGGGACTAGTCGACATTTGTCTTTTCCCCTTCTCCGTTCACCTAAGCTTTGTGGCACTATAACTAATTAATGTTGTGCTCATGTTACTATCACCATATTTAAGATCTTCATGTTCTGAGTGGTTGGTTTAAAACATTCTGACTTGTTTTGCTCTCTTAATCTTCCTCTTAGGGCTTCCTTTCTCAGTGAACCAACATGATAATGTTGCTTTAAAAATGGCACTTACAATGGAAAAAACCTTAAGCTTTGCATATTCTTTTAAAATCATCCTGTTCCCCAAGACACTGGTGAACTGAGTGGCTGGTGTTTGTGTGTTAAGTAACTAAGATGGGTTATGGGGATAAACTGGACCACAGATCGCCACTGCTGCACCAATTTTGTTTTTTTAACTTTGAGTTTATTTTCCACCTGTTGCAAATTAGGAAGGTTTCCACTTGCATCACTTCATTACAGCCTCTAGTTTCAAGCGTTCTGTGTTTCAAGGTAGTTTCAGTATCATGGCTGAAAAGCTACAGCAATGAGAAAATTTTAAAAATTGCGTAAGTAGCAAAAATGCTTTTGTAATTAATACTACTTTTTTTTTTTTTTTAACAAGCCTTTATAAAGGCTGCATATTGCCAGCAGCTATGTTAAAGTAACTCCCATTTTTTCCTTGACTTTCCTGTGAATGAGTCCTCTTTTGGGTTAAAAGGGAATTGTCAGTCTAAACACCTGGAGATTTATATTTCTAGCTTGGCAATGAGTAGCTGATTCCATGTTCTCAAAAGAAGCCCAACCTAAAAAGCTTATTAGAATTGGGCCTGTAGTGTGTGTAGAAACCACTGAAAATCTGAAACTTGCTTTCTAGAGCCCACTCTTGAATATTTCTTTTATACAAAGGTTAACGTGTTGTGTGAAAGCCTGTACAAGAACAGTTGTTTGAAAAGCACTGCTAAAGTGTTGCAACCTTTAGCCAGCAATTGTGCTGTTCTAACTTAAAGGCTTCTGGTTGATCTCCCTTCAACCTGTGCATATTGGAGGAGCTGAACGAAGCTCCCAGGTAGATCAGGTTCTTACAGCTTGGGATTGACTCCAGCTTGACAGAGCCCTAGTGCTTTCTTAAGGGATCTGAACAGAGGGCAACAAGGGTCTTGTCAGAGGGATAAATGCAAGCCATGTTTGAATCATTCTCCCTGAAAACTTTCTTGTGACTTTTTATTTTAGACATGGGAAAATCACTTTCTCACCTGCCTATGCATGCGTGCAAGGAAGACGGCTATGATGGAGGCACGGTGTCTGATAATATGAGGAATGGGTTGGTTCACTCAGAATCGCACAACGAGGACGGCAGATGTGGAGATGTATCACAATTTCCCTATGTGGAATTTACAGGAAGAGACAGTGTCACCTGCCCAACTTGCCAGGGAACAGGAAGAATTCCACGAGGCAAGTTTTCTTTATTTCTTGTTTTAACCTATAAGTCTACCTCATAACCATGTGCAGCTGTAACTATAATAAAACATAACAAAAAGCTCTCCTAGTCAAGATGAAGTTTTTTCATCTTTTTGACTTTTCATCACTAAGCATTTTGTTATGATTACACTGGATGAACGAAACAAATTGAGTCAGCTTTGGCTGTTACCTGTTGGATCTTCTCCTGTCCTTACAATGCCGGTGCTTCTTGCTTCTCAGCTTTAAATTCACACATAACCCTAGCTCTTGCAAACTGAATTTGCAAACCTTTATTTTTGTGACATTTTATTGCATCTTTTTTTAACTACTTATTTTAAATTGTTTGCATCAATATATAACTTCCCAAACTAGCTGCAAATACAGAGAGTGAGAAGTAGGCCTGTGCTACAATGCCTTTTTCCTCATCGTTTATAGTGAATTTTCTTGCCCTCACTTCTGCCAGTGCCTCTCAATTTCCTTTACCCTCCCTTTGTCCCACCTGTCCCTGCTAGGCAGAGGACCCCAGCTGGGAACTGAAAATATATAGGATCTCCATCTGCCTTGGGAAGGAGTAGACTGCACAACATTAGTTCTTTGTCCCTGACTGTTACTTTTGCTTGCTGCCCTCATCCTTTGGTTTTTCTTTTCTTCTAATAAAACGTTCTGCTTTAGTACATTTCTCTCCTATATGACAAGCCACCTGAACAGCTATTAAGAAACAGATCTCTGAAAGGAGAATGCACGATACCTGAAACTGGGCAAAAGGATGTAGTGGGAAATGCAGCGTGCAGCCTCCTGTTTCCGCTGTAAGATCTTCCCTTTGACTGCGGGGAGGAACTGATGAGAAGGTTTCATGTTTCGGGCTGTTTTTTGAGGGGAGGAATTAATTGTTCATAGAATAACAGCGTGACTAGTAGGGAAGACTGTAACACATGATGGATAAATTGTATAATAAACACATGAAAATGTGTTTTGTTACTTGGACAGCTTTAGCTTTTCACTGTGATTAAGTATGAAACTAGGACTGTGCTGTTTTGTTGGAAGGTTGAAAATGCTTCATTGAAGTTGAGATAAAAATCTGTTTTAAATTGGTAAAGGTTTTTTAGAAGTTGATGTTACATAAAACTGCCTGCTTAGTTAGCATGCTTCGCTCAGCTTAGTGATTCAGAATGGAATCACTTTGAAGTGGTTGATTAGCTAACTGATAATGCTGGTCAAATTCTGCATTTGGCTTAAAACATGCAAATCTGGCTTGGTCTTGAGGTGTCTCTGTTGTCACATGGATGAATCTCAATTCCATTTTCTTGTATAGCAAAAGCTATAAAGGCAGATGTAGTCTTATGTATTTTCAACAGCTCATCTGTGCTTGTGTTTTTTATTTTTACTGGTAAGATATCCCTGTTTTGAAAATGCGGCCTCATGAAGTAACTTGTTGCTTGGAGAAATTCCAGTAAACACCTTTTTGGCCTCCAGGGTACTGCAGCTCAATCCCCTGAGAAATGTTTGTATATATCTGATTTCCAGGATGCAGTGTTTGTATCACTTGTGTTGCCAAATCCACACAAATTGATACATGTATCTGTTTTTAAACAAAACTGACTTCTGCTTTCCAGAAGAGTGTATGTAGAATGACTTCTCGATTGGTTCCTACTGCCTGAGCTTCTGAGTGTTTTCCTATGACTTGACCTGCTCTGGCGTAGAGAGTTGGGAGCTGTTATGTACCTCTGTTTCTCTCGAGGAAATGGTGCCAGAGGTATGTCGCCTCCTCTGCGTGTATGCAGCAGAGAGGCAGATCTTGTTGCTGTTTTGCTCTTTGTGGGCTTGATGTTTTTCCCCTCTTGGTGTTGTGTAAGACATGCTGTATTTCAGAAAGTGACGTAAGCTACTGTACTATTCTACTTGGGTCACTATCTGGAATTTAAATGTTTATCTTTGGTGCCATTAAGTTATAATGGGCAGTCTTTGTATGAAGTAGCTGCAACAATACTTATTCTTTGTTTGTTTAAATTCTGAAAGGGTGTTTTTGTTTCCAGGGCAGGAAAATCAGCTGGTAGCATTAATTCCATACAGTGATCAGAGACTGAGGCCAAGAAGAACGTAAGTTAATAGTTAGTTGCTATACATGAATCTACAGTTAATTCTTCCAGTTAAAATTCAGCAATTTAAAAGAGATAGTGTTAAGAAAAATTAAGCAAAAAAAAAAAATAAAAAATCACTGGAGTGTCTTCTTGCATTCAGTATTGGAAGAATCCTGCTCATGAGTAATATCAACCTTAACCTTTAACTTTTGGAGAGTTATTTATTAGCAGGTGTGCATACTCCCATCACAGTATGTCTTATGAAGCCAAGTAATACTGTATTATCTCTTCATGTAGATATTTATCTGAGTGTCTACAATAATTATGCAAGTATTTGTCAATCTCTGTAGCATTTTAATTGATCTAAGCTGATACATCTTCAATGTTAAAGTCTGAGCAAAATGATAACTTCTTAGGCCACTACTACAAAGTAGGTCACCTAAAAATTCATCTGTAAAGCTGTGAGCAGCTAGCAAAATCAACAAATTCATCATTCTGATATAGTGCTGCTTTCCCCTCCCACCCCCCGCCCCCTGGATCTACTTAAAGGTTTAATTGCAGTGCTTAGGGCTTCATGTTGGTTTTCTTTCCTTAATGTTTGGATGTTTCTGTAGTAAATAGAAATCAATGCCACGGGGCAAAAAAACACCAGTAAGTTCACATAATACTGTCCTGGATCATATATCTGATGTAATAGTACTACACATTTGAAACATATTACTTTAGCATTCTAATTTTAAAATTGGAGCTGAAATAGAGCCTTTTATTTCTGTGCTTTTTTAAATTATCATACATACGCACACTTTTAATATTAGGTTAACTGTGAATTTCCTGTTCCTTAGCAGGAGTCTAACACTTTCCCTGAAAGTCTTTTATGACTTGTAAGAGCTCTGTTCTTCTTTCTGATTGTGTTTTGCAAAAGTCCTGCAGAATGACAAAAATTCTGCTATAAATAGATATTAAGAGGAAGTGCTTAAGTTTCAAAGCGCATAAGTATTTACCTCTTTCATTTTCCTCTTTAAGTTACAAATGTTGGGATGACCATATGTTTGAAACTCGATTTCTGGTGTGTATCTACAAGAATAACATCTCTTTGAGACATAGATGTGAAGTGCAGCATAGTTGGGGTATTTTTCCCCTTTGGAAGCCAAGGGAAACTATAAATAGATGGAACTAGTTGTATTGACTAGTCATGCTCCTTATCACTTAAAAGAAAATAACATGCCGCTATTGCTTAATGTGTTTTTCACTCTGAAATGTACTCTTTTTTTTTCCTTCTGCAGAAAGCTCTACGTGACTGCTTCTGTAATTGTGTGTTTACTACTTTCTGGACTGGCTGTATTCTTTTTGTTTCCTCGTTCAATTGATGTTGAATACATTGGTGTGAAGTCAGTGTATGTCACTTATGAACAGGGTAGACGTATAATATATCTAAATATTACGGTGAGTCTAGCTATCTGTTTGGATGATTGTAATGGATAAGTGCAACAAGAGATACTACTGTGATAATTTATTATGCATAGAAATTGTGCCTAGCTAATAAACTTAGTGCCTTAAGAAATACAAGCAGATAAAGTGACTGGTTTGAAAAATGTAACTGGACCTGCTGTAGCTGGTTCCTGTAGCTATAGCTAGTAGAGACGTAGTTGCAAGCTACCATTGGGTCATCTGTTTTCATGAGAACGTTGACTTTACGGTTCTCTACAAAAATAATTTGGAATATGTGTGAAATGTAGAGTGTGTATGTAGGAATGTTATTAAATGCTGTGCTGTTATTAGGCATCTGTCAAAATTGGTTTTGAGGAAAAATAATTTCTTATCCAACTTAAAACTTTCCAAATGCTTCTTGGTAACGCAGTCAATGCAGGACTGCATAAAGACTTTTGATAGAGTCCCTCATTTTAAGTAAAGCAAAGCAGCCATGCAAGAAAAGAGTCTTGTGATGGCTAAATTTCCTGGAATGAATAATTAAGGATAGGAAGAACTGCAGTATTTGCAATGGAGGGTGATCACCGGGGAAGCTGTGCAGACATTTGTGCTGCTCAATATATTCCAAAAACTCATGAGAGGAAGTTAAGTGATGGTCCCTTACAGCCCTCCCTCCCAATTCTAGAAGTCAGGAAAATATACTTGCATAATCCTGTATAAGCCTGTATACTTGCATAAGCCTGTCAGGAGGATGGGGCCAGGCTCTTTTCAGTGGTGCCCAGTGATAGGACAAGGGGTAACGGGCACAAACTTGAGCATAGGAAGTTCCACCTAAACATGAGGAGGAACTTCTTTACCTTGAGAGTGGCAGAGCACTGGAACAAGCTGCCCAGGGAGGTGGTGGAGTCTCCGTCTCTGGAGACATTCAAAACCCGCCTGGACGCGTTCCTGTGTAACCTGCTCTAAGGTGGCCCTGCTCTGGCAGGGGGGTTGGACTAGATGATCTACTAAGGTCCCTTCCAACCCTAGGATTCTATGATTCTATGATTCTATGAATTTCAGGTGTTACTGTCTCAGGCACAAATTTCAAAATGCATGTTCATCAAGGTGCACAGAATGAATAGCTGTTACTGTTTTGTGTTGTGTTTGGTTGGTTTTTTTCAGAACACACTAAATATAACAAACAACAACTATTATTCTGTTGAAGTGGCAAACATCACAGCCCAAGTTCAGTTTTCAAAAACAGTTATTGGCAAAGCACGGCTAAACAACATCACCAACATTGGTCCTCTGGATATGAAACAGGTAAATAGAATAGGCTTTCAAAGTTGAATACATGTTAATTTTCATATATAGATCTACTCACTTGTGTTTTCATTGGATTATTTTTTGTTGGTTTTTTTTAGATTGACTATATGGTCCCCACAGTCATACAAGACGAAATGAGCTACATGTTGTAAGTGTACTGACCTCTAAATACCTCATAGGTCTTAGTAAAAAATTATAGTGGTGATAAAGCCGACTTTTTCCAAAGTCAGCACAAATGTATTTGCAGAGATGTGGTGGCATTTTCTTTGTGCTGTAGCACTGGGGGTTGTACAGTGGATCACATTTCGGTGTTTCCCTAGCTAGGTAGTTTAGGTTTTGTTAGCTATAACTAGCTAGTTGTCTGGATCCTGGAGAGTCCTGTAAAATCAGTTTAGGTTGAATATAGGAGACCTTAGAGACCTGAGGTGACTGCGTACAATCATCTGGATTCAGCAGACCTGTATGATGAAATCAGCATCATACAGGGCACTTCCACCAATTATTTGAGAGAGCTGGGCCAATGTGAAGTTCACCTGCAATGTAGTTTCCTAGCTACAGTTTCATCGTATGTGTGTTTTGGTTTTGTCTTGGTGTTTGTTTTTTTTTCTTGGTTGGTTGGTTGATGTGTGGTTTTCCTTGGTTTATTTTTAAACGGATTTATTTCCAGATAATCTGGACTTAAAAAAGAGTACGTTGGTTTTGTACATCTTTGTCAGCCAGGATGTGCTGTTAGATATGAGCTGGCTTTATGTTATGTTTCAGGTTGTCTATATTATGGATTAGAAAAGTAAAATAACTGAGAATATCTGGCATTATGGTCTAACTAAATCTTGTTTTAAGCCTCATAGGAAAAAAAAAATCAAGATATTTATCATTACTATAGATACGAATGTAAAACAACTTGTAATTCCAAACAGTTTTATTTGTATTTTTGTGTAATTTGGATCACCTGTGTTTATTCACTGTTCAGTACTTCATTATATGTTTGTTGGTGCTGAGGAAAAGAATGACAATGACATGCAAATATTGTGGGTGGCTGCCATGCAACCTTGTTGCACTAGTCACATGCCTTTCATTCCAGAGCTGAAAAATTTCTGACCAAGAGCAATTGATTTAAGGAGAGGGAAAAGAGTATACACTAAGATAGTGCTCTATATAACTGGTGTGTAAGTGCACATCAGAAATTGTAAGTTTGAAAAGGTATGACTCCGACAGAACTTCAAAATCTCTGCAGATTGGTTAAAGGTCACTCTCTGCATAATGCAGAAGTGGATGAGTGCCAAACAAAAAAGGGACTTTCTGAAGTTCTTGGTATTTTTCCAGCAAGAATAGGAAGCCCCTCAAGACCTTTCTTCGATAGAAATTGCTGCTTTTGCATGAAAAGATGCTGAAGTTGGCATAACATTGATCTTTTGTTGCAAATTTTCCTTTCTGCATATAAATTTGACAACATGAAGTGAAATTGCAGGAAATTATGTCTATATCCCTTCATAGTAAAAGTCTTCATTAGTGACAAAGTAGTATTGATGTTCTTTAATGTAGTCATTGAGGTTAACTTTGATTAGCTTTTGAAAGGTGGAGTGACCACTGTCTCACAGGACACTTTTGTTGGCAAACATTGCACATAAGGGAGCACATGTGACTATGGTTCACGTGAAAGCAACGCTATGTGTATAAAAGTAGAGCTAGGTGAGTCTACAGTTACACAGGCAGTGTTTTTGAAGTATTTTAGTTGCCATTGCTAGCTAACTCTGTAGTCTCTATGTACAGACACAGCGGAATTTCCAGTTGAAGCCACAATTCTTGCTTTTTAGATAATCGCCTGTAAAAGCTTGATGCAAATCTAACAACCGTTTTTCTTTTTTTTTTTTGCAGTGATTTCTGTACTTTAGCATCTATCAAAGTGCATAACATAGTAGTGATGATGCAGTAAGTATGGAAACTTCCCAGTTGTTGGGAACAACTTTAAAAGCCATGTAATTCTCATTGAAATATTACTCAGAAATACTTAATCCTGGAGTCTGTGCATCATAGATAAAATGAAAACAACTTGTTTTCTAGTGAAGTAGCTTCATAGTTCTTGAAACTGAATTGTGTCTTTCATCTGGTAAAGACACTTGAATAGGCAGAACTGTTATTTCTGTATCTGCTCTGCAGATGGGCTGTAGCCGCAGAGCTATTAGGGTCTCAAATGCTTTGAAATGAGTTTGTGTGTCAGCCACTGTTCAAAAATTGCTGAGATCTTCGTGAGCTTGAGGTGGTTACAGGCACCTGCCAGAGTCTGCTTTTCATGACTGATTGCACAAATAGCAGCATGGTGGAGTTTTTTGCGGGGGGCGGGGAGGGGGCAAGGCAAGGAAGAAGATTTGTAGACTGACCACGGCTGTAGCTTCTCTAATGATCATTTGCTTTCTCCTTGCAAAGCAAGGTATTAATGAGTAAATGTCAGATTTACCATCTTCTTTAGGAAAAAAAAGTCTCTGCTCAGGAAAGCAAATGTCTTTGAAGAAAATCTGTTGTGGTAAAATAGTATTGTTTTTAACTTTATTTAAAACTTTCTTCTTAATAATATCACATATTTTGTTCCAAAAATTTTTCCTTAAAAACCCTAGTAATGTAGAAACACTAATCTTCAGAATAGGGAATTTAAGTCCCTTACAAAACAAATATCTCTTCTGTTTTGTCTTTTTAAGGGTGACTGTGACGACCTCTTACTTTGGCCACTCTGAGCAAATATCCCAGGAGAGATACCAGTATGTGGACTGTGGAGGAAACACAACCTACCAGCTGGGCCAGTCAGAATATTTAAATGTACTTCAGCCTCCGCAATAAAAGCACCTGTTGGTTAGTGTGGAATGACTGCCGTTGATGCTTGCAGAGATCCTTTGAATAGGACTGGTACTACGTGAAGGGGAGAGTATGTGCATGTAGAGCATAGCGAACACGGTGACCTGTTCACTTTAGATGCAAGGAGGGAAAAGGTGCAAAATGTATATAGATGCACTTGTTAAATGTTGTGTTTTCCCCTTCTGTTTGCTTTTTATTACTGTAAGCACTTCTGTCAAGTTGTGTGGTGGGAGGGAGAGGGGGAACATCAGATTCTTGAACTGAATCGGGACCTTTCCTTACAGTGCGGTACATCAACTTAGAGTAACTGTGTGCGTGTCTGTGTTTAGAAATGTGTCACTAATGAGCATTTTAGAAAAAATGATACTCAAACTTTAAGTTTATACTTCAGTTCTTGGTATTTGACTATTGAAACTGGCAGTATTACTACTTAAGGAATAAGATTACTTTGAGGTATCTGGATGTGAAACTTCTATTAGTAAACCAGTGGCGATAGCTCTTTAATTTGGGATTCTAATTTTCATTTGTTATACATGATTAGAGGTGACATGCAGCCTGTGAAAGCCAGGAAAGCTATCTTGGATGACACTATACTTGAATGTGCAATTTCTGGAATCTGGCCTCTTTTCATTCATATTCCCTCCTGCGACCTCTGGGATGGCATAAGGAGAATGTACGTTACTAGATTTGGAGTTGCATTTAAAAACAAAACAAAAAACAACCCCCAGAGGAAAAATTCAAGATTGCAGAAGATGAATGGGTAAAAACTTTGTGTCATTCTACTTTGGTTTTTAGCAGACCTTTGAGTACAACTATTAAAATCAAGATTGTGCAGTTTGAACTAGATGGGAAACTGTTTGAGCATGGGTTTGGGCAGCTTGATGTAAATTTTCATAATTTCTATTGTTTTAATATACTGTGTATCTAAACTACTTGTAAGCGTTCATGTGTTGGGGTGTCTATATTTAGACTGTAGGCTCAGTAAGCAACACAGTAATCTGAACCTCCAGAGCACTTGGTTCACATCAAAATTATGTAAGGGAGAATAAAGCAGTTTTTTCCATACGAGTAAATGCTAATGTAATCATGAGACTGACTTATTAACAAAGCTATTAAATAGTTTCAGTAGGATAGTTTGCACAGGGGGAATTTCCGGGGTTATTATCAAACACAGGGATTTTAAATTTGGTGTCCAAAGCTGCTTGACTTCCGAAGGCTGACTGTTCTAAGGGTTAGGTACGAGACTTTTTAGCTAGATCATGATTGTTTTATTTCTGAATTTGATAAAATGCAGCTGTAAGAAGATACTGTTGAGACTGTTGCATTGTAATGAATAATATATTTTTAAAAATAGATGTTGCAGTTTTCATACTGCCCATCTCCTGAAAATAAGCTATATGAAATGAATTAGAAATAAACACTATGGAAACAGGCGGCTGAGTAACTTCTTGCAACTAACAATCTCTTACGCTCCAATACTTTCAATGAAGATGCATGTCTATATTACTCTTTTCTTTATTTGCCTTTCTTAGGTGGACCTAATTGGGTGTGGGGAGGGAAAAGAAATATCAATTAGGTAAGACTGATTTAAAAGAAATTAAATAATGGTACAAAAGAAAAAAAACCAAATCCACCCTCCTCTTTTTGAATTGTTATGAGCACTTATTCTGAATATCTGTTAAAAATTTTGGAAGCTAAACTGTCAGTTTCATATAGTTGATAAGATGAAGATGTCAGCTTTTGGCTTTGGAGAACTTCTGGAGCTGGACTAGTCAATTCTGATGACTTACTGTAGTTATGTTCTGAAAAAATATTCTTGAATCTGGCACTAAAAGTAAACCTTCTTTATTACAGCTTACAATCATCAGGGAAATTAGTTCACAATTGACTTCAATCAATCTTCCCAGAGTGTAGATGAGGTTCAGTCCTGTGGCTGATAGTCTGAAAAGATACAGGTGAAAACTAAAGGCTGGGATGGAGGGGAGCTTTCTAGAAGCAGAGAGGTAAACTCTTATAGAAAGACTTGTTTAGATCAGAGAGTAGGGTGAGAATTCGTGTTTAAATCATGTCAGATCTGAAGTCAGCCAGCAAGTGATACGGATTTTTTTTTTCCTTTCTAGGCCTAAGTATTTACACCTAGAGCAGTGGGGGGTTTTGTTTAGGGTTTGGTTTTTTCATTTGGCTTTTTTCAGTAGAAAAAAAAAAGAAAACTTCTCTAGGCAGATATTCATATCAATTTAAAACAATTTTTTCTTCAAAGGATAAAAGGTAATCTAAAATAACTGGAATGGCACAATGATAAAATTGTTTGAGGACAGTAGTGAACGCCGCTTGAACAAGCGTGGAGGGGGGAGGTCACGCTGTTACACAGTGTTGAGACTCAAACCGACCTTTTACAGTTTGGCAGACATGCTCAGTAAAATACATACTTCAGTCTGTGGATCTTGCCTTGCCTGAAATGCTTGATGTTGGCTAATGTAAAATATAGAATTATGAGTGGAATAATTCTTTCTGTGTATGTGGTGGAAGAGGGAAGATACAACTCTTAATATCTGTTATCTGGGATATCTAATTGATGTAAACTTTAACACCATAAATTTGTAGTTACACTTCCTGAATGACTAAGTTCTCAACTTAAAAGATAAAGGGTGAGGTGAAGAATCCTATTGATGAATCCTCAAATTAAGTCAGTTGTAGGAGAATCAGGCTTAAGGTTCTGCGTGTGTTCGTCTGTCCTCGTAAAACTGTCAGCATATTACTAACCAAACAAGGCAAGTATTTGAATTTAACTACTCATTTTAATGTAACATCTCATCAGATAAATATTCAAACAGATGCTGACCTGTTTAACTTAGACTTGATTTCTGTGGTGGAGCTTGGAAGCATGCTATGGGAGCAAGGGAAGTCAGTATTAACTTGTATAACTTTGTAAACAAGCTATGAGAATAAATCCATGTGACAGACCTGTAGTTATCACACTTCTGTTTTTTATCTTGATTTTAAAATAAAAAAGGCAAGCCTTTCAGTTCACTGTAAATCAGTAAGTACAAATTCTCTCCAGAAGGTCAACTTGAAGAATCGTAATTTTTTTTATGGTTTGTTTTCCTGTGTATGAGGTAGTTTCTGAAGGACTTCTGAAGTGATTTCACTTGTAACTTCCCCATAGTCTTCAGAAACTATCAAATACGTATATACTGGCACTGTAGTGTTGTGTTTCAAGGGATTTATTTCTAGTATAATTCTATTCACTTGAATTCTTTGTAGCTATTCCTGTACCAAAACCTGTTGCACTTTAAAATGGAAGCTCTGTTAGTTTTCTCTTAAAACAGTGGTCCAAATGTTGCACTGTAATGGCACAATTGAAAAACAAAACTTAATGTATTCTCTATAGAATAACTGTAAAATTTCAAAACTATAACTTAAGGTAAATTAATATGGAACACTAAAATGTGTAAACATGTTGGCTATTCTGACATGAAAACCAAAAGTATTTCATATTTTAAATATGGTGCTTTAAAAATGAATGAATAAAACCACCAAACAAACTCAAAGATCTAACCGTCAAATATCCATTTGGAGAGATTAAAAGGGAAGCGCTCTCACTGAAAAATGTGGTACCTGACACTTCCTCTTGAATTCCTGGTGTGGGGAAAAGCCTTTAGAAGCTTATTCAGAATTTGTTTACCCATCTTGATTATTAAAGCAGAATAGTTGCTTAATTCTTAATCTTTTGTGAAGACAAGCATAACTTTTTCCTGTGGTGTAGCTTTGAAGTTCTTAGTGCACTTCTGATTTGTGCATGACCTTGATATTAACATTGTGGTATTTATATTTTGCGGCCTTATGTTGGCAGGCTTAAATACACGCCTTAGTTGACTTTGCTCCAAATTGTCCTTGAAGTTCTGCAAGTGAATACATTTTTTTCGTAGTCGCACGTTGCAAACGTGACGGGGCTTTTAAGCATGTGGTGTATAAAGCTAACCGTTCAAGCACTGAGTCTCTAAGTGCTCAGATTGGACTGTTAAGGTCTCTAAGCATCTGACGGAAGTGTAGTGGGAAGGATAGTGGTTGGAGTAGTGTGCAAAAGACTTCCAGATTCAGAAAATTTTAAAAGGAAAAGAGTTATTTCTTATTCAGCATTTGAGGCTTCCTTTTTTTTTTTTTGGTGATGATGGAGTGTTTAGTTGTGGTTTTTCCTTTCTTCCCACCCCCCAGATCTATAGTGGGACATCTGTCTGTTCCCAGATGGCACCTTCCGAAATCAGTGACTCGTTTCAGAGGTGGGCAGCTACCTGAAGCAGTTGGACTGGACTTGGAGAGATAAGAGATAAGACAGACTAGCAGTAATACCTCTGAGAACTCTTTTTTTTTTTTTTTTTTTACTTGCCTGTCTAACAAAATTCCTCAACCCTAACAATACTGCCAGGCTTACTGTTACTTCTGAAAGGGAAGGATAAGAAATGGAAGTGCAACCAGTGTGCTTCAATAATGGACTGTTGCATCCAGCAAAATGTTTGTTAGTGTTGGCCTCGATTATGCCAAAAAATCTAGATTGTTTTTTTGGCTTTGGGGGGCAAGGATTAAAACCCAACCAAAACATGTTGAAAACAATAATTTGGGTATGATGAAAACATCCACTGTTTGTCTACTTGAGAAGTCGCCTTCCTATTTTACCTTTAGCTGGGGAATTCGGGTCGTTACCAGCAGGGTAGCTTGGGGTAGTTTTTGTGCTGCCCTAGAGATTTTGTTGTCTAAACCTGCTTTTCAGCCTGTAGGCGGGCCTGTTGGACAGGAACAGCTGTCTGCAAGGAACCTGCAATTAGAGTTAGTGTCGGGCCCTGCGGCACAGTGCGAGACTGGTGGCAGTAACAGACTGGTCCTACTACTGTCCCCTTCCACCAGCCGTCATGAGGGTCTTATAGCCTGGATGCCTATGCCTTTTGGGTACTGAAACTGATTTTGCTTTGTGTGGGCAGGGATATTTAGTGCCAGATGTGCAAGTATATTATGGTGCCTGAATATTTAGGGTCTGACTGTCAGTGATTTGGTTCTTTTTCATGTTTTGTTTAAGGAAGCAAACTTAACCACTGTTAACATCCACTGTACAGAGTGTGCATATAATAGCTTGAGATATGTATAGAAATACTAATGAGTGATAACTATTTTTGTAATTTAAGAATTGTAAACTGTTGTTCTTGTAACGGTGTAGCAAACAATCTATTAACTTAAGCATGATAAACACTATATAAGTCAAGGGATATTTGGGAATGACTTGTGGGACACAGAGGCTATCTTAGCGTAAGTTAACTGGGGCAAGGGATTTTGTTATCTAGGGGTCCAAAACCTGGACTTAATTTCATTATGAATATGTTTCTAGACAGGATTGTTTGACTCAAAGAATGGTACTAAATTTTCTATTAAAAAAAGCTTGGGTCCTGTATCTCTTTTTAAACTGACTTAATATTTTTTGCTCCTCTTTCCCTCTCTGCCATTAGCTTTCTCCCTATCTCCCCATATTTTTTCCACAAGCCTTCATGTATTTTCAATGGTATGATTTCATTTTTTGTAACTACCGGCATTCCGTGATGTAAAAAATCTGCAATCTACTTTTTTTTATATTGTGTTTTATTTTAAGCCCATAATAAACTGGAGTATCTGAAAGCCGAGCACCACATGTGAATGAATTACTGTTGTTTGACTGAAGTACTGAAGTGAGTTAAAACCCTAGGCTGTTGTGATGGGTTGACGCTTTTCCCTGGGTGGGATGGTGGAGACAATCAGAAGGACAAAAGCAAGAAAACTCAAAGGCAGTTTAATAGGGAAGCAAAGCAAAATAAGGAATCTATTTCCTAGCAGCAGGCAGGTGTTTACCAAGGGGAAGACAAAGACTATAACCCTGAATATCCCTCCTTCCTCCTCCTTTCTCTGAGCTTTTATTGCTGAGCATCATCATAGAATGGTTCGGATTAGAAGGGACCTTAAAGATCATCTAGTTCCAACCCCCTTGTCATGGGCAGGGACACCTTCCACTAGACCAGACTGCTCAAAGCCCCATCCAGCCTGGCCTTGGACACTTCCAGGGATGGGACATCCACATTCTCTGGGTGTATGATCCCATATGGAATATCCCTTTGGTCAGCTGGGGACAGCTGTCCTGGCCCTGTCTGCTCCCAGGGTCTTGCCCACCCCCAGTCTACTCACTGCAGGGTTGGATGGAGCGGGGGTGGGGATGGGGGGATGGAGAGGAGGCAGCAATGACAAAGGAAACTGCTGTAGGAGCTCTGCTCAGCGTTAACCAGGACACTGGTGTGTTATCGGCTCTGGTTTAGCCACAACCCAAAACAGCACCACATGGGCTGCTGTGAAGAAAATTCACTCCAGAAGAAAACTGAGCCAGACCCAGTGCAGCTGTTTGCAAAGTTGTTAGAAAGATCCATTACATCCTAAGGGCTTTAATCTTGGAAAGCTGGACAGCAGAGAAAAGAGCTTTATTTGAAGCATTCAAAACATTCATAATATGTTCAAATGTTACAGATTGTCTGTTACGGATGTTTTTTAACAGCTTAATGGTTTTTTTTTTTTAAGGTTTCTCCTGGAGAAACCGGTTGTATGTTCATGACTGCTACGCTGGGTTTCTGATATGACTTCTAATGGATAACCAACGGAGGCTTAAGGTTGTGGGGGGGTTTCAGACTGTTTTGTGTCAGCTTGTGGATCTCTAAAACTCTTATTTTTAAAAATGAAGTTAGATGGGAAAATCAGTCATGCTTGCTCTTTTCTTTCTTATACAGTCCCTCTTCCTTCCCAGAGTTGTCATAACCGTCATCCAAACTTTCCCGTTTAGACAAGCCCTTTATTGAATGCTGTAAATTGGAGAACAATAACCTTTTAAGCAGTATTTCACTATATACAAATAAGAGCTTGAAGGCATGTGAAGAACTGCTTCTCTCTTGTTCTGCCCGTCTGGGGACAGGTAGGCAAAAATATGTCTTCAGCAGTGAATGGGTTTATTTATCCAAATACCTCAAACTACATGGTTTGGATTCCTCTCCTGTTTTTTTTTTTCTATCCGGAGCAGGTAGGGCAGTACAGAGGTGAATTCCTACCAGGCAAATTTCAAACATCACCTTGTTCTTCTGGAGAGCGTGAAAAGGATTGAAAAGGAATACACTGACAGATGGGAATAGGTAAACAAATGTGAATTTGGACAATTTTAATGACCAAATTGCTATTCCATAACAACCAAAGTTTTTGAGATCTAAGTGCTGAAAGATCTGACATCTTAAAATGGCCTAGTTTCAAAGACCAAACAATTATGAACTTCTGAAAGGTTTCAGGGGTTTCCCTGGCTGGATGTAGATTGCTTTCCTTTTACTTCTCAAGATTCCATACAGCTTTCTATATAACTGCTGGGTTACGTTACTTGGCTTATTATTACATTATTGGGCTTTGGGTACACATGTGATGAATGACACTAATTGCCTTCCAGTGTGAAGATGATGCCTATCTGGCAACTTAGAGAATTCCAAATCACACATTTAATTTTGCTAGAAGTCTCTTGATGTCAAATGAGGTAAAGATCCCCATACATTTTTGTTTTGATTTTTTTTTCCTTTTTTTTTTTTCCTCCTTCTCCAGGAATCCCTGCCTCATAAGCCTGAGAGCTGAGATGCCTCACTCGTGTGTCCTGTGCATGGGTAGCAGGTGCCACACAGTTTAATGAGCTGTCATGGACACTATGGAGCCAACACTGCTCCATAATGGAGATGCTTTTTCATGAGACAGTGAATCACCTCATAGAGTAAAACTAGAACTTGATTAAGGAGCTGCGGCATCGCTGTAATGTAACATTCCACTGGCTACAGTTATGGGTATTTTGAAAGTAATGATGTTTATCATTCTTGAGAGGTTTTTAGGACGTGACACTTCTGTCAGCCCTAGCAATACAGTTGAGGTTGAGAAATGAATGTAATTTGCCTTTATCTGACTTTCCCTCTGACAGTCATACCACAAGGCGGCTGTTCTGGCACTGGTCAGAGGAGTGATACAGGAGTTACTTCAGTCAATAGTATTATCTAGAAAAACAGTAGGTAGAGACCCACTGAATGTTTTTTATGAGTTTCAGAGGCTTCTATACTACTGGGATATATACTATTTCTTAAATGTTAAGTCTGTCTTAAATAGATTAGGCTTTTGGGAATGTTAGCAGCTGTCTGTGTGGGGATTCAAGTGATTGAATTCACCCACCATAACTGTGTGACCAAATTTTACATTCGATGTGTTTAAACACATTGACACAATCAGTGCAGCTGTTTCACTCTCCATGCTGACGCCGAGTTTGTGAACTCTTCAGAGAATATGCAAAGAAATGTTAAAATAAGCCTTAGAAGCCCACAATATTGCTGCAGAATATAGGTTCTAAAACCATTTACAACCGCTTTTGCTTGCTGCCCATCCAAAGATGGGGCAGAGCTGGTATTTTCATGCTGCTTTTAGCGTGCTATGTGACCTGACGTGCCTGACTCTCCTATGAACGGCTGATGACCAAGAGAGGATCCTGGCTGCTTTGACGTCTCCACCACCCTGTGTGGGGTGTCAGGATCCAGCTTTTTGGTATTGGTAAATATTCTTGGGGGTCAGGACTGAAGTGTTGCCCTGCAGATTTTGTGAGGGCTAGCAATGTTCATGGAGGGACCCAGCAGATTTAAGCCACTCTTTGGTTTCTGGAAGTAAATTAAGCTGTTGTGTAGACATAGAGAGTGTCTTGTGCCTGCAGATGGCTACCAAGCTTGCCTTTGGTTTGCTCTCACTAAAAATGCAAAATAGTAGGACAGAAGGGAGCTGAGACTTAGAAAAAAAAAAAATAATGTGCTAATCTTATGTTGCATGCTGACAACTAGACTGTTTGATATGCTAATGCTTGAAAAATCCTATTTAAACTGAAAGCTGGGCTTCTCAAACATGGGAGGGATCCAATTTCCTTCTCCAAAGAGCGGTAGAAGTGCCGAACGCAACTCAAGGTTACTCAGTAACCTTGGTGAGACCAGTCAAACCTGGGGGAAGAGGTATGCAGGCNTGAGGAGCCGAAGAGTGTTCCCTGAGGAGGGCAACCGGGTTAAAAGCGCCTTTCTGTTCTGCTTCCCAGCCCTTCCCTGCCCACCCCAGCATTTAAGTGCGATCAGAAGCAGAAATGACGTTTCAGAAAAGAGCGGAGCTATCCTGGGTGAACTGTTCAGGTGGAATAGGGCAGGGGGGCTGGAAGGAGATGATCTTTAAGGTCTCTTCCAACCCCAAGCGTTCTGTGAGGCTGTGAATAGCCTTTCAATCTAACAAATCTAGTATATGACTTTCCTTCTGAATGTGTGAAATATTTCAATTCAAATGTCTGTTTGGAATTTTAAAATGTAAAAGACCTGGGTACGGATTAACTGTGTAGCAATTAATACATACTGAGTGTTGACGCTGAATTCAACTCCATTGAACTCAACTGAAGTTGAATTCAATGAAAAACCTTGAGCAACACCTGTTTGTGTGTGTGTAGCTGCCTACGTGATGCTCACCAAACTCCAAATCTGGTTTCCCACCTCTTGCTCTTCTCATGATGGCCTGGTAACCATGGTCTACTTTGACGTTCAGGCTGAATTGGTTTGGGGGTTTTTTTAATCCGTTATTGCCCAGTGGTGCTGTCATCTACTGTCTTTGCTCTCTGCCTATGGTATACCAGCGGCGGGTCACTGGTGCTGCTGGTGGTCTTTTACAGAGGACTAGAAAGCGGCTGCGGAGAAGTGGGCAGCCAAGGCAGGCTGGGCTCCTTCANACTCAGTAACCTTGGTGAAACCCGGCAAACCTGGGGGAAGAGGTATGCAAGCTCCTTTATTTAAAAAAAAAAAAAACAAAAAAAACAGAAAGAAGCCCCCTCTAGTCCATCAAAACAGAAATATAAAAAGAAAAAAACTAAAGCTCAAATAAAAAAAAAAAACCAGACAAAACAAGCCACCACTATTATTGCTAATTTACTTGTAGGTATAACTGATTGCTACTCACAGTGCAGTCTGAGGCACCCCAGTTTTTCACTCTGGCGCTGTTCCGCCTCTTCTTCTCNCTTTAAGGTCTCTTCCAACCCCAAGCGTTCTGTGAGTCTGTGAATAGCCTTTCAATCTAACAAATCTAGTATATGACTTTCCTTCTGAATGTGTGAAATATTTCAATTCAAATGTCTGTTTGGAATTTTAAAATGTAAAAGACCTGGGTATGGATTAACTGTGTAGCAATTAATACATACTGAGTGTTGACGCTGAATTCAACTCCATTGAACTCAACTGAAGTTGAATTCAATGAAAAACCTTGAGCAACACCTGTTTGTGTGTGTGTAGCTGCCTACGTGATGCTCACCAAACTCCAAATCTGGTTTCCCACCTCTTGCTCTTCTCATGATGGCCTGGTAACCATGGTCTACTTTGACGTTCAGGCTGAATTGGTTTGGGGGTTTTTTTAATCCGTTATTGCCCAGTGGTGCTGTCATCTACTGTCTTTGCTCTCTGCCTATGGTATACCAGCGGCGGGTCACTGGTGCTGCTGGTGGTCTTTTACAGAGGACTAGAAAGCGGCTGCGGAGAAGTGGGCAGCCAAGGCAGGCTGGGCTCCTTCACGCTCGGCTCAGTGCCTGCCAGCACCCCAGGCCCCCCTCCGCAGAGCCGCTCCCCAGCCCCACCGTGCCCAGGCTGTCTCCTTGTAGGGGTTATTCCTTCCCAGGTGCAGGGCTTTGTATTCATCCTTGTCAAATCTCATTAGGTCCCTGTGTGGCCCATCCCTCCAGCCTGTCCGGGTCACTCTGAATGGTGGCCTTCCCCTTGAGCATATCAGCTGGTCCCCAGTTTGTTGGCATCCACAGACTTGATGAGGGTGCGCTCTGTCACCTTCTTAAGGTCCAGGAGCAGACCCCTGCCCCCAGTCAGAGTACTGTCCATTAACCACTACCCTCTGAGCCCAACCATCCAGACGGTTTTTAAACTGATTTATCTGTCCACCTCCCCAGGACATAATGCCCTTGCTTGGATACAGGGATATTGTGGGAGATGGTCTCGAAAGTCACACTAAAGTGGAGATAAATGACATCTGCTGCTCCCCTCTCATCCCCAAACTCAGTCACAGTGGTCAGGGTATCTCCTCCATAAATCTGCTCCACCTGCTCCCAGCTCACCCTTCCTCCTTCCCAGGACTGTCTTCCAGGAGAAGTTGCTCTGTTTTTCCCAGTGAGGCTGACGCTGTGTAGCTCCTGGATTTGCCTTTTGTCCTTTTCTGAAGGTGAGGGCAGCATTTGCCTTTCTCCAGTTGTTTGGACCTCACCGGATGTCCACAGTCTTTCAAAGATGGCAGAGAGTGGCCTTGCAAAGGTGTCAGCCACTTCTCCCAGTACCCCTGGATGCAGGAATGTGGAAGGTATGTCCGTGCCTCTGGAATGGCAGTAAGTGTCCAAGCACATGGGGAAGTAAGTGGTGGGTTAAAGGCCTCAGATGGAAAGGAAGCTTTTGTAGAAGCTTTCCTACCACCAGGAAGGGCTTTCCAAGCCCTTCCAAGAAGATGCAGTAGGCTGACAGGATCTGGGACCTTCTAGTACCTGCTCTCATATTTTTCGGCCTTTTCCCAACCTCTAGCTGGGGGTTAGGTGTGGGACTCCAAAGTTCTCTTGGGAAGTCTGGAAGGGAGGTGTGAGCTGGCTGGGAGCAGGACACATCTGTGCAGATGTGTGCAAACCATTTCACACTCACTCAGCCTGCGCTTCTGCCAGTTAACTTTGGATACTATAGCCATACCATAGCCTGTCTGTATGGAAACGTACTCTCTGCTTGTGGTCTCTACCTTTCCCTTCTAAAAATAGTCTTTTCAAGTCTCTGACAGGGAAGGAGTCCCAGTATGTCTTCAGGCTCATAAAAGTACACACTGGAGAAAAGGGAAAGTTTGAGTGTGGGAATAGTTGGGATAGTCAAAACTGATTGCCAAAGCATGCACTTGCTTACAGGCAGAAATGTTTGGGTTATACAATGATGAATTTCAAAATTACTCTAGAAGAGACTGATGTATTATTTTAATTCCCTGTAAATCATCATTACCTTTTATCCTTCTGAAACCATGACCCTTGACTGCATATGAATTCAGTAGGTTCGGATCATTCCTAAACCTGGACCCGTGCAAGGTCACTGTGAATCCATGGGAGGGGATGGTACCAGCACAGTGATTAATATCGCTACTATTATAATAAGATGAACACTGCTAGAATCAGATAAATGTGCATTAGACATAGAGGTGCTTATGTGAGATACTCTGTTCAGATTTCTGGATTAAAAAAGCATTCTTAAGAGTTTTTCTTAATTAAAAACAATAGCTTTGAATTCTGTCCCAGGGGCATCTCTGCTATTACTGAGGCAGCTCCAAGACCTCATCACTATGCATGTTTCCCTTAACATGTCAAAGTGATGAATTTAAATACATATTGTGTAACAGAGTACTAATACGTAAAAAAACGCAAACCTTTTTGCATTGTGCAAATGTACCTATCTTGGTATCAATTTCTGATCCTATTGTCCACTAGATGTCTTCATTGGTATTTTAAAGTGCATAAAGTTTGTGCTGCTACCTAGGGAATGAAATGCAGAAGGTATCTGTTCAGACTTTTGAGTTTTACCGTATGATCGGCCTTAGATAGCAAGTTGTAAATAGTATATTGAGAAACCTGTCCCAAATTCAGTCTCTAACTCATGCCTGGGAAAATCTTATTTCTCAGATGTGCCTCCCTGTGTAGTTTTTAGCACACTCACATACTCGGCTTGAAGTTTGTATATATTAATTTATTTAAAATCAGTTGTATTGCTGACCCAGCATTCAAAACCAATTCCAGAATTCATTCCCAGGCTCTTGAATTGTGACCTTTAAAGACCAAACTGCCTTACTTGCAGATAAAATGAGGATACTCTTACCCTTTTGCTACAGAGAGACTTATTAGGATATAATGTCTTCAAGATATGTATGGTAATCGTCACTGCAAATCAGGTTTTGAAAAGCAATTTTCCCATGGTAAGAACCAGAGTATATTTGAGAGTTACACGTACCAGTGTATCTGGAGTGGCGTCTAGTTTCTGCGGACACTTAACTTTCTAGTAAATGGATATCCGGTCAATAAAAATAGCGTGGGGTGACTGTGTTATTTCTTAATAGCTGGGGGAGGGGAAAGCACAAATATTTAATGTAATAACAAATGCAATGAGCAGTTACTTTTGTGTTTTGCATCCATGCACCTCCATAGTTTTTACATCTATAAGGCATTGAAGAGCATCTCTGACATTGCAGGAGATACTTGCCATGACCATGCAACAGATAAACTGGTCTGGAATTTTAGGTTGGTGAGGATGGTGTTCTGATTGAATTTTTTTCTTTCTCCTGAGATATTTGAATAATAGACAGTGTTAGCAGTATTATCTTACAGGGTAACCACTATAGCCTTGATCTGACAATATAATGCACTCAAGACGGGCTGCACTAAACAGTTTCTGGCTCTAACTTATCTGTTTTAATTTGGGAAAGTCATCTCGACAGCCTTTGTATGCAACTAATGTTGTGATACTGAACCAGGAGTTGGTGGAATCTCATGCTTTACTATTGCTGAATAATTGTTCAGTACCTATAGTTGAAGAGTGTACAACTAACTATTTTCAGCAATCCAGTGATTCTTTGCCATTATGTCTTCAGGAAAATTGGAACCTAGGTTCACAGCTGCTATTGTGAGACTACAGCAGATGTGGTCAGATTGCCAGGCACTGTGGCCCCGACCTCTGATGAATTGCTATAGAGCAGCAGCGCAGAAGGGTTTTGTTTGTTGTTTTTTTTTTTTTTCCCCAAGCCCGATCTGATCATTTGAACTAATTACCAAAGAGACTTACAAATTAATGTACCTAGGTTCCTGGGGTCTGGGTTCCTGCGGGAGAACACGCTGCAAATAGAGCCGTTGCCTTGCAGTAGCAGTGGTCGCTCCATTAGGATGGCTGATTAATAGCGGAAGGGGTGCGAAGCACGGAGGTGTGCCAGCAACTGCCGGGAGACATAACCTGGGGCTGCACAGAATCTGACTGAAAATCTCATCTGAAGTGTCAAGAAGAGCAATTACTTTATTAGGGAGGCATAAGAGATGACTGGTGATTGGGCTGTGTGTGTGTGTGTGTGTGCCTGCGCACGTGCATGCATTTCCCATGTGAGCTCCTGATCCACTGCATTTGCAGTCTGCCCTTTAAACCTGAGTACTATGCCGAAAACTCATGGTAAGACTTATCATTAGTGTAATACTGTTGAAAAAAGGATGGTTTGGAGTCTCTCACCAGAAGGTAAAACAATACTTTTAATTTTT
Source organism: Rhinoptilus africanus (assembly GCA_013400135.1). Taxonomy (NCBI): domain Eukaryota; kingdom Metazoa; phylum Chordata; class Aves; order Charadriiformes; family Glareolidae; genus Rhinoptilus; species Rhinoptilus africanus. Next base: position 149,337 of record VXBO01006522.1, on the reverse strand, counting down.
TATGGTGGGGTGAAAGGATGCTTTATCCATAGCATCCCTAATTCTATTAAAAACTAAAGTAAAATAACCAGGATACTAAGGAAGCAATGTCACATATCTTGAAAATGTATTTTGAAGAGTTCAAAGCTTAAAGAACTCCCAAACTGTTATGATTTTATCTGAAAATTGCCTGATTTTATAGTTTTTTTTTTTTGAACTGAGTTCTTCCAAATGCATTAAGTGGTGCTTTATTAGTTTGGTACAAACCTCAAAGTCCAAAACAATTTTACAGAGACGTATCTGGCTTTTGTCATTTTAGTATCTTGATCTTTCTTTTATAGGCTTATTTATCCTTTAATTTTCCTTCTGTGGACATTTACAGATTACTGCTCAAATGTCTGAGTCTTAGCATTAAATTATCAGTGCTGGCTGAAATTTGGTATTCATGGAAAGATTTGTATTTCATTTTGAATCAGAAGGAAAATTGGGATTTTTCCAGGAAGCAATATTCTGATTAAAATACTATTTGGAAACTTAAACTGTGAGGATGTTATCATGTAATGCATTTTACTCTGCTAGAGCAGGGTCCCACGGGCAGCTTCTGTCCCTGCTGCGGTTTGTGAACAGGGGATGTGACTGACAAAGAGACACCAGAGTTTTTGTGGAATTTCTTAGGCACAGCTGAACCCAGGATTCTGGGGACCCAGAAACAGTTAAATAAAGATGAGGGGCAATTGAATTTGGTAAAGGCTTCAGAGCACAAACCAATCAATAAGATCAGTTTGCCTACTAAAAAAATTAAAACTATGAGACTAGACGTTAAATCTCCGTGTGGGAAGATCAATGGTACCAGTACTACTGGTTTTCTGACAGCCTTCACCCGTAAAGTTTGTTTCTCTTCAATAAGCAAAAATACACTGAATTTTGACCTCTGCTGCATGAAAAAATGTGTGTATGTATACACATACATGAATACACATTCGAGTTATTAAACACCGAAGGCCCATGATAGAAAGTACAAACATGGGTGGTATCAATGATTCTAAGGATTATTCTGTTTTTTACTGATGAATAAGCTATTAGGCTTTAATATTGCCTTGTTTAAACTGTATTTTTGCAGAATTATTATTACATAATGACTGGCTGTGCCGCCTTTGTAATATATTTGTGTTCTTGACAGATTTTCAGGACACATGTGGGACTCATTTGTTAACAGTCCCAGGAGGGATGTCATGATGATAAATAATGACTGTATCATCCAGTGTTGTCTCTAGAGCGACGTTCCCTCCGGAACAGGGTGACTGGGGAAAAAATGGCTAATGGCCCAAACTGAATTGACATACAGACTGGAGTTTCCATATGACAGTATATCAAGCTACAGACAGGTTCTGTACAGTGATATACATCACCTCTCCTCAGTGTGTTGTTATCCAAATCATTTCCTGATATAGTCTATTCAGCCTTTCCCGCTGTCCTCTGATCTCATTCCTGGCTACGGATGAGGCAGCATCCACTCATAACGTGTGTGATGGAAATGTCAGGCCCTATCTGAGAGCATATTAACGAAAATCACACTAATGCCTGGAGGCCGTAACCCTGGGCATGTCAGGTGGACGATGCTGGAAATACAGTTTCTGGTTTAGCTGTCATTGGAGATGCATTGGAAGTTAATAGTAAAGTTAATGTTTATTTAAGTAACCCATGGATTTTGTTGGGATATCCAGAACAAAACATCCTGTGTTTCCATGTATGAAACGCGTCTTAACAGCCTTGCAGGCCTTACACTGTCACGTGTAGGTAGATTTTTCTGTGCCTGACTCATAAAGATGAAGGACCTGATAGTTTCAGATGATCAGCAATGGCAGCTGGAGTGGGACTGTGAAGGAGGAAGGAACAAACATGAAAAACTTCTCAGTTCTGGGAATTAACTACTTGATATCTGCAAAACAAATTAACAGTTTTGAAGGAAAGATGAGATTAGAAATGAGATGTTCCTCCTTACAGGTTTCTAACTTCACGGTTCACCTCTGTGCTGGGGTGTTTTCCAACAGAGCAGACTCATGATTAGTTTTCTAACATTAAATTTTTATCATTTCCAGGGAAAATAATTATACATTTTGCTGGCAGGAGAATGCTTAAAACGTTGTTTCCCATATTGTTTGTTTCCATTTATTCTCATGCATACATATGCCTGTGCACGTATTCAGAACACACAATGTATGCACAAGATTGTGGAGGGTTCTGCAGCAACAATATGAGATCAATAATAGTCATTAAAAAAATGCTAGCGAAACTTATTCCTGCATCTCTGGCAAACCTACAGTGCTCAGTCAGAAACATCTTTTTGTGTCACATTCTGCAAACACCAAGTTAAACAATGAATAGGTGAAAAAAATATTCATTGCTCTACTAGAAACTAGTTACAGAATAGGTGCAAGCCTTAATAGAGTCAGTAGAGGAATCCCACTGAACTGGGATTTTGGAGCAGACTTTATCCAAACTGAGGAAATTCTTTTTTATTAAAATTGTTAGTTTATTTTGTTAAAATTTTAAAAATAACTTCTATTAAACTAAGAGTTTTGCGAGGTTTATGAAATATTTTTGAGATCTTTGGTCCTAAGTAATGTAAAAATATTACTGAAAGCTTGTAATGAAATTTAAATTATATTCAGGAGATACAGGGAAAAAAAAAAGTTGTCTTTTTCTTTTGAAGCTGAAATGAATGTTGTGTATTAGATAAATATGCTTACTTAAATTTTTGGTTTGGGCAATAATCATTCTGCCAATGATTTTAACGTGGAAAGGCTGGCATCTCTAGAGCCGTGATAACATTTGATTTCTGCTCAGAAGCAGCACAGAGCTGGAACTGGGGAGCAGGGAAACAGGAGATGCTCCTTGATCCAAATATTACCCAGGGGTTGTAATGTAATGTGAAGTACTCTCTGGACACTCTGACCCATTCCATTTGGTCACATACTGAATGTGACAGTCCTGTTGGACAACTGGAAAATAGCCCTTAGCTTTGCGGTTGTTGGAAGGAGCTCCAAGCCTGCTGATGTGGTGAGCTGGTCGGTCAAGTTCAGCGTTGGAAGTGCAGGGGCTGAAGGGCAGGGCAGCATTGCTGGGGTTTCAGAGTGTCCATTCGGTGTCAGGTGGACCCAGCACCCACGGGGGCATGTGTTAAGGTTCCTCTTGCACTGCTTCATGCCTTCTCCATGAGTGCCCGTGGCTTTTCGCACGCGTCTGCCTTTACCCAGCAGGTGCTCTGAATGCGCCTGCAGATGCTCCACTGACACGGGGTGGCAGGAGGGACACGCTATCTTACATGCCTTGTGAGCATCCTGCAGCAAAGTCCCTGGAGGCTTTCCTCGGGAGACTGCTATACGCAGCGTGACATATCCTGCTTGTCAGGCTCCGTCAGTTTGGGGATTTGATGTCCATAGACAGAATTTATTTGTTTATTTAATCGTAATTCCATGCTTGCATTCAAGGCAGTGGCTTTGTGCATGTGGTTACTTGCTCCTATATGCACGCTCACACCCTTGTGCCCTTGGGTCATCGTACATTTAGCTGGGAAAATACACGTGTGTAATACGCTGTTAATATTTAATCAAACTCCCTAGTAAGATTTCCACCAAGCTAAGGTACAGAAAACTGAATAGATTAAAAAAAAAAAAGGCAACCATTATAAATGGGGTTATTTTGTAAAGCCTCAAGAGAATTAGTTTTGTACACTTAGATATGGCGGAAAAACATTCTTTGCCATGTACCTGCATTTTCGTAAATGACAAATGACAAATTTGGGGTGGCCCAATACAATCCTACTCTTTTATATTATTAAACAACATATGCTTGGATGAGTTAGTGTCCTATCACAAATTCAAGCCTTCAAGCAAATTCTGACAAATTGTAAATGTAGTTTAATTACCTTAGGGGGAAGAAACAAAGGCATTTCTTAGGCTTGCAGAGAGATGTAGGATTTACCCTTCATTGGGCTAGCTTCATGCAACGTGCCAACTGCAGCCAGCTTGACTGAACCAAGACCTGGAGTTGTTTATGTACATATGTGCTTTTTTACCAGGTCTCTTGCTGGAAAAGCCACTTTTCTTGCTGTTACACTTTCAACACCACGGCTGAACTGTGAACTAACATTGTGAAAGGCTGCTTATAGTCTCTGGTCCTTGACGGTACAGATACCGTTTGCACAAAGTCTCCTCTGAACTGATGAACTCTGGAAGTTCTGAAAATTGCTATTTTTAATTTTGTGTGACCAAACATTTTAAAGCATTTTAGTACAGGTGACAGATGGCAAAAATGAAAGGTGAAGATCTTCTAATGTAAAAGAATTTACATGTCATGAGAGTGACAATGTTGACAGAATTCCTCTTTCTCAGCCTCATCCTGAGTCTCTCACGCCACAGACCACCAAGTCTCGGCCATGGAGTTGAGCTCAACACACAAGTCAGTCTTCCACATTTGTGGGGAGAGGTGAGTTTGTTCTGTGTCCAGCTTCCCAGGCATTGCGGTGGTTTCTTCTGGAGTTTCACCACTGACCCGGCTGCCAGGCTGCTGCTCGGCTCACGGCCTCTACACGAAGCATCCTTTCTCTGCAAAAGGTCCAGCAGAGAGATCAGCCCATCCCTGCGGCCTCCCTGGGGGGACCGAGCTCCCTGCTCAAGTGTTAAAAACTGGAGAGGGCTGTGCCCAGCTCCTGAGTCCCTCCTGATGGGAAACCATCTAGACAATGGTGTTTATCCTTTCACAGAAAGACATTTACCCTCCAGTTTCTCTGCACCCTAATGACTGAACTTCCTTCACCCTTATGACTGTACTTCCTTCGTCTTCCCCAGAATACTCAATGCTGTAATGGCTAAAACAGGTCACTGCAATGTTGGTCTTAGTGTTTGTACTTCAGATTAAAGGATGTGGTTTCGACAAGATGTCTCTTGAGCAAACCACTTTTCTTTTCTCCTTAATCAGCACGCTGTGCCCCTATCCTCTTAACTTTTTATAACTCTCATTGCAAAAATTATCAAGGCCGCAATTTCAGAAGCATAGCCTCTTATGGGATTGTTTATGGATAATTTTGGATTTATTTCTTAGAAGGGTCCTGGTTTTGGATATCTAGGCATTCCTAATTTTCCTTCCCTTAAAACTTCTATAACACTGTCGGGAACTTTCTATTTTCCTTTATTCTATTTTTAAGCAATAACTACTCTGTCAGATAAATCAGCAAATCCTATAGAATAGATATTTAGTAATGGGACCATTTCTATGAGGATTCTTCAGTGTCCAGAAACTTGTATCCTTCCTACAATAGGGGTGTTTTTGAGATCTCTCTTTTGCAAAACCATCAATTTTTGCAGCGCTTGTAAGAACCTGATATCTTGATTGACTTCATTTCTGCGTTTGGTCGGTGGTGTTTAATGGGTTCAAAGTCAATAGGCAAGTTGGGGTCAGACAGATAGACCGAGTATATGCTTAAGCTTTGTTTCTCTAGAGCCAACCTAAAAGCCAATAGTTCCTGTTTTATTAAGACTGTGTTTATTGGCTGCTTCACCCACAGATGCACATGATTTTGATTTGGAGAAGCCTTGCAAAACTCCTTTGTAAATGGGGCTCTGCGTGATGTAGGAGTCAATGAAATGAGAGCCATGTGGGTGTGTGAAACCTGACAATGCCTCTGCACCATGCCCTGCAGAGGCAGGTCATGCTAATGAAGGGAGCACGAATTAACAAACTTATTCATGAGATACATAGGCATCTCTCATTAGAGTTAGTGTGACTTTGATGAACCGGATTTGGATCTGGTTTCTGAAACTGCCTTCACTGCTGCGTCACTGTGTGCTGGTGGCAGAGCATGGTATGAATAAGCCCTAGAACTGAGGATCTGTGTCCTGCTCCACCAGTGACTCAAGACTAACCTCATCAAAGTCATTTGCTCTCTCTGTATTATAGTCTTCCCACGCCTGAAAAGGGAAGGGATGAAGATGAACCCACCTTTAAGGAAGAGCCTTATATAAATGCAAAAGTAACTTTTCTTCTCCGGTGTCCTGATCAACTTGTCTCTTCTGGGAACTGCTGAAACTTCTGTTCTCTTGGAGACTGTTGGAGCCACAGAGACCCGGTGTTGTTAATGCCATCACACAGGCAAGCAGTCAGTCACGCAAATAAGCAAAATGCATCTGTTTGTCACTGCAGTGTGCAAGTATCCATGTGCTGTACTAGTTTTAGCTCTTAGATGAGGAGGAGGCAGCTGGTGTTTTGCCAGTCTGGGGGAAGAAGGTGGAAGGCAAAGGGTGAACAACTGTCAGGAACCAAAATCTCTGCCTTTGAGATGTGATGTCAGCAGCAGAGAGGAGGGAGAAACTGATGGTTCCAGAAGTGTCATTGCTGCCCTTAATGAAACATTTCTTTAGAGACTGTTGTGCAGCTGGCTGGTTTCAGAAAACCTGAGCTCCCTGAGCTGCTGTGCACACCCCACTGAGGCAGGGCGGCTGCCAGGCCAGAGCACCCGCCTCGCTGGCCCACAGTGCCAGGCATCTCAGCAGAACGTTGCTGCAATGCCTTCTTCTTATCCTTTATTTTTCCCAGCTTAGTTTCCATTAAACAAAAGTCACTGCTGGCCAGTGCTGGAACAGTTGAAGCTTCCTCCTTCACCTCGATCAGGAGAAGTGGAAGGTCATGCTGATCCTAGCATTGTCCATCTCCTCTGGTCTTTGTGGCAGAAATGCCAGCAGCCTGTCACCACCCCACCTGAAGGGGAATACGCCATGGAAGAGCAACTGCTTTTTGCCTCCTCTGTTAAACCACTCAGTTTACAGTAAAACTCTGTAAAAGTGAATCAGAGCTACGGAGATTGTGTCAGAGTTTGGCTTCAGCCATCCTCCCAGCTCTGGGATATTGCCTTCCCAAGGGTGGGAAAAGAAGGACATACCTGGCCACTTTTCTATATTCTAAAAAAGAATTATAGCTTGTGAGAGAGAGAAAATTAATGGCCCTCAACTTCTGAAGTGCTCTTACCTCTCAGAAATACCCTTGTGAAATGCTCTAAATGAAAAGCTTTTGTCTACATTTTTTATCATTTAGCCAGACGTGTGGCTGTTTTGGGGAGACTTCACTTATTACTTTGCCTAAAAGCAGAGCCCTAATTTCTGGTTTCATCTGAAGACCATTTCTGGCTTGGGCTCTTTAGGAAAAGGAATGAAAGTGGGTTCAAGAGCCCTTTGTTTCCTGAACCCCTGGTTCCCACTCAGGAAAGCATATTCGTGCTGCAAATGGATAAAAACTACAAGGGCTCATTCAGGAACATAACATCCATTTAATTGATCTATTCACAATCACAAAATCAAAGACAGGATTTATTAGGCTTTGACATATGGATCGAGTATGCTCCTTTTGTTTCTAGATGACGTTTTCCTCCTCTCAAACTCAGATAAAAATGAAATAGCCCTGTAGTTCAATACAGATTCACAAGCCTCTTTTGTCCCTTCTTGGTCAACCATTGACTCTTTGTGAAGCCCAACAAGCAATCACAGTCTCAATGGATAGTCCCACTATGCTGTGGAGTAAAGTAAAAAAAAAAAACCAAAAAGGAGTATCATGAATAACTTACAAAGTTCAGTGAGATACAGTCACTGACAAGAAGAGAAATGACTGGCTTCTAGGCTTAACACTTCTAGGCTTTTTTTTTCCTTCACATAGACTTTCATTACCAAACCACAAAGGTGTAAATGGGTTAGAAGTGTTTCCTGCATTTATAGAATGATGGAAAAGCTATCAAGAAATGTGGGGCATGCACATTTTTCATGGCATCATGTTTTATTTTTAAGCTCAGGAATACCAGCTACTTCAAAAGAGCAAACCTACGGTCTCCCTTAAACATGAAAGATAGTTCCTGCTTCCTTCTCACTGTGCAAGCCACAGCTGCTGGACCTGTTTTGAATCATTGAAACAAGGGGGAATATCCACCAGAAGCAGGTTAATAAGATCCCATCCTAATTTTAGTATTAAGAGGGGAAGCACTAACTAGATTTCTTGGGACGTGTGGGTGAGATTCAAGAGAAAGTGGGCTAAGGTGACCTTAAGGCACAGCTCTGCCTTTCCAAATCTGTACTGCACTAGGAGCTGAAGCAGCCAGAAGTCCAAGGGGAGCACAACCAGGCTTCTAAAATATGCTCCACTTGCTGTCACCCTCTGTCACTTAGACACTGCCATAGAATCACAAGGACTGTTTCTGCAATGTCACGAGCTGCTCGATGAGCTGATAGCCATAAACTACAGCAGCCAGACCACATGACACAAAAAAACCTCAGCCCATTATTCATTTATTTATTTTAGATTCAACCAGACACACAAAATCCCCCTGTTCCACCAATTTGCATGTATATAATTTTCTTGTACATGTTTTAAGATAGCTGAGTCCCCTCAGGCTAAGTCAGCCGCTTATGTGGGTTAGTTTAAGGTACAGAGCTATGGGTATAACGCTGAGGAACCCTCTGCAGAGCATCCTCCCACGCTGCCAGAGAGCTCTTGGAAAGGGCTCAGGGGGTTTCTCACTGGTTCTGCTCTTGCCCCGTGGCAGCCCCATCTCCCCCAGTGCATTTCCCTCACCTTCTGGTGAGATCATCACCTGTAACCATGTCAAAGCCTTATCAAAGCCACAGGGCAGTAAGTTAAAATGCCAGTGGTAGGCAATATAAATCCTTTCCTTTTGCAGTTAAGGCTGGGAAACTCGTTTCCTAATCTCACTTCCATTTTTGCATGGCCCTTGCTTTACATTGTGCCCAAAGAGCACTAATAGGGACAAGGTGTGCGCTACAGTCTGTACTGGCTTGCCGATTGCATCCTATGATGTGCTGGGGTACAAGAGCGCTCCCCTGCATGAGCAAGGAACTGTAGCTGTTCCACAGACATTGTCGGCATTCAGGATTAACACCTCCATTCCTGCTGGCCTCCTAAACAGCAGAGAAGTGCTTTACTCATCCATCTGGCCTCCTTCCTATTACCCTTCCCTCTTACTATCGGTACCGAGCACCGAAATGGTACATTGTCCTGACTCAAACGTCACTGTACTGAAGGCTGTTTGCAACAGAGCTATGCCAGGGAGTTTCTAGTTCTTGGATTATTTCATGCCCAGCCCAAAACCCCTTTTTTAAATTAACAGTGTATCTTTTAGAAACAGAAGCAACCCAGATGCCCTCACTTTAAAGGCTACATGCACACCACCTGGCTAACTAAGCAGGGGCTTTGCCCAGGACTAGTTTCTAGGCCTAAATTGATATAAATTCAGATTTGTTTGGTTTTATTTCAGCTGCAAAAAGGACTCCAAAAGAGTCTTCTCACAAGAAGATATTTAAGATGCCAAAAAATTACAATAAAGGTAAGCTGTAAAGCTTCACCCTTGATGTTAATTAACAGCTGAAATAATTTGCTGAGAAAAAACCCATATTTTTCCATCCCCTGCACCATTATAGAGGGGAACATATTAGGAAATGGGAAAACTTACCATCATAGCTTTAGAATGATTTAACTTTTCCCTACTTTACCACCTGACTCCCTTCATTTAGTGTGGCTTGTAATTAGCTTCTGCAGGCTTCAGTCAGAGGTGCTTGTTCAGAAGCACTTACCAACAACAATTCCCTTGGAAACATTAAATGGAAATGCTCGAAGCTCTGGGGCTCAGTCTGGTTGTAAGTGAGGTTAAACCACCCACTGTACCGAGATCAGGAGGGTAAATTTTGTTCTACACCATGTAATTGTTACGTGTGTTAAAAGTGGAGATGAGTTTTGCTGCATTTGCTTGTGAGGAGTTTATACGACCTTATCCTGGAAAGGGTAAGGTAAGTGCTGTTGGTGCAAGGTTTCCTCTTGATGATGGTTGTTTTACTCTGTTTCAGAGGTGGCACCAGCATTTCTTTCTTAACACTTAGCAGGACTGAACTCAAACTGAGGTCTACAACAACTTCTCAGATTTTGCTGGAACAAACAAGAGAACGTTTTAAACTATATTCATTTTGTTTACAGCCTACAGTAAATTACAGGCTCCTAGGCAAAAGTATTAGTTTGTATTGTTTTCTGTGAGACTCTTGCTGAGGTTCTCTGAGTTGCTGAGCGATAGAAAGTACATTTAGAGCTTTACGTTGATTTCTACGTGAATTGGATATACATGTGAACTCTCAGATGCACACAATGTAGAGGGACATTAACTGCCTCCAGAACAGATTCAAATTGCTTGGTTTTCCCAAGTATCTTGGCTATAAACAGTTGTCAGTTTGGTTTTGTTTTCTCATTTCTGTGCTTTTTAGCAGTACTGAACCTGCTGGAAAGGCAGATTTTGTTTTCTTTTTCTTTTTTTTAACGATTATTGTCTACACTGATGCCTTTCCTCTAATTAGATGTAAGACAATTGATTAATGTTGAGAGTAGTACTTTGTGTTCTTTTGTAAAGGTTGCAACTATATCTGTGCTGCTTCTATATAAGGCTGCAAACTGTAAACCTGATTTTAGGAGCAAAAAATAAGTGGAGTATGTGTTACTGTGAGGATAGAATGGAAATTAAAAAGCTGTGATAGAAGCCCAGCGGTGCTTTCCTCCTGTCTCTGTTATCAAGTTAATTGCTGGTAAATCACAGGCCACTCATTCTTCCACAAGTCTTCTTGTGGAGGCCTTCTTTTTTTCTCAAATCATGTAAAATTATGAAGTCCCTCTCAAAGTGGTCATAGTAATAAAGAAGATGTACTTTGAACATTTTTCCTTCTATCTAGTCTGAAATAGACAGACCAGGCAGAAATAGAATATTTTTAGCTAAAATAGTACGAGTGGAGAATATTGCCTGCAATGGTATTAAAGCAAATATCCATATGGATGCTACACTTCACATAAATTGTTCAAAACAGTTCCGTATTAATCTGTTTATAGCACTTTCTCTCTCACTTCTCATCATATTAACCTTTTAACTTTAATGTTGTGTGAAACACTTTGCCATCTGCGTGCTGAACAATTTGTCCTGGACAACATAATGTGGAGTTAGTACTTTACACGTCTAACCCAATATTTCATCTGTGTATTTGAGAAAGAAATATAATAGTATATGACACATAATTAAACTACTGGCTGCCGTTCCACTGAGTTAAAAGGCTCTTTTGGTCAGAGATGGATCACAATTGGGAATGTCCTCTGTTTCCAAACCCTACTGTGATGACATACTGGATAACAGTGTATCTCCTTGGTGTAGGTCTTAGGGCAGGTAGGCCTATGGTGCATGAGGGGATGCTAGGACTGTAAAATTACATCTAGATTAGGATATCAAAAGCATCCAGGTCTGTTTGCTTCTAAAGAGACCAACAGGCATGGAGTGCCCTGCCCATGTAAAACTGTCTTACCCTATAAAACAATGCAGTTGGGCACAAACTGCCTGCTGGGAATGGTCCTTAAAGAGTTCAAACTCTGTAAGTGTCCTTAGGGGTGGCTTGGGACACTGGCTGGTGTGGTCAAGAGCAAGGCAGATCATGCCAACAGTTTACCAACACAGAATTCATTAATTTCCCAGTAATAATCCTGGGCAGCGCTTAATGCAGAACTACATATTTAGTATGATTTTCATGCTAGTTTCATATTGGTTCTTGCTGTTTAGCTGTAGACTTGGTTCACTACAGCCCAAATTCATCTTGTCCAACCCATTTGTGATTTGAATGATTAAAGGTGTCACTTCCCCAAGTAGAGTATGGAAAGGAAGGCTGGCTGGTCAGGGGGATTTGGGGCTGAACACCGAGAGCTCTGGCCGTACTTTGTTGCTTGAGCAGACTAGGAAATACGAGGATACTAAACTCCTATATGTAATATAGACAGCAAAAAGTGTCAGAGCATCCTCTAACTGCCCAGTTTGGAAAGACAGTATACACAAAAGTATAAAGGGAACAATGAAGTAGACCAGATCATGGGGTTGTACAGGATACACACTCTCCTGTTGCCTCCATGCTTTGCCTGCCTTCTATCCTGACCAGCTTTTTTTTTCCCTTCTGTTTTTTATTTATTATTTTTTATTCCTTGCTAGGAGGTTTACAATCCCCCACCAGCAGCTCATCAGCAAACTCCAGGTTATCAAACTGTGATGCTCAGAAATGCAGAAAAGACTTTTTCAGTAAACATTGTTTAATGGAGGTTGAGTAAACAAATTTACCAAATTGTGATTTTCTTCTGGCAAACAGAAATGACACAGAGAGGGGTAGATTTCAGTGGGCTTTAGTTTTGCCTGATTCCAAGCAGATTAAATTAAACAATCATTCTTCTTCACAAAATGAAATTAAACCCTCCACCAACACTGTTTGCATCATTACTGTGCATATTCTAATATGGTATTGTATTTCAGTATTAAAGACTATAATCTAAGATGATCACCAGAATATTTTTTTAAAAAATCATATGTCTCAAGGCATTTTTCTAGGTTACATTTTTTATCCATGTTGGATAATATGTTAGATGCTGTTTGGACATGGTACTTTGAAAACACCTCTTAATTTTACTCTAGGAGCTTAATTTTGGCTAAGTAATTCTAGTACTTATATTGCTGGATGTGAACAGAACCCAAAGAAACTGAGGAATGAACCGACAATGAAGAATAATTAGTCTTCTGGCCAGCAAATAATTTAGAACATTTTGAAGGGGGAAAAAACCTCGGGGGGGAAAGGCAGCGAGTCGCCATTAGCAAATAAATGGCAGGAAGTCATACTTCACATGGAACTAGAATAACACAAATGACACAGTGAAGCAAAAGCTAATAACTGCAGTCATTCTGCTGGGGGCAAGTAATTGAGAGACACGGGAAGCCGTTTTCGGAATGTCAGAATATACATCATTATTGGCTATTTGATGGGACGCGTCAAAAAGCCAGAGTCAGCTAAAAATTAAGACACATTTGAATAGATGTATCTGTAGGAGCTTGGACAATATTCTACAGATGTAGAGCTAATGCTCAGGAATGATGTATGCAAGGAAGACATTAAAGTATTTACACTCCATTTTAGCTCTATTGTATACAGAATCTGTGAGCAGCTTAGATGTGAAAACTCGCCAAGTCCCAGAGAGACAATATGATGTACTATATGGGCTGTGCAGATTGCTGGGTCATCTCCTCCTATTGCAAATCCATAATGGCCGGAACTGAATGCAAGGATTGCAAAGGAGACACAAATTCTTACAGTCTCACAATAGCTCCATTCACTGCACCAGACTGTATTGTGTATTGGCCTCCATGTCAGCTTGCAGATAATAGAAGTAGGGGAAAAATATCTATGAATATGGTGTTATTCCATGTAGGTGTTCTTAGCACTGAAAATAGGAAATAAAACTTCCTTTTTCCAGACCACTATTAGATTATTTTTATTCTTATTATGAAACAAAAATATAATCCAAACTTTTACAATTGTAATTTTTGCAACTTTCCTTGCTTGGTACTACTTCAAAATCAGCCTTGCTTGGCTCTGACTATATACCACTTACTTTTCTTCTGTGATTAGCCTCATTGTCTTTGAAGCAAAGAAAGTGACTCACAAAAATAACACCCATAAGTATACCCAGGAACTAGGTAGCCTGCTATTGGCTAGCATTAGCCTGCTATTGTCCAGTACCTAGGTGATAACTCTGGTTTTACACTAGGTAGACTTCAGTGGAATGACTTTTGTGTAGGCAAAATGATTGGCTTTGATGGTGCTGCTCAAGAGGAGCTCACGTCCTCCTTTTCTTCTCATGGACTGCACTGGCCAGGAGCCACTGGTGGAAAATGTTTATTCCTTAGGATTATTTAGCTTATCTAGGTTTTCACTAACAAAATTCCATGCAATGAAGGGTTCCATTTCCAACAAAATTCCACGCAATTACAACAATGAAGGGTTTGGCAATATCTTTCATATCTTTTTCCTTCTTTCTGAGGAACAATGCACTTTTCTTAAGAGGTTGATGTTACACATTAGGAGTTTTTAGTTTGAGCAGGATGTTGGTGCTGGATGGCTCAGAGTGCTAAGGAGGGGTGTCAGGACCAGGTGTTCTTGGAGCCATTGGGATGGTGTAGGTTCCCATTAGCCTCATCTGCTTTCAGCAGTGTAACAAAAATAACACTTTTAATGGTGAGTCAAACATTACTGGTGTTTCATATTGATTACAAGTGTAAAGGTCAGAATGAATCACTCCTGGAATACTTGAACGCCACCCCTGAGGTGGCTGAGGAGGGCAGCGGTGGACCTGCTTTTGTGTTCTTCAGCCCATCTGCTCCTCTAAGTGCCATTAAAAAGGAAGTGAAATGGAAGATGAACGATTTATACAAAAGAGCAGGACTGTTTTGTCACCTTCTTCCTTGCAAATACATATTGATTTGCACTCGCAGGGCGGGCTTATTTTAAGGTGTCAGGGCAGTAGGATACGCTTATCAAGACAAGCGACCAACGTTAGAAGTTCTAGCAGTCAGCAGGAAACAAAAGTTTAATCCTTTACTTCATAAGCCATGCAATTTGTTTTAGCCCATAAAGTAATACAGTATAAAGCATGAAAATATCAGCCCCAGAAAACCTATGTCAAGCACCTTCTAAGAATTTCTCTTAAAACAGGGTCCTGCAACTCTGCAATCCACGTTAACAAAGCCTTATAATAACTTGGGAGAGCCACATTTGACATCCTCTACTGAAGTATTTTTGCCAACCTCTATAGTCGACCACTACAGGGTCTTAGAATCCTATATCTCCAAAAATGAACAAATATGTATGAGAGGAAAGTCACACAATTGTTTATGCAGATGTGATACCTTCTGAAAAATTTTGCTGGTAAATATAATCAGTGCATGTTTGTTACTGGTTGTCACTGTGCTGAAATGAAATTATTTTTAGAAATTGAACTGCTGTCACTGGGCATAATTCTGAAGAGGGGGTAGAGATACTATCATCTGACAGTATGAATTAAATTGTTTTTATGCTATTTCATTCAGTTTTGTCTCAGAAAAAGTGCTAAGACCCTTAATGAAAGTTTTGCCCAAAAAAACTCTTAAAAAGGGGAAGGTCTGTTCTGGCATTCTGGCATTGCCTGGTTGTCTTGTGCTGGTTTTGGTTGTTTGGCTTAAACAATATCCATTGAAGGTACAGGAGAGGCTAAGTAATTCAGGGCTGGACTTTTCATCACTGAAATCCATAAAAATGAAAGTTCTCAAATTTAATATTAACCACTGTAGAGAGGAAAAGGCTGTCTTGCAATCTGTTTGCATTATTGAGGCTGGTTTTCAGATTTCTTTTTTTTTTTTTAACTTTTGTTATTCTTTTCTCCCAAAATATGCCATGGTGCATATGTCCAGTCTACCTATAAATCTCCAGCCAGCAACATTAAATTTGGAAGCAAGATCATCTTACACTTATGTGCAATGATGATTTCAGCGCGAGCTGAAAGTCTAAAGTGCTAAGCAGCTTGGCTTTTATTACACTTATCTTCATCCAGTGTACTCAGTCAAATTCATACAGGCAACATTTTGTTTTCAGTTGTCTGAAACACTTTTGCTGAGCTTATTTCTATGATGTTTCGAGCCAGAATGGTGTTTGCAGCAGCTCTGCACTCCTCTCTTCAGCCTCTAAATCCTACATATGCAGTACTATATCCATTATGCAGCTGTAGGTACAATCAGCATATACGAGGTAATGTGATTGGTTTGTGCCCTTGGGGCACATTTCATCCAAGGACCTCTGGATTTCAGGTCTCCCAATGGCTGACAGTTAGTTGCAGAAAGATGCCTTGTTTACGTTCATTTAATTGCCAGTTGTGGTCAGGACACCAAAACTTTGATAAACTGATGGCTTTGTCAATGCTGCATTTAAACCAACTCAGAATAAATTGATGATAAAATGAGTAAGTGTCTTCTATCCACGCTTAAGATTCAAATATAACTTGCAATTGTTGTTTTGTACCAAGTAGAAGTTTTCTAGCAGAGTCGTAGCCTAAGAAGTTGTATTAAAAAATTCAAAATGTCAAAATCACCTAAGGCAATGCAAGGGATTGTGTTGGTAGTTCTTGCAGATGTGATGGCTAAATTACCAATGAAGATTCTTATATTTTGGAAATTTGATTTTCAGGATTTTTGGACAAAGATATACATGTATGAACAAAGTTCCTGTTTTACATTGATAAAAAGCAAGATTAAGGACAGCATTACCAACACTAGGAGTTCAAAAGACAGATACAAAAAATACTAGTTTAAAAAATGTATTTCTAACAAGCTGGCAGAAGTTAAGGAGTTTTACATTTATCTGCTTGAGTTTTCTAGGATCACATTCTTAAGCCCTTTTTCACAGCTACTAGGAAATAGAAATGCTTTTAAAATTAAAACTGAGAATTAAAACTACTCATAGGATTCCAGAACCTGAAGATTTAAGAAAAAAAAAAAATCTGTGAAAACCCTTCACAGCTGCAGTGCTATGTAAAAATATAAAAATATGAAAGTTAGTACTAAATACAATGTGATCGTTCTTCACCGTCAGTGCAGACAAAAGCATCCATCAGTTACAGACCATCAAGGGGCTGAGTTTAAATGGGAGCCCAGCAAAAAAATGGCAGAGAGAGAGCTGAGCTGATCCATTGGAGACCAGCTATTTAATAGGATCTTTAAAGACAGACAAATCACTATAACAAAGATGCTGTTTTTTCCTGTAAATGTGAAAATTTCCTGTATTCCTGGATATATTAATTTCCTCCACCTGTTATCCACAAATACATGAGACAGAGGTAGATTTCAGATCTGTTCATTGATGCTAATGATCTTTTTTTACTTTTTTGGTTTGCTGGCTAATATGAATTTTAATTCACTGTCAACTTGTTTGCCCTGTTGTCATTAAGGATTTGGGTTAGCAGCTCTTACTTTTCAAGCTTCTTGGGCCCAGATTCCAGCTCTATTTAAACCAGAGGTGGAACCCCTTGACACGATCATACCCATGCAGTTAGGAAAGCTGATGTCTACCTGTGGTTTTCAGATGAATGACAGCATTCTTTAGAAATAAACTACTACCCGACTTCCTTCTTTTTTTTCATATTCATTTCCTGGCCAAACTTGCACAGATCACATGAAGACACGTTTGTATTAGACACGCTGTCATGATTTGAAACTTGGACCAAACAAATAATCCCATGTATACTCCAGCTTTGTTATTAGCTCTAATTGTGAGTTGCCAGACAACTTTCTGTTGCCCCACCATTTTGTGAAGTGGTTGTACTGTTTAATTCTTCCTCAGAAGTGCTGTGAAAATTAGCACAAGCAGGCAACATTTATAATGAACTCCAAACTTGTAAAGTGCTGCTGAACATCTTAGTACTACTTATTCGAGTTACCACTTTCTTTGTTCAGAGATAGATTTGAGGTAATATGACATATGACTCAACAAACAGAACAATGACATGAAAAACATATAATTACACACCAAACCAAATTTTTGAACCATCAACTGCCAAACTGAAGTCTTTTCTGTTGGTGGACAGTAAAGAACTGATTGTACTTTTTTTTTTTTTTTTTAATAAGGGAGCATTCAGCGTGCTGATGCTTTGAATGAGTTCCAGCATGAGTAATTACATCCTACCATCTCTAAATATAAATTAGACATGGTCTTTTTTCATTCACTTCCTGTTCTACATTGCTGGGCTGTGCTGCTGTGCCCTGTTGAACAGTAGTCACATTCACCCTAAAGTTGGCAGCGTTTTTGTGGCAGACAAAGTGATATCTTTATGTCTCAAGGACAATTCTCTGGATGCTTCCACAGATGCTGGTTTTGCTCTGGGGCAGCTTGGGTAGTGTGTGTAGGGATTATGGTACAATAATAACTATAGAAATATCAAATTATTAATAATATTGGATACTGTGGACAGCTGATGGATATAAAGCTGAATCCTGTGAGGCAGAGATTTAACTACTGGAACAATATAAAGTACTTAGTACTAAAACCCCCTATCTTAGAATTAGTATTTACCCCCTTGGGCTTTTTCCTTGAGTTCATCAGTATGAACTGTGAATATGGACTTTCCACTTCAATTAATTTACAGAACATTAGGCCCCTGGTATTTATACTGCGTGCAGTGGTGTGGTGTCTGAGTTATAGTCAATAGTTATACCAAGTGCTATTCAATTATTCTTTTCACTGGATATTATGCCAAATTTCTTTCAGGGCAAAATATAAGATTCAGCGACCAAAAAAATATAATTTATTTATGAGGGATACGGTTGAGAGCCCACGAGTAGTGAGGAAATCAAATTCTTTTCATTTGCTTGCAAGCCCACTTAAGAAACTCAGCAGAATACAGTGAGGAGAGAAAAAAGGATGGGAAGAGGACTATTTCAGTTTGACTTTGACGGCTTTGTGCGATACTGAGCCCTTTAAACTTCATGTTAAATAAAAATTCAAGGTACCTGGTGCCTTGCAACATCATGCCTCTTATTTGTGGAGATACAGGGCCTGGTACCATGGTGCTGAAGAAAATAAGAAGGTTTCCAGATGGCTCTAAAGGAAGCTGGATGTGATACTTAACATTTGGGTCTCAGTCTGGCTTTATCTGGACTTTGGTTCTTCAGAGTAATTTTTGTATATGGATCACAGATCTGGTTTCCACTAGTGAGTGTCTGCTCAGCATCTTTCAGATGGTGTAACTAAAAAATGGGGCTGATCTTAAGACCTATAGCATGAGCAGAAAATTCCTTAGTAATAGTGAGACTGGCTTCAGCTTTCACAATTAAATTGGGCAATATTTGTGTAAACATTTGGTCCCTCCTCATTGCAGCTGCTAACCAAGGTGATCTGCAGTGGGAGATTAGGGCCTTGCTATATAAAATTGCAACTTTGAAGCAATGCTTTATGTTTTTGAAATCAGATAAAGGTCCACTGGCCTACCCGCTTTGCAGAAGTGGAAGGTTTCTTAGCTTAGGCACCACCAAACGTTCCCGAAAGACAGAATCGGATCCAACAAGAAATTAAGGTTACAGCTGAAAGCTGAGCTGTTTCTCAGGGAATAAGACAAGCCTTGATCTTTTGCTCAGTAATCTTTTAATGGGGAAAAGAAACATCGTTTCTTTTCCTGTCAAGTAATTTACTTCCAGGATTCAAAAGAGGGAGTAGCGACTGGGTGACCTTGTCTTACATAAAACAGAGCTTCAAACAGAGTTAACTGTTTCTGAGGAGCCTGGCTGGTCTTTTCACAATACTCCTGCACTGCTTTGGGATGCCCAGACTCCCCAGGCACAGATTTATTCTGCACTCTAATTGGAAATGCCTAGGAAAGGTGACAATATGAGAGATTTATAACTAATTGCAATTACTAAAGTGTAAATTCTGTAATATCTCAGTAACATATAACATTTCCATGTTTCTATCTAGTAAGCAAGATAAATCTGTGAACAAGGACTTCATTGCACATCAGTCTTGTTGACTAAACGTCACATATTGAGAGTTTGCCATTATGGGAAGAAAATTACTTATTAGAATAATGGTTTTGAAAGTAGCCTACAGGGCTGGCATCCTTCAGATTAATGGATTTGTTTCAGATAAAATAGGGCTTCATATTATGAAATCAGAGCTAGCTGCACTAATGGTGACAATCTGTATATGCAATCCATAGAGGCCTTAAATTTTGGACACTAACAAGAGATGTGCATGGCAGTTGTGGACGAATGTTTGTACACAGTCTGTACATATATAGTATTTCTGCTCACCTAATTCACACGTGGGTATGTTTGAAAATAAACCCATATATCATTTTCCTTCTTTTACAGAATTATAGTGACTTTCATACATATTTTTCAAATGCTCCCATAGCCCAGTTGCACTGGAAGACAGATAGGTATTCAAACTGTCAACAAAGAAGACTGATGTTGCTCATAAGTCCCTATTATCTGAAAGACTTGACGTGGACTTGAGCTGGGACACAGCTGTGATCAATGCTACTTAACTGCGTCATCATCTGGTGGCTCAGCTACATATGATAGAATGGAGATCAAATTATGCTGAAAAGTAACTATAAATGTGGGTGCTAATTGTGATGCTACAGTGATAAACAAAGTATCAGCTCTGGATTATTAGTTGTAACTAAGTACAGCACTAAGTGCAGCTGTACCAGTGCAGCCACGATTGTGTCAGGGCCTCTCACCTCTCACCCCACCAAATCTACTTGATTAATGAGCTACCAATATCTTATTAGATTATGGTGCATCACCACTGCGCAAGCATCCCCTAAAGTTTTGCATGCTGATTTCTAACCCTATCATTTTCTTACAAGTCAGTATTTTTGAGAGCAAGTTGTGTTGTATTACAGCTGGCTGACTCATAAAATCACATGGCCCATGAAGATCTGAGCTTATACTTCTTTAATATTTTTCACACTGTAATGAAATAAAAGTGTTTGACATAAGCAAGAGACACATGCACATGCTCTAAGATGGCCAGAAGTGGAGTATGCAGTGGCCATGGAGTTGTGGGAGAGCCTAGCACTTCTACCTGCTCTGCCTTACCAGGAACAGAATCCCAAACTCCAGATGAGCATCCCTATTCCCACAATATATATTGTTGTGTACTTTATCTCAGATGATAATGCATGATTTCATGCCTGTCATCTCTGGACTGGAGAGCAGTGCCCCTCAAGAGGCTGTTACATATTCCTGTTTAGGGTTCGTGTAGCCAATGTAGCAGAAGGACGCTGACACTCCTTCCTCTACTCTTAAGGTAAGTAAAAAATGAGCCCGTGAATGTCCTAGTTCTAAAATCCTTATTTTGTTTTTAGTTTTAAACTAAGGATCATATATACTCATGAAGTTTAACAAGGCCAAGTGCAAGGTCCTGCACGCGGGTCGGGGCAATCCCAAACACAAAGAGGTCAAGCAGAGAATGGATTGAGAGCAGCGCTGAGAAGAAGGACTCGGGGGTGTTGGTGGATGAGAAGCTCAGCATGAGCCAGCAGTTGGTGCTCGCAGCCCAGAAAGCCAACCGTACCCTGGGCTGCATCAAAAGAAGCATGGCCAGCAGGCCAAGAGGAGTGATTCTACCCCTCTAGTCTACTCTCATGAGACCCCACCTGGAGTACCGCATCCAACTCTGGGATCCCCAACATAAAACAGACATGGACCTGATGGATCCAGTCCAGCAGAGGCCCACAAAGATGACCAGAGGGCTGGAGCACCTCTGCTCTGAAAGTAGTCTGAGAGAGTTGGGGTTGTTCAGCCTGGAGAAGAGAAGGCTCCAGGGAGACCTTATAGCAGCCTCCCAGTACCTAAAGGGGGCCTACAGGAAGGATGGGGAGGGACTATATCAGGTAGTGTAATGATAGGACAAGGGGTAGTGGTTTTAAACTGAAAGAGCGTAGATTTAGATTGGATATTAGGAAGAAATTCTTCACTCTGGAGGTGGTGAGGCACTGGAACAGGTTTGTGCAGGGAGGCTGTGGCTGCCCCATCCCTGGAAGTGTTCAAGACCAGGCTGGATGGGGCTTTGAGTGACCTGGTCCAGTGGGAGGTGTCCCTGTCCATGGCAGGGGGGTTGGAACTATGCGATCTTTAAGGTCCCTTCCAGCCCAAGCCATTCTGTGATTCTGTGATATAACCATTACGACATGAATGAATGAATGGATGAATTTGACTCTTTATTTGACTCTCTACTTAGCAACTCCATTAACTGCCGTCTTTTTTTATCAGATTGTGCTTCTAAGGCTAAAGCATGTCAGAAGCCTGGAAGCATTTCTGTTTTCAGTGAGAACTTCTGTTAACATGACACAATCCCTTTAAAATGCAGACATGCACTCAGCAAATCTGATAAGCCCTGAGATGAATTTAGATGCACAAAAATGGTGAAGCAATCTAATCCTTCCTACAGAAGATGATGTTTAAACAAATGTATTTCATTCAATGGAACACCTGGGCAAGTTTATTTAATATAGTCTTTGCATTTAATTATCTCCAATGAAGGGGCACTTGCCGTATTTCAAAATATGATTATTTTCTTTAGTATTAATTATATTAAGATTCTCAAAGGAAACCTGGAAAGAAATAAAAAAAAAAGGCTCTTAATTAACCTGAGCCACCAGAAGTCATCTTTTGGAACAGGGAAGCTGGGATATGGGACTGAAAATAAACAGTGCTTTAAAAAACAGACTCTCTACATGAATAATGAAGAATAGATATTAAAACCTGAAAAGGATTCTGTATGAAGTAATTGTTGCTAGGCATTAATATCGGAAAGGCACACTTACACATTAAACTGGAGAAAAGACAAAAATAGAAAAATAATTCTGTGAAGAACTCAATATGATCAAAATTATTGGCAGAAGTCAAGGAAGTGTAAAATTATGATATACCCAGAGAACAATACAGCCCAGAGTCAGCATCTCAGTTCTTTTCTTCTCTCCTTTTGCTCTTATGGGGCTGGCATTAAAAAAGCTATTCCTTTTGGGAAGAATTTATTCCCCAATA
The DNA here is from genome assembly GCA_013400135.1 of Rhinoptilus africanus. Taxonomy (NCBI): domain Eukaryota; kingdom Metazoa; phylum Chordata; class Aves; order Charadriiformes; family Glareolidae; genus Rhinoptilus; species Rhinoptilus africanus. The sequence goes on along the minus strand of VXBO01006522.1, from coordinate 126,896 downwards.
TATTTCTGGCAAGCAATTTTACCAAGAGTGCTCTCACTGCACAATCCAATTACCCTCGTACTCGCAAGAGGGAATACTCTATATGAAAACAGGAGACCCTGTTCTCCCCACCACAACTGGAACGGCAATATGAACAGGGTTTGGATGTTTTTTTTTTTCTAGATAGCAAATTTACAGGCTATGGAAACTTAGGCACCAGTAATTAGATCACCGCTCATCAGTATATTCTACATGAAAGAATACTTGCAACATGGGTTTGCACAAGATGAGTCTAATTGTATCTATGTATCATCTAAAAGTTAATTTGGTTGCCTAGGTACAAGCAAGAGGGGAATTGTGCCCATTTTGGGCAACTATTTAGTATTGCACTTCTAGGCTTCTTTTTTTTAATCATTTAACGTGTTACTTTGGTCTTTGAAAGACTAAATACAGTCTCGCAAGGATCACATTACATGTGCTTCAACCTTTGCAAGAAGACAGACAGCACTTCATACAGTCAGTAACAGATTTGCCTTGTATTTTACTCCCTCTAGGAACTGTATGTTCCACTTTCTGTAGGTGTGAAGAGGGATCAAAGCCACTTTTCCAACAGAAGTATTTTTGCCTTTTATTCCACTAAGGAATTACACAAATTTTAATTTCCAGTCAAAGTGAATTCAGTTACCAGACCATACTAATGCTTCACCTAGGTGACAAATTAATCTGGTTTATGCCACTGCAGAACTAATTCAAAGTCAGAAGTCACTGTTGAAGACAGACTTGGTTTTTTCCTTAGTTTTTCAAAAGGCATGAGGTTTATTTCACTTTTCTGTAGAAGCTTTGCGTAGGTGTTTATACTATCCTTAGATCGCTATTGGGCAGTAAAACTCATCTGACCCACTTCCCTTGGGTTCAGTCCTGGCATTGAAATTGTGTTTAAAATCATAGAATGGCTTGGATTTAAGGGGCCTTACAGATGATCTAGTTCCAACCCCCCTGCCATGGGCAGGAACACCTCCCACTAGTCCAGATTGCTCAAAGCCCCATCCAGCTTGGCCTTGAACACTTCCAGGGATGGGGCCTCCAACGCTTCTCTGGGCAACCTGTTCCAGTGTCTCACGACCCTCACAGTAAATAATTTCTTCTTAATATCCAATCTAAATCTACGCTCTTTCAGTTTAAAACCACTACCCCTCATATTATCACTACACTTCCTGGCAAGGAGTTCCTCTTCATCTATTCTGTATGCCTCTTTAAGGTACTGGAAGACATGCTTGTGAAAGATGGGAAACAATGGGGGGAGAGGAAATGTTTTCTGATCATCACAGAATTGTTCCACAGGTACTTTTTCACAGAATCAGAATCACAGAATGGTAGGGGTTGGAAGGGACCGCTGGAGATCATCTAGTCCAACCCCCTGCCAGAGCAGGGCCACCTTAGAGCAGGTTACACAGGAACGCGTCCAGGCGGGTTTTGAGTGTCTCCAGAGATGGAGACTCCACCACCTCCTTGGGCAGCCTGTTCCAGTGCTCTGCCACCCTCAAGGTAAAGAAGTTCCTCCTCATGTTTAGGTGGAACTTCCTATGCTCAAGTTTGTGCCCGTTACCCCTTGTCCTATCACTGGGCACTACTGAAAAGAGCCTGGCCCCATCCTCCTGACGCCCATTCTTTAATAAGTGTTGACAAGATCCCCCTCATTAGTCTTTTTTCCAGGCTAAAGAGACCCAATTCCCTCAGCCTTTCTTCATAAGAGAGGTGTTCCAGTCCCCTCATCATCTTGGTAGCCCTTTGCTGCACCCTCTCCAG
>VXBO01006522.1:65911-124446 GCA_013400135.1 Rhinoptilus africanus | reverse complement strand
GAATGTCTCCAGAGACGGAGACTCCACCACCTCCCTGGGCAGCCTGTGCCAGTGCTCTGCCACCCTTAAGGTAAAGAAGTTCCTCCTCATGTTTAGGTGGAACTTTCTATGTTCAAGTTTGTGCCCGTTACCTCTTGTCCTGTCACTGGGCACCACCGAAAAGAGCCTGACCCCATCCTCCTGACGCCCATTCTTTAATAAGTGTTGACAAGATCCCCCTCATTAGTCTTTTTTCCAGGCTAAAGAGACCCAATTCCCTCAGCCTTTCTTCATAAGAGAGGTGTTCCAGTCCCCTCATCATCTTGGTAGCCCTTTGCTGCACCCTCTCCAGCAGTTCCCTGTCCTTCTTGAGCCGGGGAGCCCAGAACTGGACACAGTACTCCAGGTGGGGCCTTCCCAAGGCAAAGCAGAGGAGGAGGATGACCTCCCTCGACCTGCTGGGCACAGGGCAGTGTGGTGTGTAGTGTAGTATCATCTGTGTTTGTGTTCTTGCAACTGAAGGCGTTTTCACAACTGAACTGGTATATATTGCCATTTTATTTGTGACGCAACGGTATTCAAGCCATTCCCAGAGGTGGCATGCTGGATGAGGCGGCAGCGCAAAACCCGTATTCCTCCCACGTTCCCCTCTGCCAAGCGCCAGTGAATTCGGTCTGTCTCTCGAATCCCCCTTAAATGGTGGTGTGGTGATATTCACATTCCATGGTGACTTTAAAGATGAAAGCGTATAGAAACGGGAGACTCGGAGGGCCATGAAGAGGGAGGGCAGGTTGTGGAAGGGTGGGAGGCCAGTTGGATGGCGAGAGCGGTGCCAGCCTGGAAAGGGGCGGCATGGCTGCCAGCAGCATGGCCCGCTGGCGGGCTCCGTAGGCTGTGCAGGGATCAGCCCGGGTACAGGCTGGCTCCTCTGCCGGCGGTGGGCCTGGGGCCAGGGACCCCNCGTGGTGGTCCTTGGGGACGTGGCTTGGGCTGGGCGCGGGTGTGAGCCCTGGGAGGTGCCGGCCTGCCGGCAAGGCATCCCTCCGGGAAGGTGTGAGGAGCTCGGGTCTGGCTGCGGAGAGGGGCGGTGGTGGTTGGGTGCCGGGGAGGACACAGGGGAGGTGGGGTGGAAGGAAAGGGGTAGAGACACCCGTTTTGTGGTGAGGTGAGGCAATGACAGCAAGCTGATAGAGCACACCCGAGGGGCAGCTCCTCTGTGAGGGCGCTCAGGGGGGTGAGTAGACCTGGCCGATGGAGATGGCCCTGTGGTCAGTAGGTTGTGTTTTACCAGTTGAGGGTTGGATGGACGTCCGCTGACTGGATAGCCTTCTGCATGGGCTTCCTTTTCTCATTTTCTCTGTACACGTTTCAATACTCGCCTGAGTAAGGAAAGGTGCTTCTCGAGGCTTGACAGGTTTCCAGAACCTGACGCACAGAATCATTCGTCCACCCCATTTCCACAGCGGGGTAGGCGAAAAGCTAAGGTGAACTGAAGTTTGTTCCTGTTGGTTTCCCCGGGGAGACAAAACATTTTTGAAAATACCACCCAGTATGCGAAAGTATACACTGGCAAGAAGAGTTTCATTTTAAACCCTGTTTAATATAACAAGCCCAAATTCTAATTCCTTTCTTCAGAAGGACTACAGAGCTTTTGGGCTAATAATTGCTAAAAATTACTATCAGAAGTTTTTTTGCCTTGCCTTGTGTCTTGTCCTGTGTGAAGGGGTAATACAATTTGTACAGTGTTCGGTTTAGTTCTCAATTTCCTTCATCTAAAACGTGATTTTTTATTTTTTTTTTTAAACTCTGAAATGGGATGCTGAAAATTTCATTCAGAACCGTAATTGTTCATGGAGTGGTGTTTTATTTAGAAGCTAGGGCTAGCAGGTGGTGAGAAATGGTCTATAGCTAATGCGCTGCATATTGGGGATGAGTAACTTGGCAGTTTGCGCTGTTCCAAACACCTGTTGGCTCCTAAACATGTTTAGATTTAGCGAAGGTGTGAGCAACTGTCAGAGATGAAGATCCATTTTTGAGCTAGAGAGGTGAACTGTCTGGTATTGTTAGGGGAACCACTGAATGCATGCTCTGATAAGGTCATCAATGGAGAAAAAAAGATGGATAAATGAAGTTTCATCTTTTGTTCTGTCAAGAAAACTCACTTAGATAAGTTAGTTTTTTTCTTCTTTGTGCAAGTGATATCGAATTTAAGTATTAGATCTTCATGGCAGGGCTGCTCTCTGACTGTCTGTGACTTCACAGTGACGTTCAGATATCACTGCCAGTATCTTCTAGATTAAATAGGTAAAGTAAACTTTATAAAACTATGTGAAATAACACAGAAATAGAGTTTTTCTAAATTGAGAGCTGTTGTGTGGCATTTCCAATGCGCTGAGTGCTGAATGGTTCTTTCATGCGTGTCTGTGTCCTTTATTTGCATGCAAATACTCATTCTGCAGATGCTAACATGAAAAATCCTCTAATCTTCAGCTGGATTGATTGAGAGTGCAATAAGTATCTGAGGACAAAATCAGTGTGGTGTTATTCACTGCTCATCTTTTCCCTTTTCTTCCCTCTGTTTCAGGCTTCTCACCCATCCAGTCAAAGGATAAAGCGATATGATGCAGAGAACTCATCTCGCACCTGCAGTTGATTCAGATGAGACTCTCTGAAACACATGGGTTTCTAAAATCTGTGTGTGAATAAAAAAATGTCTTCTCAGACACCAGGACTGATTCAAGAATGATTTATGAGTAGCAAGGAGAGCTATGTGATAAGTAATTTTCAATCTGACTGGATTTACCCAGAATTTTGCAAAATGAAGATTTTTATTTGTGCCTTATCCAGGTTGTCCAAGCTGTCAGCAATGAAAAAGTTGCAGAATCTGTGATGATCATAGATGCTTTTCTCCCAACAGATAATTACAGTTATGACGAAAGTTAAATTTGTCTCAGATGATTTCTAAACAAACACTGTACATTTCAGAAAGGTTTCTGAGAGGACAACTTAGGCAAAAATTAAAAAAAAAAAAGAGGATGGAGGAGAAGAAGTGCTGACTTATTTCTGGAGGCGCTTTAGAGAACAGGCGTGATGAAATAAGCATGTAGGTTTTCTAGAGAGATATGTAGGAATACAGTAAAGAGTTAAGTATGAAGTTACATCTTAAGAATCGGAAGGTGCCACTGAAGCTGCAGCATTTTTTGCTAAATCATTTCTTATCACCTCTTTTCTCACCTGTCATTTCTTGACTTCAGTTATCAAAAGCTGCTTTGGCAGTACAGCTGTGTTCTTTTGTTCCTTTTCAATATGGCGCTCTCTTCTCTGTATTCCGTCTAGGGTCCAAAAGCTTCCTTAGTTTTGAGTGTTTAAAAGCTTAAAATGGTGGAGTGCTCTCTATTCAGGGAAACTATTTCACCTGATTGGCAGTGTGGGATGGTAGGGCAAATATATCTTGGGAAACGTGAAGACAAACTGAGTGCTCAGAGACTAAAATAAAGCAATTTTTTTAATGTGCTTAAGTAGTAATTTTGATAAGCTTTACCGGTTTTTATCCAAGGTTTTTTTGTTATCTGTCTTACAGCCACATGTTATCCCAAATGCAAAAATGGTGGGGAGTGCCTCAGACCTGGAAAATGCAGATGCCCACCTGGCTATGGGGGTAGATACTGTCATAAAGGTGAGTAAAACCCAAACAAGTGGTAGTTCGGAAAGACAAGAAACATACAAAATTAATTTGGGACTCCTCAAGTCTAGAATCTAATGCACTTTGAAATAATGACCTTAATTCCTTAGATCTCTGACCTTACTGACAAAAAATGCACGGCCTAGAGGATCTACCTGCTTGCAGGAGAAGGGGCTGGAGTATATGTACTGAAATGTGTTGGGAGAATCTGAGGGAATTTTGTCCCTTGGAAAATACCTTTTTTATGTGTTCTGTAAATATTCTGATGAGCTCTATAACAGACTCCTTCTGAATAGTTCAGTGAGCTGACTTGTATAGACACATGTTTCTACGTAGGTGGTTGAAATTTTTGGGTGGTACCTGCAAGATGTAATATGGAGGGCAAGTCATTAAAGATATGCGTGGCAAAGTATTGTTGGTAGGTAATGGGAGATGACAGAAATGAGGAGCAGCAAAGACCAATTTTTATGGTTCTGTGAAGCCTGTTGAATATATGCATGGATCGGAAAAGGCAATCCTAAAAAACATTGTTATGAACTTGTTAGACTACTTAATGATAACCTGACTTCTGGGATAAAGGGGGAAGCGAATTTGAAATAGTTTGAGGGGAAAATGATATTCCCAGAGAGTGAAGGAAAAGAAAGCGTTGTTTTCCTTTCAGAGGAGGAGCCTGAAACTGGCACTTAAAAAGTTCTAGACGTTCTTTTTGAACAGATGCTGATAAATTAGTTGGGCAGTCATCAGTGTGCTGAGAACTTAATAAGCGTTCTGTCTGACTGTGGTCACAGCAGCTAGCAACACCTCAGGGATTCTCAATTTATGCTTGATGTTTATTCTATGGGCATTTTCTTTATTTCCTTCAAATGTGAAAGAGCTACAGGAGTTTACTTGGAGCATAACCCCATTGGTTATGGGGGAAGGACCTTGGCTAGCTTCTGCAGCTCGCTGGAGTCTTCTTGTTGTTGGGTTGTCTGGGGTGGGGTTGTTTTTGTTTTATTTTTTTAATAAAGCCGTATTTGGTATTTTATGAAGAACGCATGGTCCTAGTGTACTTAACATAGTAACGTGTCTAAGTTTGCAGAAGTTTAAACTGTAGCTCTGGTATGTTAACTAGACTGAGTGGGAATTCAACTGCCAGTGATAATAATTTGATACCGAAATTGTTAACATTGTAGAGGAATAAGAAGGATGAGGAAGTGTTTTCTAATGAAGATCTGTATAATACAGTGCTGCTATGTAATGAGTTGGGAAATAACTATTCATTTTAAGTAGACATAACAATCTTGACAGCAATGAGGTAAACTGGAGCATGGTCAGCATCGTTTTCCAGCAAAAGGATATTTTTTTAAAATTTCTTAAAAGCCAACTGAAAGTGTAGGTTTGTGGGGTCTGTACAGAAGAGGGAACTTGACCTTCTCAGAAGAGCCTGAATTAGAAGCAAGGTGAGAGGTACTACTTAAATAGGAAAAGCAGAGTGAGGGTTCAATTTGTGCTGATACTACAAGTCTAGAATTGGATTTGTATCTGGCTAAAAGTCCTACTTGTATTCATTATCATGTTATCCCCGTAAGGCAAGGGACATGCTTGTGTTTACCTATAAGGGGCAGTACTGTGGCATATGGGGCTTGGATATACAAAACTGCATTGCGGCGTAATGTGCCGTTACAGAATCACACAGAATCATGGAATGGTTGAGGTTGAAAGGGATCTCTGGAGGTCATCTTGTCCAACCCCTCTGCTCAAGCAGGGACACCTAGAGCCAGTTGCCAAGGTCCATGTCCAGATAGCTTTTGAGTCTCTCCAAGGATGGAGACTTCACAACTTCCCTGGGCAACCTGTGCCAGTGCTTGGTCACCCTCACAGTGAAGACCTGCTGACTATTCCTGATGATTCTCTTGTCCTTAATGTGCCTAGAAATGGTTTCCAGGATCAACTGTTCCATTACCTTACCAGGGACTGAGGTGAGGCTGACCCGCCTACAGTTCCCTGGGTCCTCCTTGCCCTTCTTGGAAGATTGGATTGACATTTGCTTTCCTCCAGTCTTCAGGCATTTCTCCCACTCACCACAGTCGATCAAATACAATCAATATTAAATACATTAACTTATGCTGTGTGACAAAGAAATATGCAAACAAGCTTTGAAGAGTTTTTCTAGCTATGCTGGAGTTGACATGCATGTCCTTGCATGTTCAGCACTTGTGCCCAAAATCTGTTAGCTGAACTCATGCCCAGCGCTTGTGGTAGAACAGAGATTTGGACTTTTTTGTACCAAGTAGACATCCCAACTGTCCATCCTTATAATGAGGGATAGTTGTTTCTCTTCAAATTGGTGATGGTGTTGTATGCATTTACATTCATGCTTGTGAAGGGATGCGCTTGATTGTACAGAACAGTAATTATGCCGTATTTCAAAGATGGTGGACACCACAGTTGATACCAATTTTATGTCTTGGCATAAATAATGCTTCATTAATGAGGCCTTCAGGGCTTTGATGTGTGGAACAATTCTGGAATGAGGAGGCTGACTTGGTGTTTGGGAAGGCACCACTCAACTGCAGTCATTTGTGAAAGTAATATCCCTTTTTCTTCTTCCTCCTGTTCTGTGTAGGTCATATCAGGTATGGAAATAAGTGAATCCTTGACCACACGTTACTGACTTATCAGCTGTGGTTTGGCAAGATTGATAAGAATGTGCCTGTTAGTAGTTACTGTGGTGTAGCTGATGAACAGCTGGTTCACAGCTGGGGAGGGGAGGAGCTGTGCCATAGCGATAATCATGTTTGTTTGTTGGTACTCTCAGGCTAAATGCTCAACAAGCTTTTAAGCACATGCTTAATTTTAACTGCATTTTGAGTTGGCATTTGCAGACGTGGTTGTGTCGTACACACTCGTTCCTTATGGAACCGTGCCTTGCTCTGAATAATTGAAATTTTAGTCTTTGCAGATGTGATAAAACAAGCAGTTGATGATAGACCAGCTGTTTAAAGATAATTAGTTGAAGTCCTATTCTGCTTTTGAAATGCACTGTGTATGCTGTTCTGCTGCAGTGAGCTGCGAAGGAGGCTGTCAAAATGGTGGCGAATGCATCTCTGTCAATGGAGTTGTGAAGTGCCTTTGTGCTTCTGGCTGGACAGGATCAAGATGCCAAGAAGGTGGGTATCTACATTCATGTGCTTCTTTTGTACCACGGGTGGCTTAAATGCTAAAAGTGTCCAAGGCCTATAAACAAGTCCTGATGGCAGCCTGATGAGAGGGCACTGGAAATAAAAATAATTTACTAGATTCATCGCTGGAGTAGTCTCAGTTGTTTATCACTGCATTCTTGAGAACAGAATTCATACTCATTTGGTTTGTACAAAAAGCAGTATACAACCCACAAGCCAGATTATACCCTGTGTTTCTCCTAGGAGAAAAGTTTGAAGGAACTGTTCTCTCAGTTAAGATGCCTGTATTACTTTGCTATTAAACCAGGATAATAAGGTGACAGTATCACAGCATGGGTCATTCACAGTACCGTGTGTATTTACATAATGAAAATATTGATATTTATTAAAAATATAACTGCGGTAACAAAAACATTTTAAAAGCATTAAGAGGCTAACTCTGGGAATGTCATTGCATCGCTATTGAAATGAAGGACCTGCATTATTGCTACATACTCAGATAAAATACTGACAATTTTGCATCAAAGTGTACATCTATTAACATTTAAACCAAAATTCTTAACACAGTGCTATATATTTTTTTCCATTTCCATGGTCCTGGAAATGCCATTAGAGTTATACCAGTTGATTGTCTGGCCTGGAAGAAAATATGTCTTGCCATTTTGATTTGTATCATCCTGAATCCTTCATTCTGTCAGAATTCTTTTGTATCAGTTTTATAAATCCTGCTGACTTACCCATTCTTTTCTCCTAGCAATTTGTCCTCAAGGTTGTCGGAATAATGGAGCTTGTGTGGCTCCCGGGATTTGTAGCTGTCCAGCTGGATGGGTCGGTGGAGCATGTCACTTAGGTAAATGACTTCCGACATTTTTCGTTTATCCTTTTCTGTACTTGTTTGATTTACCAATATAGTGTTCAAATCTTCAGTGCCTAACAAAGCTGCTAGGAGTGAGTATCTTAGAATAGTAAACGAGAGAGGCTTCTGCATGCTGGGGATCTTACAAGTATGCATAAGGAATAGTTAGCTTTTTAATTTGGTCAGAAAGACAGACCTTTTCCACCTGAAGTAAATTCAGATTCAGATGTTGATTGTCACCGAATTCATTACTTGGTGTGTCTTGTCAGTATTTCTGAAATATTTTCTATATGCCGAGATGCCAGTATAAAAGAACTCAAAATGGCTGTTATAGGAACACTCTCAGTACTGATGTGGGTTAGAAGCTTCATTAAATTTTATGGATGTGGAAAATTGAAACTTGCTTCTCACTTTGGGGCTGTCAACAGAATCAACTCCAAGTGCTCTTAAAAGAGTAAGTGGAAGCCGGCTGTAATTGGGATTAGTACTGACTGACGTTCTTGCTGAACAACCACTTGCATTCTCCCAAATTTTAAATCACAAAAGCAGATGATGACTATGAAGACTTTAACCTACCCTTCTCTGGCTGAGCCTTGTATGCTCATAACAGCACTGCCCTGATGCTAAAGGCAAGAACCCTGAGATTGTCAAAAGGAAAGTTTTTTCATTTGCACTCTGGGAAACTGAGAGAAAGCTCATTTAAACATTGCTGTTGAATTCAGTATCATAGGTGCAAGGTCTCTGTATTAATTCCTCTGCATTTGAAATTTTTCTGGGGCTATAGGAATCCAAATAAGCTAGTGTTAGTTCTTCTGCAATATATGTAGTCAAACAAATATTAATAAAAAATACTTTATTGTTCCCATTTGACCAGCAAAATGCTTATCCTTTGTATTCAGCAGTGTATCGAGATAGGAGGTGATATTAAAAGGTAAGTAGGGGAGATGCAAAGGACTTACAAAATGTATAGCTCCATTCCCTGCACCAGGGAATGCAGAAGTGTTCAAGTTCTTAATGCGAAAATAATCACTGTTCCTGAACTAACTAGCTCTGCATCCGGTTTGACTTCTGTTGGTGCGGATGATGATAAGGAAATTACAGCCCCTGGCTTGTTACCTGAACTGGTGCATAGCCAGGGGACAGCTGAAGCTGTGAGCATCATCGAGTATGTGGCAACTGTTTCCTCATGGATGTGAATCCAAGAACCGTCTTGAAAAAATTTCAGTAGGAAATTTTATTGTTCCCTCACTTTCGCGGAGGCATCCGTCTCAAAAACAGCTGTGCCTTAAAGAACAATAGCAATGATAGTATTTTAAAGGGGGAATGGGGCGTAAGTAAGACTAGACGTACTGTGGCTGTTTTCCAGTGAAGGCCACGATGCCATAAATCGAGAGGCATTGCTTTTCAGTTCTTCCATTATGCTTTTATTTACACTGTCCCAGTGCGATCACCAGGGAACAATTCTGCTAGCACAGGGAGACGGGGAAAAATGATCCTGTGTTGTGCCGAAGGCATACTATGTGTCTGGTGTCTCATTTCAGCTGTATGTAAACTACCTTGTCAGCATGGAGGGAAATGCATAGCTCCAAACGTGTGCAGATGTCGACTGCCGTACTCCGGCCTACAGTGTACAAAGAAAAGGAAGGAATGAAGAAAATTCAGTAACGTTGAGCTGGGTTTTCTTCGTGTAACTCTTCGTACAGAGATGAAGTCTGCAGCAGTGGGGGGACCTTAAAAGAATACGCGGTAACTCGTTAATTTCAGATAGCTTTTTGTCTTCAGTATATGAAGTAATTGCTTTTCTGTACGAAAGAAAAGTATAGCTGAGTGTAGCACTGCTGTTGTAAGTATCCAAGTGCGTGTAGTCTATGGCACATGTTCCCATTTTTCTGTTCTCATTTTTCTTCTAAGCAGAAGTATTATGTCCTGGTTGATACAGCTGACCTTGAAATAAAATTTACTCTTCAAATAAAGTACTTCAGATCTGTGCTCTTCTTTTTTTTTTTGATTTTTCCCCCTTTGACTATAATTATTGCATTTTATTAACGATGTGCTTTTAAAAAGCACATGAAACAAAATGCCCTTAATTCAGATCACCAGAAGTGGATGTTAGTTCCAGTATAATTTACCTACAATAAGATTGCACAGTTACAAGAGGAAACTTGCAGAGTTTGCATCTTTCTGGAATGTCAGCAAAGTGCAAAGCATCTTATTAAAATCCTGGTTATGGCTTTATGTATGGTTCCTGTCCCTCCCCCCGAATCAAATTTGGATCTTGATGAGTTAAGCAGTGTTAAAAAAACCTGAAACACAGTACTTGTTCAGACAGTTCCACTGTTATTTTCTAAATGCTTCATCCATGCTGATAACTCTAAAAGAATCCTTATCTTGTCTACTTCTATCATCATATTTCCCGATCATCTCTCAGCTTCCAGTTATTTTTTTTCCTTATCCCAGTAAGATAGGGAAATGCGTTTATCTCCCTTCTGAAGATGTAGACATTGATGATTCATTCCTATTCAAGTTTTTTTTTGTTCCGGGAGCAAGGTAATGGGAAGCTACAGCCTGGCAGTGAGGAAAAGCTGCATCCATGACAGATCACCTGTGCGGAGGATGCTGAGCCTTCTCTGCTGGACATGTTCCAGTTTGGCCTCGTTTAGCTTTTGCAGCCTTTTGAACGGGCTGCAGGTTGGATCGAGACTCCTGCACTCGTGTTGCATAGCTCATCTGAGCTGTTTCTTGAAGGCTACAGTTGAGGAAGATTTTGCCAAAACACACCAGTTGAATCAGTCAACTTTCTGAATGATGCCCAGATCAATTTTATTTTTTTTTTTGAGATAGATTGATTTTCATCATCTTCTAGGCAAAACTGGAGTGGGATAGTTTTAACTGTGCATGAGTGTAATCCGTTTGCCTATGCATTATTTTAATGCATTTGATAGAATAACGTTGTATCTGTGTACGAACACCCTTACCAGAACATGCAGCTTTCACAGGCGGAGAGATTTGTATGGACCTATTTCTCCGGGGATTACAGGCCCCTGAGCACTGACGAGAAGCAAAGGAAATGGGGTTGTCTCAGGCATCGACCTTCTCTAGAAGGGAGAACCCAAGTGTACCAAGTTGTGCCAGGGGAGGTTTAGGTTGAATATTAGGAAAAATCTTTACACTGAAGGGGTTATTAAGGATTGGAACAGGCTGCCCGGGGAAGTGGTTGAGGCAGCGTCCCTGGGGGTATTTAAAAGATGGGTAGGCATAGTGCTTAGGGATAGGGTTTAGTGATGGGTTTTGTCAAGAGTTAGGCTGGTGGTTGGACTGGATGATCTGATAGGTCCCTGCCGACCTCGGCAATTCTAGGATTCTGTGACAGCGAGGGCAGATGAAAGACAATGGTATCTCTTTTCTGCTATTGGTGTGTTGGGTAGCTGAGAAGCCTTCCTCTGCCCTTGCTTTGGAGGCTTTTGCGTTTGGTTCAGGAGAAACCTGCTGCAGACATGCGTTGTGCAGGTTTTGTCGCCAGGGGAAGAGGACAGAGTAAGAGGAATGTATGGGTTTTGTGCTGCTTTTGCTGTGATGGACTGGATATTTCAGACATGCTGGTGAAAAATGTGCTTTTCATGCATTGAACAAGATGATTTCATCAATGGCTCTGGAGTGGGCTTTATGATGGTGAAATTCTGCCACAGTCCACTACAATAATCATGCCATAATTTAGAAATTCAGGAGTTAAGTCAAATACCTTAGCTGACATAGTGGTTGCAGGGAAGCGAGTGGAAAATAATTAATTGCCTCAGACCCAAGATTTCAGAGTAAATGAGCAGAAGTATGTGCATGCAAAGAGACACAATATCTCCGTATTGTTCCTGAAAAGAGTGACTTCTACTAATAAAGCCAAAAGTGACAATAATGGTGATTAGAAGCCAAAAGAGGTATTAGCATTGTTAGGAGCGTGAGACCAGGAGCAGTCAGTGAGTGAGACCTGTAATTGGTGTTTCTGAGCGGGCCAGGACAAATGCTGATTTAAATAGTTCCCTGTTTAGAAATGACTGAAGAAAGTAAGCAGTAATTTGATAGCACGCAGAATGTGATGGCATATTTTAGAATTACTGCTTGAATGTAGCACCATCTACTGGCTACGGGGGGTTTCGGTTGGGTTTTCTGGTTTTGTTCCTGGTTTTAAGAAAAATCATTTAAATCTCTGCAATATTTTAAGTGAGTTTAAAAGTGAATTTTCTAGCAGTTGTTTTAAAGGAGAACAACCTCAGAATGTATTATTATTGACAGTCCAGGTCCCCAAATTATTATTTCCACAGTCCCACATAGATTTATTGAAAGAGCTGCCATTATTTTTGTCTTTTTTTTTTTGTCTCCCACTCACTGGAGGATTGAACATAGTAGTTACAGCATGTAATTTTTGGAGCTAGATGTATCTTCCTGTGAAAAGCTAGTTATGCATGCAGCTTAAAGGTTAGGAAAAATGATACAGAACAGCTTCTACAGCTGCTATGATTTTCCGCTAAAAACAATTGGAAAATCATAGGGGTAGTGCATTGGTTGTGGTTTTGATATTCTGTTTTTTTTAGAACGTGCTTGAAAAGGTGGGAAGTGTTTCTTCTTCTTAATTTACTTACATGAACATTTTACCTCTTATATTTTCTCTGCTGTAAGTGGTTGTAGCNTACTCCAGGTGGGGCCTCACCAAGGCAGAGTAGAGGGGGAGGATGACCTCCCTCCACCTGCTGGCCACACTCTTCTTGATGCACCCCAGGATGCCATTGGCCTTCTTGGCCACAGGGGCACATTGCTGGCTCATGGTCATCCTGTTGTCCACCAGGACTCCCAGGTCCCTTTCCTCAGAGCTGCTCTCCAGCAGGTCAGCCCCCAACCTGTACTGGTGCAGGGGGTTATTCCTCCCCAGAATGGGGTTACTTGGTTTATCAATAAAACATCCTTTATTGGCTGAGCTGGGCTGTGGGTGGGAGTGAGTAAAACGACCCCACACTGCCATGTGATACCTTTATACAAGAGAAAGAGCATAAACATCTTTAGTGATTAGTAACACTTTCTAACCTCTGCGTTTGGTTTTGTCTGTGTACCCAGCTGTTATGTTTTATTTAGGGTTTAAACTTTGGCTTTTCCCATTTGGGCAAGTGCTGGAGTGGATACAGCCAGTTTGTCGAGTAGCTGAAGCTGTTATACTCGTTTACTTTAGAGTTTGTGCTGATTCTTCTTCACGGGTTTACTTTTAGTAGATGGACATGTTAACTCACTTTCTATTCTCAGCTACGATTATATATAATTAACTTTTGGAAAAAGAAAGAGCCTTTCACATGGGGCCCACTTTTTTGTTGTTTGTTTGTTTGTTTGTTTGTTTGTTTGTTTGTTTGTTTGTTTGTTTTAATGACAGCCAACACAGATACAAATGTAGGAAACTCAGTCCCTGAGATCTGTGGTATCTTCAGTGCTATGTCAGAAAATATTAATTATACAGCATTTTAAAGAGCTTTTCAAGATTATGGGCAGAAGTCAATCTGCACTCGGGGGAATTTCTGCTGGCCTGCAAAGCAGTGGTCATGCAACCAGGTAATAAATGGATGATGTACACAGGTACCTTCCAGCCCTGTTTAGTATTTAAATAAATCATGCAAGAAGGTTCAGTGAAGATACCTGTATTCTCTCTAACGTGCTAAGAATCACTGTAAGATCTTCAGTTCGGCACAAGCTGTCCTTGATTCCATCAGACTGGAACCCTCCTCCCCTCTTCCGAATCACCAAACTCTTTTGGGTCTAATTTCAGATCACATGGTGCGATTTTAGAAGAACTTCGTTAACCTGCGTACACAAGGTTACTCTACACGCTTCTGCCTCTTGTTACACGGAGCAGTTTTACTCAATTGTTGCACTGTGCTTTCTAATTACAGTGAATTCTGTTCCGTGGGTATGAGGGATGACCTGGCAGCTAACCAGCTGCAACTAATCACATCGTTACTGGGCAGTTTTGAAGTAGCTGGTTGTCTTTATGCATGTACTGGTAATTTTTCTGCTTCATGTCCTTGCTGGAAAATAGCAGAGTTTAGCACTGTTCATTTTTAACCACTACAGCAAAATTCTGGATGTGCTTTGGTTTGCACAGCTTGCATTTGGAAAAAAGTAAAAGAAATCATTTCTGCCTCTGGAAACACTGAAAATAAATGGGAAATACTAAAAGTTATGATAAAAAAAAACCCTTTATTCAGCCTGAAATCGTAGAAAGGCATCTATGTATCGATTCAGTTTTGTGAATGGAAGGTTGCAGAAACTCATTAACCAAAGTACTGTTATCAGTGTTGCGGGCAGCCGTTGTCTCTCTCTCTAGCACACCGCCTCCTGACTGACAGGCGGGATGGCGGTTATTACAATATGAGATTACACAGTATCGGTGTGTTTGCATTTTAAAAACGTTTTCAGAACCCCGTATATTCAAAGCATCATCCTGAGGCATCAGTTCCAATAGCTAGTCAGGTTTTGTTCTTGGAGAGCTTTGTGAGACGCGAGAAAGAAAACAGTTCAGGTGGAGCAGGTTTTAAATAATACCTTGGTTCCCCTCAGATCAGGCTATCAGCCACTTGGATGCTCGATTAAAAGCAACCATGGAAACACTGAAACCTAAAATGGAAGTGGGAAATGGAAAACATTTTTTAAATACACCAGTCAGACACCTGGAAATCCATCAGGTATCATTCTGGAATGCCGCTGAGAACTCAGAATGCCAGCTTACTTTGCCAAATGACTTAAGAGGACTATCAAAAGGTGAGGATAAATCTAGGCTGCTAACTAACAGCTATGATTTGGCAATCAGCAGTGGCAGTAAGTGGCAAAATGAGCTCTATTTTCTTGCTGTTTAGAATTCGTGCATGTAAATTGAATATTGCTCAGGAGAACAGGAAGCCATGATGTTTGGGTTTGTTTTTTAAAAAACAAACTAAAGAGTGAACTGAAATGGCTTAGCTAAAGGGATGTTTGTATCTATTACCAGAGCTCAGTCAGTTGCGGCAGTGACCGAAATGTCTTTAGCAGCTCTAGGGGAAGAAGGTGGTGGTCCTCTGTAATGAAACCATCAGAAAAACAGGAAACCTGCTGGAAAACCTGGGATTTTATTTGTTCAAAAACTGTTTGGCAGCTGGGAGGTGATAACAGTTCATTGGAGCAGGGAGTAATGGAAAAAACTCCTCTACAAAGCTTTTACAAATACTTTGAGATTTGATCATAGAATGGTTGAGGTTGGAAGGGAGCTTAAACATCCTCTAGTTCCAAGCGTAGATGGACGGCATGATGTACAGCAAATTCCTCCTCTTATTAGTTCCTGTTTTAAGATTCAGCATGGCTAAAAAGATTGGCAAATTTCTCCAAGAGACTCAGGGACAAAATTTCCTCCTATGACTGAATGCCACCTCAAAACAGGGGCATGAAAGACTCTTACCGATACAGAAATCGTTCAGTAGCTGGGTTCTGAGCTGCGTGAGTGTAAGTAATGGAGAAGTCAAAGCAGAAGAGTCGGTATCTGGCTCCCGGTTACAAAGGCTGGTACAGATAAACCAGGATTGTTCTGCATCTGGTTGGAATTCAGGAGGACACGAGGCCTTGCCCCTGCAGTTAGTAGCCAAGACTGGGTTTAAGTTCCCCCTCCTTCCTCACTATTAGCTAGTCATTATACCAGACTGACGCAAATACAAGACCAAGAAGAAAAAAATAATAATAATTCTGCTTTTTCTTCTGCACACAGCCCAATGACATGTAAGTAAACAATGTTTAAAAAGAGCAGGTACCATTCACAAGCGATGAAGCGCTGCCTTCTTTCCTAGAGACACGCGGCAGCTCTTACAGTCTTGTTCCCAAAAAGGAGTCTCGTCGTCCTGCTGACTCCATCAATAAACGGCAGAATTTTGGGTCTGCGTCATTCGTGAGCCCAGCGAAGAATCAGAGACTGTGGGGTTGTGCATGAGGTAGCAAAAAGTTACAGAAATATACGTAATGACTACAAGGTTGTTGTATTGAGGCTCAGCAAACTTCACGACTGTAATACACATCTTTTACAACAACGCTTCCGGATATTGCTTTCATTTAAATAAACTCTGCAATTGCCTTCAACTTTCTTGCTACTTTCAAGTCTCATACATCCACGCAGCATTGCAATTTAACTGATACACTCCTTTCCTTCAGCCACGATGCCTTTGTACCTTGGAGAAAAAAAAAAAAATGTAAAAAGAGACTTTAATGACGCAGGCCCTTTTTATGGTAAAGTTTAAGAAACAATTTTAATGAATCTCTGCTTTCCTGATAAGCAGAAACACAACATTAAGTTAAATTTGTGGCTATAGCTTGTTTATTTCTTTAAGAAAGTGTGCCGTTTTGGTCAGTGTATTATACAGCACTGTCTGACTCGTCAGCAATGTATTTACTAGATTAAAAATATACTAGTGCTTTGCAGGATAAATTTATGTAAACATTTAAACCAAAAATTCTTTCTTTTTTTTTTAGGTCCCATTTTGGAAATCCATATTGCAAACATTATAGTCTTATTTTTATAGGATGCGTGCTTTTATATTGTGTAAAAGCATTTATTAATTGTTTTAATTTCTTAAACACATTTGCCCCATCTGTAGCAAGTTCTCTGCTGTCTGACCACAAATGGCGTTGGCGTTGTATACTGGACTTCATCAAGTAGCAAAAAGATCTGAACTCTTGAGTAGTTTCAACTGGGAGAAACTGAGGCTGGCTGAAAGTTAAACCATTGCCGTCTTCCCTGTTTTTTACCTATTTCTCACTAAAAATGCCTGCACGTCTAGCAGTCACATTACAGGTTTTATATTAAAAGACATAATGTAGTGAAGTACTAAAAACAAAGGAAAGATGGGAAGAACAGAATATGCTGCTTGGGCTGCAGCAAGAGACCAAAGAACTAAAACACAGTACAGGTGTGAACAGTGGCATGAAATTAAAGATTAATACAAAGGATGAATGTAAATTTTAGCACCGGCAGGCAGCGCTCAAATCAGCGATGTGCCAGCTCCACCAAAGGAATTCTACTGGCACCAGAAAAGCCTCTAAATATGTTGAAGAGAAAAGAAGAGAAACACCACAGATGATGCAAGAATACTTTCTACTTCAGGCATCCCAAAAAAACAGATTAGTTGTCATGAAATGTTTAATTAAATTACTCCAGTGACTGACTGTCAGCACTCAAGCAAATGAATACAACAGAAGATTACGCGACAAAACAGAGAAATGGTCATCACTCACTGTAAAGAAAAAAGTAAAGCTATTCCCAAAAGTTATGCTTAGGGATAAGGAACAGGGATGAACTGAGTGACAGTTAGTTGAAAAAGATCAGGACTTGAGTAAATGCAAGCTCAGGAAGTCAGCAGTGGGATACTCTTCCCCAAAATGGGGCCAGATGCTGGAAAAGAGGATAGTGGTAGTTGTGAAGAGGACAGTTATCTATCCCTGCTGCAGCCACTTAGGGAATGACGAGAGGTAATTAGCTCAATTTGAAACAAAGGAGATTTACTTTAGTTGTTGAGAACAATTCTGTATGAGAGCCTATAAATTGCTTGAATAGCTCTTAGGAATTTTACGAATTTTCCCTCGCTGGAGACTGAAAGGAAGAAATTAGGCAAACGCATTTGATGTATTTTGTGCTGCTTCATTGGACAAGGATGGACTAGACGATGACTCCCAAATCGCTGTGTCTACCTGTACCTGAATTTTCTTCCCACAGAGGACTCCAGTAAAACCAGGACGACAGGAGCATACATTAGGCAATATGCACTTGCCTCCAAACAGGCACTTCTGGTTGCACACAGCTAAAATAAGAGAGACACGTATGCGGCTTTATTCATGAAAACAACTTGGTGAAGGGAAAGTGGCTACTATCTCTATAGACTTATTCTGCCTCCTTATAGGAGCTAAGAACTTGCTGGGTATTTTCACAAGAAACCACCCCTCAGTCTAAGGAGACTTCACAGTCATGTGGAGCCAACAATGTTCTCATGCCTATCCCACCCCCCCCCCTCATGCTTTGATGCAGATTTATTGTGGGAATACGCTGAGGGCATGAATGAAACTGAGATAGGGACATGGGTTTTTAATCCATCCTACCGTGTTACAGGGCTGTTAGGGCAGCATTCAGTGTTAGAACAAGCCACTGCACACTGCCATGGTCCCCAGACTGCTGTCATATTCTTCTGGAGGGCTTCAGAAGGGACAGAGGAATCTCTACTGTTTATCCCGCCTTTGACACAGATTTGGGTTAAAACACAACCAAAGTACAGGACTTCTAGGCACTGCCTATTGCTGAAGCGTTCTTAACTGTGCTGAAACAAGAGGTTTCAGGTGAGTTCATTCTTACGTGTTTGACACTGGATTCCTTCCCACTGTGGAGGACAATGACACGTACTTGGTCCAATACACTCCCCACCGTTCTTACATTCCTGAAGACAGATTGCTGCACAGACATCATCACAAAGCTTGGTTATAACCCAAGTGATTATCCTTACTTCTTATTTACATTTCAGGATGCCCACGAGAGGCTGAGTGCTTTCTCTTCACAAAAGTTGCATCATACTCACTGAAAATCCATCTAGGATCATCGGGATATGAAAGAAGAGAGGCAACTAGAAACAAAAAGCCCTAGGGCCAAAGCAGGCATTGAGGTGATCTGATGTGCCACAGATTGCTACAAAAGCCTGAAATACTGCATTAAGTTGGCACCACTAAATATCTTTGGGGTTTTTTTCCCGAATTTCCCTTTCTAAAGCCCGCACCTTAGCGAGAGATCTTCTGTCTCTCATGCAATTTAACATACGGTGAAACAACTCAGGAACATTTGATCCAAAGTTATTTTCTATGACCCATTTTTCTGCACATTCTATCCCTGTTTATTAAGCCATAATCTAACCCACTATTATTTCTCTTTCGTTAACTAACTAGTTAATAATCTTAAATTTCTCTTCCACGGTGTCCAGGAATATCTCACCCCTGACAATATGGGTAATATTTTTTCAATAAAACTTTCCAGTAATTACAGAGAGTCATGGAGGGAAAATTGTTTTTCCTCCCTGCCATTAGAGAGCTCATTGGCCATATCAATATCTGAGCCTCGGGTGGGTACAATCACAGACACTAACACTTCATCTATTGGATTTCTACCACCCATCCTCATGCTGCTTTTCATGCACACCGTGCTTTTATCCACACTGCCATGTTTCATTTATGCACCATCAATATCTTCATTATGATACAATATGACCCACGGCTCTGCTGCCATCACAGTCCTATTTCCACCTTTCCTAAAGAGCTTGTGCCTCTTGCATCTTCTATTCCAATCATTTCCCACTACGTTTCCACAGTTTTCCAGTCTTTCACTGTACTTCTTTTTCTATTATCCTTTTATGTCCTATAGCACAAATTTAAATTCTTTCACTTTATTGACTCAGCTCTTTGCAGAAATACAGGTGTTTCTTCTTTAGACGAGAATTAAGAAAGAAACAAATATTACTTGCCATACAAGAATTCAAGAGATATTTGGGTCTCATGAGTTAGCCTAAGAACTGCGTGGTATTAGTTCTCCATCCTCAATTTTGCTGCCAAGTTATACACCATTATTTTTTCAATGTATGTATATTCTTGAATCCTTTTGCACTCACTTCCTACTACTTGTGTGAACAGAGTTGTCCTTTAGTCATATATTACTTTTAAGGTATGGTTCTCCTGTTAACTACAAGATACTTACGAGTGTTACATCTTTTTCCTCTCCATCCTGAAGGACAAGAGCAAACGTTTGGCCCTACGCACCTTCCTCCATTCATGCACCTTGGCTCACAGACACCTTAAAAATCAAAACCACCTGCTGTTTAGTATATTTAACTGATTACGGAACAATTTATTGGTTACTTTTGGATTGTGGAAGGTTTTTAACATTGGCTTACTTTTTTCACATCTTCTGCCTGTGTACCCATCAGGACAAGTACAGACATTATTTCTCATGCAATGACCACCATTCTTACAAGGCGGGCTGCAGACAGCTAAAAGACACAAACAGGAGGAAAAGGCTGTGGTTTGCATTTTGTTTGACTTACTTAGAAATATACTTCTAGGAAACAAGAGTGCAACGCTAAAATTCTGATAGCTTATACAGACATTCAGCACTGTCTCGTGAAAATCATATTAAGGTGGATTGGTGTTGACATCAATAGTAAAGACAAACTCAGATGAAAAGGGGTCAAGGTTGGCAACTGTATTTGCACACAAGTGATCAGACTATATAACATGCAATGGAACTTGTTGAACGCTGCTAAAAGTTGAGTGGAAGATGAGGCAAATTTTGAGCCATAAAATCTAAAAAAATAATGTAATCTCTGTTTTGCACCACTTCTCAANGGAAGATGAGGCAAATTTTGAGCCTCCGTTCTCCTTGGACATTCACTGAATGAGCCATAAAATCTAAAAAAATTCTCTGTTTTGCACCACTTCTCAGGGACATGACTTGGTTGTGAATTTTGTCTTGAGATAACGTTTTCTCACAGATTTGCTCATAATGACAGCTAAGAGAGGAGGGGGAAAGAAAAAAATTACCATTCTGACACTGGGCACCAAAGAATCCACGCGGACAGAGGCAAACATCTGGCTTAGTACAGGAACCGCCATTGAGACACACAGGGTCACACACCGCTGCAGAAACAGGGTCAGGAAGAGTGGGAAGCATGACATCCAAACAAAGACTATAAAATATGTACTTCTGTTGCAAGGAATTAAAACACCTAAGATAACTGCAGGTAGTACCATTCACATAAAATCTTCACCCAAAATTTTAGGATCAGTATGAGAATCACAGAATCATAGAACGTGTTGGAAGGGACCTTTAATGGCCATCTAGTCCAACCCCCTGCAGTGAGCAGGGATATCTTTAACTAGATCAGGTTGCTCAGAGCCTCATCAAGCCTGGCCTTGAATGTCTCCAGGGATGGGGCCTCCATCACCTCCCTGGGCAACCCAGTGTTTCACCCCCCTCATTGTAAAAAACTTCTAGAGGCTGCTGCCAGCAGCAGAACTAACACGCAGAGACAAGAGGGAGCGCGGAGGCTCTGCATCTGTCATCAGCCACCCATTGATGCTGTCTGAGCCATGCGGTTCCACATTCCAAACTATGGGAGGTCCTACAGACACTCTCCCAGGAACATGTAAGTTGCGGGAGTGTTACCTGTACTGCATGTAGGTCCATACCACCCAGGTTTACACTGGCAGATGTCTGGAGTAAGACATTCGCCACCATTTTCACAGTGTCTGTTGCAAACCACTACCATCCCAGAAGTTGGGCAAAAACAGAGAAAAAAGGAGGGAAGGAGAGAGAGAGAGAGAAAGAGATATGTTACAAATTATGCTTGATTAATTTTTCAGTTCCTTCCTAAATATGAACACTGGAAATAATAATTCCACTAGTAAAGAGGAATTGCTGAACAGCTTAATCCAGTCTCAAAGCCGTAAAAAGCTAGCACCAGACTATAAAGGTAACTAAAATGTATTCCCATGTAATTTTCCATGGTCTGGTTATATTCAGTGTTAAAAATCTAGAAAAATTCAAATAAATTCTAAAAAAAAAATTGGGAAGTTCAATACTAGGAGGCAAATCGACCATGCTACATGATAGATTTGATGGACTGCAATTAAGTTCACTCAAGTGTCCTCCATCGCTTCAGCAAGTACAGCTATGTGCAGAGGGACACAAGACTAACAAGCAAAGACATTAAAATATCATGGCTGTGGAAAACATGAATCGCTTCTTCAGGACAACGTCTCATTCTCCTTAGTATTGCTTAACAAAAAGCAGCATTTATTTTTTTTAAATGAATCAAAACTAGAATAAGAAAAACTGAGAATGAAGAGTCCTGGGATTTGAAAAGGAGATGAACAAAGGACTTGCGCCATTCAGGGTCAATAATGCAGGGGCACATTCAGGTGAATGATATATAAACAGCATGTCTAAGTTTAGACTCTGTGAATTATAAAAATTACCAGTAGGAAATCTACCCAAAATTTGGAGCTGTCAAATTGCAGCATGTAGAATTTGATATATAAAAGACAATTTAAGTGAGGCTAACTAATTACAATTTTTCATCTACAATCACAGCAAACTTTCCGATTTCCATGCCAGGTCGAAAAAAAAAAGACCTCATAGTGTGGTTCTGAATTCAGTTTCCCAGTTTGTCTACCTTGACATTCACTGGTACCAACTTCTGAATGTACCCCAGCGTCAAACCAATTTAAGATAACAGAAGTTAAAAAGCTGTAAGGACATATTACACATCTATGTTTGTTCTGAAGGTAGTATCACATGTGCAACATGCTCAATGTTTCCGCAGTTGTGAATCATAAATAATAAACTATTTGCAATTTTTATAGTACATTACATTTTCAAAGTTACATGCAAATTCTATCTAACTGATGTCCCAAAAGTCCAAGTACGGGAGCCTTCAAAGAGGCACAGGTGTTAAGTCATTTGCTAGCATTAGACAGAGTGCATCAAAAAATTAAACCATAATTTGCTTTCTTGCTCCTGAAGAACAGGAGGAATGTTCTGTACTCTTCCCTCATGCTTTTTTTGCTTACTTGTATCACATCTTGGTCCCACAAAACCATATGGGCAGGTGCAGAGGTTTCTGGCCAAGCACGTGCCTCCGTTTTGACAGGGTGGTTTACAATGTGCTGCAGATACAGAATTATATTGTTCAAGAAATCACCTCTAAAAAGACACACGGATTAGTTAACCTTTAGGAAAAGGGAAATGTTAATAATTGACACTGAGCAAAGAACTGGAAATAAAATAAGGAGATGTATGCAATGCCTTTTGACAAGAATAAGTAACAAAAAGAACTTATTCCAGCAGAGTACACAGAGTCCCAATGGTGGTGGTCACCCTGAAGAAAAGAACTCTGAGACAACTTCCAGACAGGACTTCCCACTCTTCAGGGGTGTTTAGTTTAGAGGCATCTACATGCACTGGTGAACTCCTCTACTTACTGTGAAAGCTAAATTTAGGAATATCCAATTACAAGCAACATTTACACTGTATATCAAAAAAAGCAGGGTATATACCAACATGTTACTCAATGAGAACATAAGAGTTCTGTTAAAGTAAAAGTAAAGAAAAAGTAAAATTACACCTCTTTGCTGTCAGAATGAAGAGTCGTGGAAGTTATTTATTGAATCCTTTGGGTATTCATGGATTCAAAGGCAAAAAATATTCTATTTACCTTCCTCACAAGCGGAGCCACTGTATCCTGGTAGACATTCACAGACATTGGGCTTAATGCATTTCCCACGGTTTTTGCAATCAGGTTTGCATAGAGCTGTGTGAAAAATCAACAGGGATCTTCAAATTGTTAGTTTGTGGAAATTAGTTACCACAGACTAAATCAAAATGCCACACTCACCAGCCTGACAGTTATAACCAGCATAACCAGGCTTGCATTTGCAAATACTGGGTGCCACACACTCCATATTTTTGCCACATGTTTGTCTACATCTTGCTGAAAGGCAATAAAGAAAACAAGGAAAGGAATAAGGAAAATGAAAGTGCTGTTTCAGCACAACTGTGTCTTGCCTAACATAACGAACAGATCACAGAGAATTCATTAGGTCCCTGCCCATAAGTGGGGAGCCTGAGACATACCAGAAAAAATATTTTTAAGCACATCCATTCAACTAAAAGCTGGTAGGCCATGCCAATATTAATAATGAAAATCTGAAAATTCAATACTCTATGCATTTCCCGATCACACAGTAACAATGTACTTTCAAGTTATAAAGATGTCACAAGATTCCTTTCTGCAAAGCCTTTAGTGCAGTTATTTGTAATACCTCTGCAAGTGAAGCCGTCTCCATAGTAACCATAAGGACAACGACCGCACTTGATGCTTCCATCCTGACTTAGCTCACATGGTACGCCAGGAAAACAGGGTAAATCAGTACAGGTTACTGCTTTAGGAATCACTAGTTCACTCAGTTCTTCAGGAAGCACTTTTGGCGGGGCAGTAACCTCCACAAGGACAAAAGGTAAAGGACTCGCTTTATGCTTGGCTAATAGGTGCTGAACTCTGTGAGCATTTCCACCTTTCGATACTTTGCTTGGCAAAGAAAGCCATTTGCTTATATTTGTTCTGCTGCTGGGAGAAGTCCTCCTGCTGGTCTCAAAATAGCTGTAGGCTTCAACTTGTGCCCTTGTTTTCTTCTCAGGTGATAGAGCCAGGGTCCTTGAAGATGCAGTCATCACAGCATGCACTGAAGAGCTCTTTTCCATGTTAGCAAGGCGACCACTGACGGTGCTGAGAGCATGAGCAGTGTTTCCAGAAACAGCAGGTTGTACAGAAGCAGTTCTCTGAGAACTAAGTGACTTCCAAGCGGTGATTGTTTTTACTGTGGAGGCTGGTGGAGTGCTGCTACTGACCATTTCTCTAGAAAGAAATCTCTTGGGGGCATCTGTAGGACTGGTTGAGATGCTTAAAAACTTCTCAAAGGATGATTGTTGAAAACCTACAGCATGTTAGAAAGAAAGAGGGGAAAAAAGTATGGGAATATTATGAGACTTTTTCTTTACCTTCTGAGGGTGGGGAATGTCGTCTGAACAGAAAAATGTACAGCCCATTCATTCTGTGCTTCAGAAAGCCTCTCCATGTGCTGGATCAGAATATATGTATACAGTAGAACCTAACTCCTAACTGGTAGAATTGGAGAAGATCAAGTATTCCGGCTGCATCCTTTCCTCACCCTCACCATGGCCTTTTCTTGGTTGGAAGACAAGGAGAAAGTGACTTATATATGAAACAGAAAGCAGAGATTTTCCCATACCGGGTCAATAAACAGCTTTACTGTCACAGCAAATTACCAGCTCCGTATACCGCTTCCACCTAGATAACTGAAACAGTGTTTAAAGAAAAGATACTGCTTATGGTTCACCAGCGTGTCTAAGTGCTAGTATTAAGCCTTGAGTCTAGAAGCAGATATTTAATCACAAGTACATACATGCTGATACTTACTGATGATCCACGGACAGTACTTTAGGTAAATAATCCACCACCTTGAAGCAAAAGTATTACCATGTCTTACTCTCCAGACTTTTTTATCAACTTCTTAAAAGTTTCTGTGTGGCTTTCATTAGTGGGATGTTTCACGTGTTTTATAAAGAGTGGAGACTGACTCAGCCTCCTCATTGTAAGAAATGCAAAAGTTCTTCACATTCTGTGCAGGAAAAGCTGGTGGTCTGATGGGTTGTGGAAAGGAGTGTGGCATTGTAAGCCCAGAATGGCTGAACACCGTATATGGGCTTTTGGCATTATGGAGTAGAATGAAACTGGAGGAGCCTATCCAACCTAACTTAAGCTCTGTCCCTAATCCCTTTTAGAACAGTACTAGAAAATGGTCTACAAAAGGTTAAACTTTACTGAGTCTTATTATAGAGTGCTGTCTCCCACTGCTGAAAGGCAAACCATTTTAGAGCTGATGAAGAATTATCCAGCACTGGCAGCGGAATGAGAGAGTTTTCCTCCTCCCTCACTAACAACTCAAGAGATAAAAGGCAAAGAAATCCAAGAATTTCTTGCAAAGAATGCCCCAGCAGGCACAGATCTGGAAATGCCAGCAACAGCGTTTATGGAGTTTTGGAATTAAGACGTTTACTTGCCATATTCTTCACCTTTCCTTTGAGTTAAAGTAGGAAAATGGCATTCAACATAATGCCATAAACTTTTGCTTATCTCCTATAACAGATGTCCATATCCCCCTGTCACCTATTTTATGTCGGTGGTTAGTCACAAAACCAAAAGGCAATGGTAAGAATGTCATACATCACGCTGTCAATAAAATGACTTCACTGACCTAAGGGATTTGTTGATATTGACATTTCAGTCTCATTTTTCAGATCATACTACAACCCCAGTAATGAATTAAATTGAGTCAAACTGAAAAATTAAAGCGAATAACAAAAAACTGACTAAAACCTTTATTTGCCAGCTATATTCTTATCAGTACGTGAATCAGACATTCCATTTTCTTCATGAAAAAATCACCTTTATTCCCTCCAATTTCTCCTGTGGAATCCTTTCTTTCAACATTAGTGTCTTCAAAGCTTTCTAAAAACAAAAGATATGAAGGCACATTAGCAGTTACTTTTGTTTCAACTGCAAATAAATTACAGAGTTAAAGTTTTAGTACATAAAAATCAAAATTCAGAAAGCAGATAAAGAGCAAAAACTGTATCTTAAAAGTCTTCAACAGAGTATTTTAAAAATACAAGTTATTCAGTAATTGCATCATAAATAAATATTTGGGGACCTTATTTGGCAAGTGCCTTGATTTGGGTAAACAGTTCTATGTCAAGAAATCTAATACAAAAATATTTTATCAATAATAGCTCATATTATGAAAGTAATGGCAAAAAATAACCCATTGAATTGTATTATACTTTGATATATAAGAATCGTAGTATTTTGTATCTATTTTTTCTAGTCACCTAAAAAGTGTTTTACAGCTATGTGACCCAGTGTAGTCTGATGTTGTCATCAACTGAGATTCCCTCCCAGCCATCAACAGAGTCCTATTTTACTGACTACTGAAAAAAGTTCAGAGTTACTGCTAGAAACATGAAGCACAGCCAAAGATATTTTATCTGAATGACAATAAAATAATAGCATTCTTCTGAAAAACAAATAATTTTACCATAACATGATTTCCCATCTCCTTGCAGATTATCTGGGCACGAGCCACAATAGTAAGAACCAAAAGTATTGAAGCAAAGTACTCCAGGGAAGCAAGGACTGGATACACATTCATCTACATCATCTTGGCAATTTTTACCTGCATCGAAATACAGATTATTTTTTCATAATACTGTGTTACTAGACTTTGACGGTGTGTTTATAAAAAAATAAAAGTAGAATGCATGCAGGTGCTGAAATACAAAAAGGGCATCTATCAAGTGCAACAGATTTCAGTCCATCTAGTAAGTACAGCTGACTAGGTTCCCTATTCACATTTTTTCATCTTAAGTATCTTGCTTATTGCGGAACATGGAGCAGACGGGCTGTGGGGACTTCATCTTCATCTGCTGGCATAGGAGGAATGACACTGTAACCAAACTCATCACTCCTATGTTTCACCATGCTGCTGAGTTTACCTCTGCAGAGGAAAACAATGGAAATTTGCTCTCATAATACAAACAACCGTCGTATTCATGCAAGAAATATCTTGAAGTACATCATATAACTTCATCACAAGGCCATACAATTTCTCCATACTTGAACAGTAAGCTATTTACAGTCAAAAATAAAAAAAAAGTAGACATAAAATTAGAAATTCCTATTTATCACTAAATGTGGTAAATGTGTATAAAGTAGCAATTTACCTTGAAGTTCGGGTGGACACTCACAGTAATAGCTGTTTATTCCATCCACACATCTGCCAATACCACATTGGTTAAGTTTACAGTCATCAGTATTCACTTGACAGAGATCACCTTCAAATCCAGCCATACAGACACAAAGATATCTTCCACTTCCAGGTGGGAAATTAATGTTTGTCACACATGAGCCATTATTTAGGCAATCACACGATTTTACAGCAACCTACAAGACACGCCCAATAAGATAGTTTTCTTTTTTTAATGAACTAGCAATGATTTTTATAATTAGATATCTTAAACATCTGACTAGTAGGTGTCATTTTACCATAATAATCATTACCTCTATTTCTACCTTAGTCTTTGCATTGCAGTCATCTGTCAAAGAAAATGTTAATTTATGGAGATTCATTGACACAGCTTTCCATAAAAGGAGACCTGAAGGGGAAAGACTGGCACCTTCTGGACCAGAATCCAATGTGAAATGAATAGCAGAGCCCTCTGGATCTGAAGCCAAAAACTGATATACAAAATCTTCTCCATAAAAAGTCTGTAGTATACCCTGAAAAGTTTCAAGCACTGGAGGCTGGTTGTCTGTAACAAAGGAGATATTTTCCTCTTTTAAGCAAAAGTTGCAATATACTTATAAAAATTAAAAGGAGCATATCTTTCCATTAAGGAAGTCACATCAATTATTTCTCTTAAATTCTAATGTCATTTGAATGGCACAGGAAGAACACTAGATATTTTCATTATAACTGTAACAACATAACCAAAAAAATTACTTATACTACACAAGAGCTTGTAAAGATGCAGTGCATCGATTCATAGAAAGAACTAAGAATTTATTGAATTTAACCACTGTATTTTTACTACGCAGAGATAGTTTGCAGATGAAAGTACAGGAATCCATAAAACTCAGAGGTGATTGTTTTTTCCAATAACAAATGAATAGACATCGTTAAGCAATACTTGGGAATCGGCTGCAGTGACAGTGACTATTTTGGCAAAACGAGCATGAGGTGATGGAATAAGTTATTCACTCATTGCTCCTAGGAAGGATTTCAACCACAAACCAACTTATTCACTGATAAGTCTTAGTCTGTTTAGATGCCTGCACTGCTGAGTTCAAACCTATTTGGCAGGAATAACTCTATTTCTAGAGACATCAGGTGAAAACAAACAAGGAAAATGCAGCACCAGGCCAAGTTCTGTGAAAGAAAGAAGCAGAAGCCCTGGGGAGAGTGTAGGTTTTGAAGTCAGGACATAGGAAGGTGATTAAGATTGCTAAGTTTCGGGATACAGGGGAGTAATCGCTCCAGGCAGGAAGCCACCCACTGTGGCAGAAACCATGAAGGGAGAAGGAAGCTGTGATCAGTATCTCAGCAGTTAGATTCTGACACCCTATTCCTGATGTCATCCACTCCAGAGAAGACGTTGTGCTCCTTGGTTTTGGGGAATTGCCTTTTGGTTACATTCTTCTCCCATTTCTGACTTCAGCAATACTGAATTGCAGGAATTCAAGAGTATGGAAATCCCTTGACTCCCTGACTGTGGGATGACATTAATTTCAATCAGGTTTCATTCTTTTGGAATAAGTAAAGCTACACGGGCTTTCAGTACAAGTTTGAACAAGGAAAAGATTCAGCAAGACAGGTACCAGCAGTCCCACTCATACAGGCCCCTTCCCAAGTCAGGCTGAGTCTTGCCAGCATATCCACCCATGAAAACATTGATGGAACCCTTCCATTTGAGATGTTATGGACTTGGGTTGATGGGATGGGCTGGTAAAGCCCCAAGAGATGTCCCATTTTGTGCGGGGACCAATAGGATTTGTATATCTATGCCTAAGCTCTGAGCCAAAAGAACTATAACTTCTAGGCTAGAATTTTGTACTTGGAGCAGGAAAATGAAGAATCTAGACTTGGGTCTTCTTTTCATAGTGTGGCTTCTAACCGGACTAAAGTATGACAGCCTTGGATACACTTTCAAGTATTGGTTTAGGTCATGCATCTATGCCATCGATGTGGATTATGTCCAGATATTAAGTAGCTAATAAATATGACATGCCATTTAGTTCAGTTTGTGTTCTCATTTGGTATCAGAGTCATTTGTTGGAAAATATCTTTTATTCCTAAATGTTGAAGACAAACATTTGTGGATGTAGATGTGCCAATTATCAAAAGATAATTAACTTCTATACTTATGGTCTGGAAAACAAAGTATCATTTTCAGAAATTAGGAGAAATGTCAGATGAAAATCAAGATCAAATTACAAGCTAAAGTAGGGGGTACTAAGCTTTAAATGAAATGTTTAACTAGTTACACTTAAAATTTCACTATTTCCATAAATTCAAAAGCTTAGTAGATTTTCAACTTCTTGCTATAAAAAAAAAAAAAAACTATTTAGAACTTACTTTCAACAACTGACCAAGTTAACTTTGATACGTCAGGTCTGCAGAGTAAGCAAGGGCTGGTTGGATTTGTGTCACCTTCCCCGTAACAGAGTCCATCGATGTTGCACGTTTTCTCCTTTTAGAGAAATGACAATGTGATCCATTAATTTTTTGTTATCAAACAGCAAATCTGGATGAATTTGTAAAGTGTCAAATAAAATCAGATCTATTCTGCACTTCCACTAAACAACTGAGGTTGTTTTTAAATCCAAACAACTGACAGTATGTTTGGGTTTATTTGGTAGATACATTAAGTGCTTTTGGTTTGATTTTTTTATTTCAGAATTGCCTCATCCCTGCTTCTCTTTCTGTGATTATCATTTCTGTGTTTGGAAAATCCCTGTTGTAAACAAGAGCAGAGCACATTCTGCTGATTTTTCTAGATTTTTTTTTTGCCTGAAAAGATGTGTTTTTTCAGAATAAACATAGAGAGTAATGAAATACATACCTTTAATGTACATAACCCAGATTCTTGTGGTTCACATGTCTGACAGGCTCCATCATATAATATCATTGTTTTAGAGTTGCTATAAATGAATCCATCATTGGAGATCTGCAAGATGTACAGTAAAAATGGATTAACCCATACAGGTATCAATGTATCACCAGTGTGGACTGCTAGCATGAGCTTCAACTCATTGATAAACACCTATATTTAGCTGTTTAAACTATCATACTAGTCATCAGAAATCCAATCAATCCTGCCAGTAAGTCTAGGCAGATATTTGACCAACCATATGTAGGCGTCTACTTTAGGGTAAATTGAATAGCGTGTAGGCTCTACTGACCTTATTGACTCAATCTGTATGAAAGTTCAGATATCCACCTCACACAGGGTTTCACATATGTAGACTGGGCTCAGCTCAGTCGTCACATAAGTGCACCTAATGTCATTTGAAATGCTCTAGGGTAACTACCTGGGCTTTAACTTAACTTATATCTCTGTAGGTCCTACGCTTATCTGCCAGTCACCTTGCAGTAGAACACTCTCAAACGGCACTCAACTCTTAATCTTAGATGATGAAGCTGAGACCTCAAGATAAGCAAGCTGAGTTCCACCTTTGATACCATTAAAAGAAGGATAATATCTGTGTAATATATTTTCATCTTAATAAGAATATCTTTAAGGGAATATTTGAAATTTCTGCAAGTACCTTTATTTGCCACCGGGCGATGGGTTTATCATCAACCAGATCCATGACATCAGACTGCTGGCCATCATTTGGTAACTGGCAGTCGACAGTACTGGCATTTTGGAAGGCAGCTGGCATAGTTAGAGGTTCTCCGGGAATCCATTGTCTATCACTATACTAAATGTTAAGACAGAAAATTTATTTTTCAGTGAAATACATTATGAAAATATTTTCATCAGAGGAAAGAAACACATGCATTGCACGGTGTTTGAATGAGTCTAATATCTTCAGATTAGAATGCAGTGGGAAATATTAAACACCGTTACTCGCATACATAGATTTCTATCTAAGCCTGCCACTGTGGAAGAAAAGGCAGAGAAGTCTTTACTGCCACATAGCCCTTTGGCACTGCATTGCCAAGGACAAACAATTCTTCCAGCTGGAGTAATGGCAGGGTTAAGCCATGGGTGATCCTCTAACAGCACGGATCTGATGTGCCTCTGTTCCTCTCCACCTCTGCTCCCTGGAGAGGACAAGCTTTAGTTGAAGGAACAGATGAGGTTTTTGGCAGTGCTCAGGTATCATTCTGGGTGCTGAGGGAATACTGGCAGTTGGTCATTAAGCCCTTGCACAAGCCAGTAGATTACACCATTAACCTTTTAGACTTTTCTTCTAAACTGCAGTGTGGACAAGTCATCCAAGGATTCATCTTGAGAGCTGAGGTTAACAGAATAGGGATGATAATACTATTTGACTGAAGTAGTGATGGAGGCAAGTTCAGTTGTTTTTTTTTCAAAAACATATTAATCTTTCAAAAACCAATTAAAAGACACTTAGGTCTACTAGCCTTCCAGCTTGTTAGGTTCACAGAAAAAAAATAATTCTGCAGTTCAATGTAAATAAGAAGGAATTAAAACTGTATTTTCATTTTAGAGAGGTTAAACATACTCTCATCCTTTACAAAAATCTTAGTAAATCCTGGATCTGTGTAATGTTAGGTTCCATAGCCATGTCCCACCCAAACCTCTATCAAGATGTGCAGCAGTCCTGCATCTGTCAGGTACTTCAATACAGAATCCTCTGAATCACCCCTTTCTGAATCACGAGACCTACATTCTTCCTAACATGGTAGGACAGTCCAGGGTCAATAGATTTGATTTAACCTTTCAAAAGTGAAATGATAAAAAAAATAAAGTCTAAAGTCTGCCAAAAAGCCTCCTCTATGAAATTTTGATCATTTAAGTCTAATCTCAAAATACATGGAGTTCTATACTGTTGCAAGTCCATTGAAGTTTGCATAAAGTCATTATTACTCTGGCCTGAAAATTAAGGAAACATAACTAAACAAAACAAAAAAAACCCCAAACACCCTTTCTTTTGTATTTTCAAGGAAAAAAACCTCAGCTTCCTCCTCAACTACAGATAACAGCAGCAGTGCTCATTTTCTAACCTGGCTCCTTCTTATCAGTGAGAATATAATCAATAAAAGCGATTAAATAGGAAATTTTTGTAGTTGGGAGCCAAATACACCACCACAAAGGGCATCATATCAGAGTATCTTGCCCTGAGTTAAAACTGAGACATTTCAAACTGTGATAAGTGAACTCCCAATAACTGCTTCACTGTGAGCTTGGTATAAAAGTCCTTTAACCTAATGGAGTGTAAACTTACTCTCGACTTTATCATTTCAAGCCAACTTGCAGATGAGTGGATACATGCTGTGCTTAAGAAAAATCTATAGCCAGCACTGCCTAGTCTGCCAAAATAATTTTAGCATCTGCTGGAACTAGCTAAGGAAAACTTTTTCTCAAGAACAAAATTTTCCCGTTGAGTGATTCCCCTTTTGCCATCACCCCCCACCCCCACCACCATGACTTCCATGAAATCCAATTTTACTTTGAAGCTTTTTTTATTCTCATGTCTAACAGGGCATAAAAACTTGTAATTGCCGATTGTTTGTCCCAGGTTAACATTTGTAAACTGCTTGTAAATTTGCCTTGAGCAAATTCTAGGTCTGAGTAACAACAGTCTCTCTGTACAGATTCCTTAGTTTACAGTGCAACATTTTTAATCTCCCATTCAAACCTGGGGTATAGAGCTGACAGATACCATTAAATAGCCGTCGTATTGTACCCCAGGGAAATGGACAACACATCAAAAATGCCTCTCTCTTTTCGTAAGAGATTTATTCTGTTTATAAAAGGGCTATTTCAAGCATTAGATTTGAGACAGAAATCTAGTAATGTCTTTAACCTTGCTGTCCTTTTTCAAAGAAGTGGTACTTTAATTCCTCTCCATAAGCACTTAAAAAACCGAACAACGATGTACTGGTTGTTACTAATAGGGCTGCCCTTGCCCTCTTCTGATGGATAGCTGCCGTGTGCTGTTATCTCCCTCTCAGCCGCTGAACATTCCCATTATGGTTTGTATTTCTCTTATCATGGAGGAAATGGCAATCTTGCAGAGACTTGAGTGTCTGCTGCAAAGTGCTGAGTGCCTTTGCTTTTAGCTTCTACTAAAGCATTGGGTTGTACCCAGATCAGTGAATATGTTAGACATTTTTTCCCTCCTTCTCCGAGAAGTTTAAAATGTAATTGTTACCATTCAGGGAGACCTACCTGTAATTTGATAATTTCACATTTCAGATTCAATGACTCCCTGAAGCCATGTCCAAAAGCTCTCACTGATGTGCAGTCATATTGTCGAATATCGCACAGCCCAGCATTCCCCAGCTCTGTAATTTCTGGAGCCTGGTCTTCGAAGTAGAGATTAGACAATAAATGTCAGTATATTAACTCATTCATGTGCATTTGCATCAAGCAACACGTATATTTTTCTATCCAACTAATAAAACTATGTAAACAGTGAAATCTGGACCCAGTTGAAGAAAGGCAGAAACAATTTTTATTGTTAAAATGAATCTTAACTTTAAAAACTCATCTTTTGTCTTTTCTTGAAACCTAAATATTATGAAGCAGAGAAAATATTCCTCTGATAACAAACACTTGTGAATACGTGTTTTGCTTTCTCATCTCTGGTTCTTTACATCACACTTGCAGAATAAAATCTAAATGAAACTCAGGCCCTAGTAATAGGAATTGGAGAGGTTACAGTTATGCTGTAATTTATAATGGAAATTTTTTGTTTAAAGACTAAAAAAAATCTCAGGTGGAAGTTATTTTAGGAAATGAACTGCCAAAAATTACCACACTCAAAAATAGTTTTTATGAACCAAACCCATTTATTTGACTTCAAGAAGAATAAAATATTTCTTTTTATTATTCTCTTACCTCTTTATTTGCTTTAAATGGGTCACTAAAACAAAAACATCATTGCAAAACAAACAGATTGTGTTCTGAAAGGGTTTTGACTTTTGTAGTACTTTTCATATTTTTCGAGTATACCTGCTTAACTGAATTTTTAGTGAATGTCTTATTTACTGAAAGAAACAAAACCAAACCCAAACCCTGCCCAGCATTATTTGCTGTACCTCTTTTCATTTCACCACCAATTCTGCTCCCACCACATCCAACACTTAGCTTACAGAGATGTAACATCACCAAAAACATCCCACTTACAGTTAATAAACAGGATCACAAAGACTATAAAAAATTAGGGAATGTATGGATGTGGCAGAGCTTCCCTGAAGAATACAGCGTGTGGAAACATTGCTAATCTCTTGGGGCAATACTCTGGATTGCAAACTCACTGAGTGGTAAATTTTTTAAATCTGACATACCAGAAAGTAAGCCCATATTTT
This sequence comes from Rhinoptilus africanus, assembly GCA_013400135.1. Lineage (NCBI taxonomy): Eukaryota > Metazoa > Chordata > Aves > Charadriiformes > Glareolidae > Rhinoptilus > Rhinoptilus africanus. Next base: position 89,990 of record VXBO01006522.1, on the reverse strand, counting down.
GCCCTTTGGAACCAGCAAGACTGAGCAGAAAACAATTATGATTGTATTAAACTGGAACTAAACTGCTGGATAATGAGCAAGGCTACCGTAGGGAACCCTTGTCAGCATTCAAAAAAAAAAGCAGGACAGAAAGGGAGCAAAATAAATGTATGTTGCACTAATATTGGCAATGTTATTTAAGTACATCTCTTTTTTTTTTTTCTCCCACTTACCAGACAGGATGCTGCAGTCATATGAGCTGTAGCCTTGAAAACACGCACAGCCCCATTCTGCACATTCCCCATTACCGCTGCAGAGACTGGGACACTTTAACGCAGTAAGGAGACTCTCAACCGACCCTTCAAGTTCCTCTTGGTTGTAATTAATTTCTTCTAAAAGTCTTTTCTCACATTCATTCTCTAGAAGAGCTAAGGAAGCTTCTGCCCAACTGAGGTCATCTTTCAGCAGCAAATCTTTAACACACATGTTGATCGCATCCTCTATCCGCCGGCCAAGAAGGCCACCACAAGATCTTCCTATACTGGAATTAGCTATTGCCTGCTGGCATAGTAACAAAGCGCTAGACTCGGTGAGGCCAGAAGGTGTGGGCCAAGAAGGAAGAAACTTTTGGTCTGTGTCAGTGGCATGGTCCTCTGGGAAAAAATAACTGTACCCCTCTAAGTCTGTTTGGCTGAGACTTTGAAACAGAAATACCGGATGGTATTCATAATAATTTTGGCGCTTCCCCCTACCTGTAACAGATTGACTTTTGTGAAGATGACTACTGTAATAGTGAGAATTTCTTCTAATGCTTGAGCTTGAAGTTCCTTCTCTTTTTACGCCAGTACTTCCCACTGAGGTTGCAGAGACACGTGTGTTAGCTAGTGATGTTTTGTGAAGTTTGGTTTGATTATCCTGGCTCTGCAGAGGCGTAGGTGAATCCATTTCACGTGCAGACGAACGTTTCTTTAAGCCTCTCACATGATCAACAGGACTGAGATACTCATCAGTGACATCCAGTCCTGGTATCAAAGAAAGAAACCTGCCATTTTCACTTTCCTTACATGACAGAGGAAGTTCTGACTGAGAAACTGTCTCTAGTTTATTCACTGATCGATATAATCCAGCATCGTGAAGAGCACAGTCACAGAAGACTATTTTTCTAGAAGATGTTAAAGAAGCTGGTGTCTTGTCAAACAAACTATCTCCTGGCGAAATTCTGGAGAAAAAAGAAAAAGATGAAACTGTATCTGAACTATTTTCATTGTTTTAGTAAAGCATTAATGTTTGTTTTGCTCTCATTAATACTTCTACAGCACAGATCACAGAATCTGCAGCATACAGCTATATGTAAAGATCAGTTAAATCACAAAACCACAGGAGTAACTTACAGAAGATTTTAGAAGAGTGGATACTTTCTGTATACCTTCAAAACCTACTCAAACTAATTTTACATCATACTACTTAAATACTAATTTGGCACTTCAGTTCCAATTTTTGCTGAAGTTAATTATGGAATGTCATGATGGCATTCTATCATTAAATTAAAAACCTGGGAAGATTTATCATTATTATTATTTCAACAAGTTTTTAAGAGTGTGAAGGAAAGGTTGAATCAAAACTGGTGACATTCGATTGAAACAGAAGTATTTTGTTACCTCCACTCCTTAATAAAAGAAAAAGGAACATTAGTGTGGTCTGGGATTTCCACCCCACTTGCAGTGTGATAGTCATTCTCTGCACTTCCGTCAAAGGTGCCGCAGAGTCCCACTGTATGTCTGTAATCTGAACTGGGTGCCCTAAGCGTTATGCTCATTCCCCATTCACTCACATCAGCGCGAACAAAAGCTCCAGAAGAAAACAAAACCTAAAAGAGATTGATGATATCTTCATGAGAAATATGATTTTTATTTTATCTAATAAAACCAGGCATGTTCTTTGGCAAGGAACAACTGGAAAAGGCCAGGCATATAAAAATATCCCATTAAATTCTAGCTCTAACTATTCTGGATCAGACAAATTTCATTACTTCTTCTTCTTGTGAAGCCCTGTAAATAAGAACCCTATACATCTCAGCCTTTGCAGGCAGCTAGATGGTGCACTATAGGTGCATAAGATTCATCCATCATTAGTAGGTATATTGTGAAAGGTCAGTGACTGCAAAACCACGGAGAATGAAAGATCAGCTGGGCTGCTCACTCCTCACACGCCAGCATATGGAAAGGGATGATTCGGGTAATATGAATAGACTCTTTGGCAGCACCTTTCTCAATTTTCTTTTTGACAGATACATGATTCCCTGTGTTAGAGTCAATTTCTACCTGCAAAGCTGATCCTAAATATTCTGGATAGCTCAGAATAGTCTCAAATATTCACTATTTAGTTTTAGGCAACTTTACAATCTCTTGAAAGAAACAGTAGAATTCTCAAGAATCCATGGCAAGTTTAAATGCTAGTTTTGCTATTAACTTGCTGTACAAATCTGAGCAAGTCACTTAATTTTTCTGGTTCCTCAGTATCCTTTTAGTTTCTCTGTTGCCTAACATCATCTTAATATTTCATATCTGTGGTCCTCAGATGAAGTGCTTCAGATAGAAGTAAAATACTTAAAATAGTCTTATACCAATAGCCAAACCCAAGGTGAAAAGGCATATCTGTTTTTATTGCCTGCATTCCAGACAGACAGAGTGATTAAAGAGCAGTTGAGGGCTTCATTTTTCCATTCTGCTTCATTTGAAGTGCAGTGGAGTCCTACAGCAATTCTATCAACAAAAGAAAAGCTACAGGAAATAACAAAAGCAAACATGAATGTTTTATCTGAGGGCCACAGTCTCTAGAGAAACCGTCTACACTTTTAATTCTGTAGATGTCATTTGGCGTCCTTAATTATCTGCATGCACAGCCTCCCTATACGACACTGGCATGAGCGAAACAGAGCACACAGAGATCTCATGGTGGAACATCAGGGCTGCTAAATAAGTGCACATTGAATCTGAAAACTGCACCTACAGTATACAAGGGTAGTATACTGTAATTGACAACGTGGTTCTGGAAAGGTATGCATGGTGACACACCCTTGTTTTTGAGGACAAAATCCTTCACTTACAAGCAAAACACTGGCCAATTGACTACAATTGTAAAATAAACATTACGCTATTTCTGAATTGCAGAAAAGAAAACATATTTTAGTTCTGAAGTCGGTGTGAACTGGTAAAAATAATTGTTGAGACACCCATTACGTCTGCAAGCAATTATTTACTACTTACTGTTACTTTTCTTCCTAGGTAGGATTCAGTGATTCTGACATTGCTTCCTGTTGTGTCTCTATTTATTACAGATAAGTGTGGCTGTGAGTCATGCAGCTGACCGCTGCACATGTCAAATGCAATTATATCACTTCCTTCTTTGGCAACAAAGCCACAGTTACAGGATGCTGAGTAGTGAAGGCTTCCACAGTCCCACTGGCGAACGTGAACTTCAAAGTCTCGAGACGTACTCTTATAGAGAACAAATGTTCCTGTTTTAAAATTGTCATAGAGCCTGGAATCAAAGGAACAGCATGTGATATTACTTTGGTTATAAAATAACTGTATCACCCCATGTCAGCAACTTTATCTTAAAACACATTTCAATAGGAGAACTTGGATACTGCAACTCATTTTCCTGCATCAGAAAAACCAAACGCACAACTTTGTTCTGAACAAACACCATCATATCTTCTTCTGTGTGGCAATAAATTAAAAAAAAATAATAATCAAACCTGGTTTACAGCAGAAAAATAAGGAATAAAAGAAGGATCATGCGTGAAGTATAGGTAGGCAATGGTTGTGAATGGAAACCTAACCATGCAGCCACTGCCATTCTGTGATGGTTTTTTTAACAGTGTTTATGACAGGGAACTGGAGGGTACTTCTTAGCCTTTGTGTTTCTACAGCAGTACGTTTATGCAGCAAGAGCAGTAAGATGCATAGCAGGGTGCGTGTGGGGGCACCTGCTGCAAACGGCATAAGTACCCTTGACAAAATGATTTAGAAAGTCACATACTTTTAAAAAGGTCTGCTTTATGGAGATGGGGAGTGCTTATTGCAAAGATCCGAAAATTATTTAAGATTAAAACTATAAATAGCAGCTTCCTTTTTTTTTTCCTTAGGGTTAGCCACCTGTTCCCTGAAGCAAGGTTAAAATAGCCAATTTAATGATTCAGCAATGAGAAGGAAAAAAAAAGAAAAAAACCTCCAAACTTTTGCTGCAAGTTTAACGGCCTCTTGGCTATAAATGGCATTTGACAGTTAATTATTGATTGCGGAATAGTGATTTGCTCTCTGAATAATGGGCCAGCAGACAAACTGCAGATGGCTGCCCTACTGGGACTGCACAGGATTACCCGTGATTCAGTAAGGATGGTTCCTTTTCTATTTGTTTCCTCGATTTGTAAAATAAAGTAGCAACAGACTTTATCCTTAAGAAGACAGACTTTTCACCACAGCGTCATGCTTCCAGCCAGACTGTATCACAGAAAATCATTGCTTCATAAGAAAGGTTGATCACAATGCATCGATGGTTAAAACTCCCAGTGAAGCCATCCCTATAACTTCCACTGAAGGAGGAACTGAAAGATCAGGATAACCCCAGTGACTTTATTATTATTTTTATCCCTAGTCACGGCGCTATCAGAGAAGCAATTACAACTTGTCTTTTCCCTTCTGTTATCAAATTCACAAGAAGAGTGGGGTTGTGGGCTGAACATCCTTATTGGCAGGCAACATACCCTCTTCTTCTCACCCTGACACTTGAAGAAATGTGCTTCTGCTGAGCAGGGAACGTAAAAGTCTCAGATCCGGAACCTGTGTTTGTTTTGACACCTTCCATAATTTAGAAACACTTTGAAAGACAGAAGCATACCAAAAACATGCCAGCTGTGGCCAAGGAAGCTGTCTTCACTTTAGAAAGAAGGTCAGTGTTGTGCGAGTGACAGCAGTGATTAAGTCGCTTTCAATGCCTTAATGAACTCAGCACAACGTTACACAGGCAGCAGAGAGCTTCTAGCAACTTGATCCTTACGAGGATTCAGATAGTGACACCCAGAAATAGGGAAACTATGCTACAGATTGGAAACACCTTTGCATTAAAGCATTTTGCCTCATCAATCATTTTATCATTGTTCATATTTAGTAACGTTTCTATCTCTCATAGTCAACAGACTGTACAACAACCGCTCCTCTCGGCTTACTCCTCTAAAAAGGAAAACAGCCAATTTGCCACAACCCCAAAACTTGCATTTAGAAATCTAAATACTGCAAACATCATCATGGCTGGCAAGCTTTTACTAAAGCATGTTTATCCTTATTGTCCAAGAAAGAATGTAAAATACAGAGCACAGTTGTGGAAAACTGCAGCGAAGTTGTATCATTAGCATAGATTTTAAATAAGTAAAAAAAGCAATAATAAAACAAGCCCCCAAAAACCACCCACAAAAAAATCCCGACACACTTAAAATTAAGAGCAGCACTGCAGTGATTACCTTCCATCAAACGTAATTATGTGAGGGTCAGTAAACGAGTAGCAGTAGGCAGTGGGTAGGTCCTTTACTGTAATCTTCAAAACAAAGCAGCACATAGTAAACTACATCAGATTAGGAAATAAACAGACTCAGGTATATTATTTATCTCATTATACTAGTTTACATAAATAAATATATACTACTTTTAAACAATCTGAGTAGTTGTATCAGTATTAAAATGTAAAAAAAAAAAAATTAAGTGAAAACACAGCGTTTCAATGAAAATAAAACAACGAAAAATTGACCACTTAGAAATCGTGGTGTGAGTCAGCAAGTTACAACTGAAATCGAAGCTTCATTAACATCAGCCACATTTCTCGACAGAGCGTAACATGAAGATTTTCAACCTGTGTGCTTTCTGGAACATAGCCATTCCACAGGAAATTCTCACTGGATATGGGTTCGACTGCAATTCTGGTAATTCTGTCTCCATCCTGCATAAAGTCTGTCACAGCAGTGAAATAAATTACAGCTTGACTACAGATTCCGTTATTGCAGGGTTTCTGGAGAAGATCCACATGACAAGAAGAAAGAGCCAAGTTTACACCTAACTGCTCTTTACCTGTTTTAATGAAAGCACATCATTAGTGAGTTTTCCTCTGTCAGTCACATTTTTTATACCACTGTATACCAACTTATTAACAACAATTTTCATAAATTAAAACAGTTATGCATTTTTATTGGGTTTGGCCATGCAAAACTCCCTCTCTACATATTCATACACACATCTAAGAACATGGTTTTGATTTTTCTAGTTTGATAGACAAATGGAAATCACGATAGGCTTGCTAATGTGACATAAAAACGGTTGTCTGCATAGGCAAGGCTCCTTATGGGGTTCACAGGACTTGTGCTTGAGAAACTACAGAAACAGTAACAATAGTAAAAAAAGAGACCTTCACAACTGCATATACAATACTTGCAACACAACAGGTCAACAAAATGAACTGAATTATAAACTTTGCAAGTATTACGGTATTCTGTCTATTCAAGTTAAAGAATATGGCTCCAAAATCCACAGCTGCCAAAAACACCTGCTAACTTCAACAAGCAACAGATTATGGCCACATTCTTCTATACTTTCAGCATCAGTATATACAGCCTACGAAGATTTTGTTTTAATATTTTAGAAAGTATTTTACAATGTAACAGCTTCTCCAAAGAAGGAGACCAGCAGGAATATTTATAAAAGCACATTAAACATAAAAAATGCAACAAAAGTCAGGATAATACTTACCTTCATCAACAGTAGTTAATGTTAGTGAGATTTTGCAGTCACTTTCAAGCTGGCTAAACTCAGGACAAGGAATAGGAATGCTACTTTCTATTGCCAGTCTGTATTCCTTCCCATCTTCTGAAATATCATATGTTTCTGGATGTATCTGACACAGAGGAAATTGTACTTAAAATGCAAGCTTTGTGAGTAAAACACAGCACTGCTTACTAACCAGCTAGGAGTATAGTACAAAAAGTTAAAGAGATGGAATGGCAAAATGCACGGCCTGCTCCATGATCAGGCTTACTTAGATGGTCTGAAGAGCAGTGGCATACTGGGGAGAAGATGGGGACACAGCAGCAAGAGTCTTGAAGAGGTGGAAATAAGGGGCAAGGATAAGGAAAAGGCAAGAGTAAAGGCTAGCTGGAAAGGTAAGCAATCTTACCTAAACCACACTAACACCCCAAAAATGTATTCTCTGCGTAACTTCTAGAAGCTAAAATCCAAACAGTTTGGTGTTTTGTCCGGGGGGAAGGGAAGGGAAAGCTGCCTATAGGCAACAATGTCCCAAAAGAATTTGGAAGCACCCTATTTCTCCTGAGATCCCTCTCCGTAAACTTAAGACACAGCTCACTATAGATGCATAATCAAAAATGCAACTAGAGATGAGTAAGAGATGCCTGCAACTGAGCATTGTACATTGGGTGAAAGCCTGAATGCAGCCTCACAGGAAAACAAAATAATACTCCTACACTTTGCAGTGTGAACTACAGACACGCACTTAGAGGAGATAAATCTGCGCTCTGATCCTCAGGCTTAACTCTATGAAGGGCAAATCCTTAAGTCAACAGGACTATTCCCCACATGTAATGACATGCAGGATGTCTTTCTGGGGTTGGAGTCTCACCCCTGGCCAGCAAATGGGTCCCTATAGCTATATCCACAGTAGGAATTAAAATGAGTTTGGAGCACAGCACAGCTCATGGCCCAGTTTCCCACGCTAAGCCCAGACCAGGTTGGCCTCACCCTTCCATTACCCTCATGGCCAGCTGGGAAGCAGCCCATGAGCCATGTACTGGGAGAGCCTGTTGGCACAAGCCAAAATCATGACAGAAAAGGCAGCAGCAGTTAAATGTAATGGGCAACAGTGTGCCAGGTCTGAGCTATGGCCCTCCCAGTTTACAAATACAGCATCAGGGTCAACTCCAGCTGCTGGAAATCAAGGCTTTCACTATGAATGTGAGCCCTCCTGCACCTTGAGTACATAGGGAGCACAGAAACAACTTTGACTCTTCTGCTTTTTGACAAATTTAAGTTCTCTACAGCCAACAACATGCTCTATTAATTCACACTTAATACATCTCCATTGCCTTCTAGTCAGAAGACTGACTTATGTAGCAATACAAAAAAGATTCCTACCACAATAAAGTAAAACAAGTTGCACCAGCGGAGGCTTAGGATGGATATTAGGAAGCATTTCTTCACCAAAAGGGTTATCAAACATTGGAACGGGCTGCCCAGGCAAGAGGTTGAATCGCCATCCCTGGAGGTATTTAAAAGATGGTTAGATGTGGTGCTCAGGGATGTGGTTTAGTGGTGGTTTCGGCAGTGTTAGGCTAATGGTTGGACTGGATGACCTTAAAGGTTCCTTCCCAGATTCTATGATTCTTTTCTACAATTATTTTCTTTCAAAATTACCTTAACGCCAGCAAAAAATTCCTTGCTCTCAACAGAAGCGCTTTGTATATCTGGCTTCTCCATGAAAAAAGCAGAACTGCTGCAGTAGACCTGTAGGGCAAAACCAGTAAAATAGAATACATTTTTGTTATGAAGTGGCCACGTGAAGACAAAATCATGGGTCGGTTTGATGGATTCATCACACCCAGTCTTCTGTTTGGACCAGAAGCTACCAATTGCCAGTGATGCTGCTCAAGAAAAACATAGAAACAGACCAAGCATCTTTTCCCAGCATACTCCACCACTGGTGCAGAGATTTCTTGAACTAAAGGCTGCACACAAACCATCATGTTTAACAAGCACCTAAGTCTCCATGAATTTAATAAATCCCTTCTGGAGCATTGCTTCACCCCATGACATCTTCTGAAAATGCATTCTATACTTTATTACATGTTATTTACTTCTTTTTGTCCTTTTCACATTTTTTGCCTCTTAATTTTGTTGAGTGCCCCTTAGATCTTAGATTAGGCAAAACAATCACCCCCTCCTTCACTCTTTTTACTATACTTTATTCCTGGTATTATGGGTCTGGATAACCTTTTTCAAGCTGAAGAGTTTACTGTGATTTCCCTCCACTCAACCAGTTCCATGCTACCAGACACTGTGGTTTTGCTCGGGTTTGTATTTTTTGTTTGTTTATTTTGCTGCATCCCTTTTGAGATGTGTTGACCACACATGCAATATTTGAGATCCTGAGAAAAACAAGGATTCATAGCAGCAGCAGGTAGTTTATGACTGTGCCTTTCCTTTTGACTGTCACTGAGCTAACACCGTCAGGCAACTATTCACAATGTCCCCAAAGGATTTTTGAGGGTTAGCAATTGCTATTGTTGCCCATAAGCCATCCAAACAGCCTGGCTTTGGCTTCAACACACATGCACACCAACCATGTGCTTTTTTAGTTTTGATTTTGGCCATGAAAAATTAACCTGTATTTTGTTATATACAGGTAGAAAGCTTATCGATTGTCCAGTTCTTAAGCTTCCCAAAGTTAAAACGAGAGCCTAGATCTTGATTCTGCTACCACAGAAGGTAATGCAGGTACTCCCACTCCTTTTGATGGCAGAGATTAAACCATTTAAATTTGATCCTAGAGACAAAACCACCAAGCTCATTATTGATTCAGAGAAGAGAAATCTACCTAATGAATCAACAACACAGCTTGTCACAACCTCTGGCTTTTATAGCCTCCTACTTAGATGCAGTTGCATCCAAAAATCCCCTTAGTTTACACTATCAAACAAAATCACAATACAGGGTGAAGAAGATGCAACTTGAATAAGCGTTTATCTCCTGGAGGCACACTATACTGTACTGAGAGAGACAGTCTGAAAACCTTAACAGTAGTGACAATTACTGATATATTGTTGTGGTATTTCCACATTCATATGGACTCTGTTGGTGTAAACAGCAACTAGAGTCAGTATGCTTCTGCCAAGAAAAATTACACAGTAAGGTGCTGGAACGCTGACTCTAGCAACCGCTGTCTACTGAGCATTTATGAAATCATATGCCTTTAGATAAAATGGCTATGAAGGAGAAATAACATATTTTAAAAGATATAAAGAGTTTATAATTATTTTTAACATACTCTGTCTCCAAGTCTGACGTTTATCCCATCTAATTCTAGAAGAGAGAACGCATGAACTGCTGTTTCATGTTTCATTTCTTCTTTGATACCTTCAGGGGAAAGTCTTGACCAAGTTACAGTGAATCCGACCGAGCTGTTTGCAAAAGGAACACCAAAGGTACACCTCAGGTAAATGCTGCCTTTCATCAACCGTGCCACAACCTCAGGAACGGCTGGTAGCGGTGGTGATACAGATGGAGATGGTGAAGGAGCCAGGTTACCTAGTCAAACAGAAGTGTGGTTTGTACTTGTTATTCTGTGCAAAACCAGTATCAGATGAAACGAGACTGACGTATATTTTGTCAACTAATACACTAATAATATTTACCTTTTTCATAAGGCGAAATATTACATAATTGCTTAGAGAATCAGAGATAATGTGTACGGTTTTTTATTCATTATTAAAAGGAGAAAAAACTCTTTATCAGCTTCTGATTACATCCTAGCCCATAGGAAGGTGCTGAAGAGTGGGAAAAAACACCCAAACCAAGGGAACAAAATATATTTAATTATTTTACCAGACATGCAAAGGAATTTGCCTGACAGAAGAATATTTTCTCTACTTACAAAGGAAGGCAAAAAGAAAAAAAGAGCTGTGTAACAAGGAACAGAATAAGCCACAATTCGATTTGTAGATTCATCTGGTATTTGACTCCCAAAGAATCAAGGTAATCTGTAAATCAGCATTATTAAAACTACTTTTTAACATTTTGGTACTGATCCTGAACATTACGTTGAGAAACTAATTTTGTAACCCAAGGTCTGAAAGTACCTCCAAGCTGCTCATTTTGCAAGAGACTGAGCAATACTGTTGATAACATAAATATGTTTTTATTCAAGACAGAATATGACTAAATGTTGACATTACTGGGTCACAGATGCACAGCAAATCTTGAAAATCAAACCAAAACACTTACTGCTACAGACGCCTTGAATCTCTGTTCCCTCAGGATCACAGGTCTGTGGCTTTGCATCTGAAACAACTATAAATTGTTCTTAAATTGTATATTCACACACACAGAGAGTAGGTACACCAATGCTCTTAAGTTATTGCCCTACATTAAAAATACACAAAATATCACAAGACACTAACTGAAGTGTAAATTAGCGGAACAGAAGCAATCTTCAAATCCTATTCATATAGAATTATGGTGGCAATCAGTACAGAGCCTTGCATTGGAAACCACAAGTAGATTGGCTGTCTGTAGGAGGAAAGGTTCAGAACATTCTACCACCTCTACACCTTTAACTGCAGATGTATGCAGACAATACTTACAGATTTTGTTAGAGAGTAAAAAGGAATTAAACTCTTCTCTTCAATACATATTTTGCCTCCCCAAATCGACACCTGAATGCTTATTTATTAACTGTAACCCTGGACAGCCAAATTCAGTGTAGATCTGCTTTGAAAAAAACCCATCTTTCCTACAGGGGCCTAAGAAAAAGTGTTTGCTATTGCTATTACTGCTATTGTTTGCTACTTTGCATGTTACTTTTAAAAAGTGGAACTTTGATTAAATATGAAAACATCAGTGCATTTGTAACAGAAGTAGAAAGAGGTTATTCACTCCAGTCAAAATAAGTCAAAAGGGCAGCAACAACACTGAAAACTCCATTCACCAAAAAGAATGAAGAGCAGATTTTGATGTCCCATGCTTCAGTGATACAACATTTGAATTCTGCAGCATGTACAGGAGAGACTGAAAATCTGCATCAAGTGCTTACAGCTGTCAAATGTTAAAGAGAAAACAGAGTACACACGGTAACCTAGATCCAAAAAGCAGCACAAGAGTACAAAGCACTTCACATGAAAACATCATCTCAAAAGAGGACTTTTAAACTCAAGGTGTGTTTCAGATTTACAGTACTCAGCAGAGCCAAACCAGAGTTATGTTTCTTGCCTACTTTGTTTTGAGGCAGTAAAAATTTGCTAGTTCACTGCCTATAGTTTTCTATGCCGACAGGATAGAAATATCCTCTTTCCTCTTTGTAAGCCATCATCCAAAGCAAATACAAAGTCCTATAGTGCAGGAGTTCTTCAGTCACTCACATGCTGAAATATCCCATTTCTGGCATATTTTTTCTTCTGTGAATAAAACCTTGGAGAATACCTTAAGAATTGGACCTAAAGGTATAATGATGGGCCAATAAAGCACCAGGAAACCCACTGATAGTTTTGTATTAAGCTTTTGCAAGCAGGCAGTAACAGAGAACATGACTTAGAGCAATACAGTATATGATGCATGAAAATATTGCTAGTGTTTTCACAAGTGTGTGTTATGCGAGCTAATAAGAATCTCCTGTTACACTAATTTGTCACTGTTTCACAGTATTTTTAACTTTAAGGACTTAAGTATGCCTTCCTTAAGTTAAGTTATCTAAAACACCTGGCATGAATAATAAAGTACCAAAGTTTTGAGCTGTGAACACCAACATATTTTTGCAGCACAAGGGTCCAAGACAATGTGAGACACTGCAAAAGGATTCCAGTTCTTTCTCGTAGTACTACATGCAGTACATAGTAAAGTGTGTATCAATAGAGCATTTCTGTGTTGAATTTTCTTCTAGCAACAATGTGTATACTCTCCAGAATGATGATATATGAATTACAGTAAGAAAAATATTCCTAGCAATGCTAAACAATAATTGATAGAAATTTAGTCAAGTTCCTAAACAAAATTTACTCTGACACGTAACACTATGCATATTCAGTAATGGGTATTTGGAGAGTACGAGTGCCATTGTAGGTATGAATTTTGACTTCTAGATGTGTCTTACATCCTCAACTTAGTTTCAGTTCCTTTTTCTGGGCTTTGAACAACACTTGAGCACTAAATGTAAGTTAAAAAGGGCTGCTGTGAACCCACCTTACCATACAAAATAATTTCTCTATCGTGTCAATATTAAAAGTAAGGATTGCAGGAAACTTCACCATGTATAACTATTTCCAGATATTTCTGCTCAGCTAAATATCAGAGAAAGACATGCATAAACACACACCCTTAGTTGAGTTTGAGCATGCATTATCTCACCTTCTGCACAATATCCCATGCATCCTTGGGTGGGCTGCAGTAAGTAAACAAAGAAATCTCCGCAGTTCCTCACACTGACAGGGATTCGGAAAAGACAGCAGTCTTTTGAAGCGCTGAAGAAAAACCGCCATGTAGCACAAGCTGTTAACTGTTGGATCTCACCGGGCCGAGGCATGGATTCTGACTCCCTCAGCGACAACCAGACAGGGGCTTGAGTACCACAGTGATTCATCTTCAGCATCCGAGAAAAACACCAGAAAATGGTTAATGCTGTATCAAATTGTTGCTGTGCTTTAATGAAAGGTACATACATATTCAAGTAATTTCCTGCACGAGCTTTTAGCAAAGTTTAGACAGTGTAATTGAGGGCTTGCTGATTTTCCTCCTCAAGGTTGAATACAAATACACACAAAAGAGGCTTAAGTTCGTCTTTGAGTCCAATGAATTTGTGTTTCTAAAGACAGGTTATAATTTAGTGCCTGAAGAACTTAACTGGGAGCCACACCTCCCAGTGTTTTACCCAAAAAAGCCCAGCAGTTGTGTTATGGCTTAGTGAATTACTCTACACCTATTAACCTACAGTATCTGACTGTGTGAATACTATTAGAGCACAGCAAACACAGGGTAGAAGATACATAGAACACCAACTAAAGGTGCTAAAGCTGACATGTTTTATCTGCCCTTTGGCATGGACTGAAGGCTCAGCTAACCTCCTGGATTTCATCTAAGAGATGTGGCCAGATGATGCAAGGTTCCTGGCTTTCAGCCCTAGCCAAAAATGCAGGACAACTGATAAGCCCTGTCTGTCTTTCAGTTCCCTGCCTTTAGAAGTAGATATGCTTGTAGCATACCCCTCCAGTAACAACCACAATGACTTTGTAGCAACCCTAAATCCTTCGGTGTTTACAAAGCAGTGGGCTTCACAGGGTCTGTGGTTCAGATGCTGACTCTACAGGTGATTTAAGAGGGCTGCGGTTGCCTCTCTCGCAAACAAAAGCCTTCTTCAGTGCTTTTCCTCAGGGAGTGAGAAGTGTGCTGTGGAATAGTCTCCTTCATCTCTCCCTACTGAGGTTTTCACACCAAGGAAGCTGCCATGCAGGTCGTAATTTAACAGTATTACCAACCATGGTAACTGATGTCTAAGTCTGATTTAGCAGACCCCAGAGTTTACCAGTGGAACACATAAAAATTAATCCTGAGAAAAGGAGACAAAGAATGAACCTGGGTCATGGGTTACCAGAAGGAGTTAAAGATCACCTCCTGTCTTTCATGCGCCTGCAGAAAGCAAAATGAAGAGAAACACCTAGAAGGACACAATGTGCTAAAGCCAGCATTTGCAAAATATTTACATTAAAACTATAAATCTGAAATTGTGTGATTTTGAGAACATCTCCTCCTTCATACATCGCCTGAAGTATTCCTTTCTTTAACTTTATAGTGAAAGAAGGTCTCAGACCATGTTGTCCTTAAACCTCTTGCTCTGAAGTCTATACAGACTCATTGAGCAATTACTCATCTCGAAAGCACCCTTTTCTGTCTTCATCTAGAATATCTGAGCCCACCATCAATCCATCAGACAGAATTAATGAGAAGTGTACAGAAATGGAATGGATTGTTTAACAGAGTCTGAATCTTTGACAAGGATTAAATATAGCCATAATAAAAGTTCTCCTAAAAGGAAAGAAAGCAAGAAACTTCACAAACAAGACATGCATTTTAGTTTGATTTTAATGTTTTGACTTTGAGATTTTGAAATAAATGTCTTGGTTTTGTCAACAGATGCAAAGAAGCAGATGCCAATGCATAATTTTCATTTGCTGAGTAAGTTTTGAATCAATCTCTTTCCAACTGTAATTATCTGGACTCCTCTGTAACAGGATGGTAGCCTATTTTTACCAAATAATTACTAAGCACTGATAACTTTGGTCAGGTTTCTAGAACTTTCCTAGATGATCTGAGCGAGTATCTTGCTAGTCTAACCTCTGTTCTGAAAACCACATCGTTTTTTCCCCTGGTTTATCATGCTGGTTCTTTGAATAAAAGTATCCTTTTTGAGAATATACAACTAATTAATTAATTTGCTTGTATTAAATCTAACTGAAAGAAAGTCCTTCAGGAATTATACTTTTTGCTAGCTTTTCGAAGCTTAAAAGCCTGGGTAGCAGTAGCCTCTGCAACACAGACCCCTGAGTCCTTGAGTCAGCTGTACATCAAAGGTACTTCGTTACTTTATACTGCTGTGAAGATGTAATAAAAAACAAATAAATAAATAAATAAAAATAAGAGGGGCTGCTATAAACTCAATTTAATTTTATTAGTATGTTTTAACTTTTTTATATTCCTTTAGAAATGTTTCATTGTTGGGCATTTCTTTTCTAAGAGACTGGGACCAGGCAATTTCAATTCCTTAGAAAAATCACAGGTAAAATATTCTAATGACTTTTTAATTTTTTTTTAAACAAGGAAATACTTTACAATAGGAATATAGATGGCATGCTCCAAAATAAAGCCTTACAAGTCTAAAGTATTAAATATTCCAAGTAACTCTTGAGTCTTGTAGATGACAAGGCAACTAATCTCCAGTCAGCTCTATTAGTTCAAGTCATTTTAGGAGGAATCTCCTCTCTCTAACGTGATCACTTTTAAAGTTCCACAATTACTGGATTCATGTGGCTGCACGTCTTTATACTGCTTTCACGTGGCCTTCCTGACAGACTGACCCTCACATAGTTGCAGCTTTACAACGTGATGGGCCTGCTACGCTGCCACTGAGAAAACCTTTGGCAGTGACTACAAATGACAGGTTTTTGAGTGCTCTAAAAGGGCACTGGAGGGCACTAAAAAAGCTCTGGAGTCCCTGACATAAGAAGGACACGGACCTGTTGGAACGTGTCCAGAGGAGGGCCAGGAAGATGATCAGGGCGCTGGAGCACCTCTGCTGTGAGACAGGCTGAGGGAGCTGGGGTTGTTCAGCCTGGAGAAGAGAAGGCTCCAGGGAGACCTCATAGCCCCTTCCAGTACCTGAAGGGCGCCTATAGGAGAGACAGGGGAGGGATAGGACATAGTTCTCCTATAGGGAAGGGACTCTTTATCAGGGAGTGGAGCGATAGGATGAGGGATAATGGTTTTAAGATGAAAGAGGACAGATTTAGATTAGATATTAGGAAGAAATTCTTTACTGTGAGGGTGGTGAGGCACTGGAACAGGTTGCCCAGAGAAGCTGTGGATGCCCCATCCCTGGAAGTGTTCAAGACCAGGCTGGATGGGGCTTTGAGCAGCCTGGTCCAGTGGGAGGTGTCCCTGCCCAGGGCAGGGGTTTGGAACTAGGTGATCTTTAAGGTCCCTTCCAACTCAAACCATTCTATGATTCTATGATCCTCTGCTATTGCCCGTTCAGTGTAAAATCTCCAACGCTTAAGACTTAATTGCCCAGTTAACAGATTTTAACACACTCAAGTATTTAGAGAGAATAGGTATTCTGTATTCCTCCACATCAGTCTCCATAACTGTATTCTGGTTTTATACCTATCCGACTGAAAAATTCTTAAGAAAAAAGATGTATTTCTCATAATCACATGAGTTGTAACAATACCTCCACGCACTTGGTTGGCATCTCAGCAGGCTTATCAAAAATCATAAAGCGATACCATCCTGGTGTGAGGGAATGGTCACATATTAAATCCTGAATAGCTGATTGCTGGAGGTGGGATGAATCAAAATCAACGCTTCGGTAAGGATTCTGCAGGATGTGATATCCACCAGGAGAGCATTCAAGAACTGTGGAGCAAGAATATTGCAAGGATCAAGATGGAATGCCAAACAATTATGTTAGAAAATATGTTAAGTATTTTTAATGGGAAAGTATGGATATATTGCAATGTGATGCTAGTTTTACCGAAAACCATATTGAAGTCTTAGTAACAATAACAAATAGTTGTTGGTACTTTCCCTTCTTTAATAGGACAATAAATGCAAATTAATAACCACATTAGGTATTTACCCTAGATGTAAAAACAGTGGAAAGGAATATGTGTATACTTTCTCTCTGGATATTGACTTTCTAGTTTCACTGATGTTTATGAAAGCTAACAACCTGAATAAAAATGGGGTGTCAAATATGTCAAATCTAACCTCAAGAGGAGTAAGGATTATCCAAAGGTATTTTGTAAATAGGGTCCCACTTCATAGGGTTCCTAAGCATGAAATGAAGAATTCTTTTAAACGGATGAGAGGTAGTTGCATACAGTTTGCAGGTATAGATGCAGATCGTAGCAAAAGTGTGTATGGAAATGGAGAGATTTACACATTTAAATGGAGAGATAGTTACACATTTTAAGTCAATTTGCATGACATGCTAGATTTTAATAAAGTAAATACAACTGAGAATCATATTTTTGGACATCTAAGTGACCTTGTGGCCTCAAAAAACATCTCAAAATTGCTGATGGGTAAGATGAAGGATCAGAATCTGAAGACATCTTTATGACAGTTTTTTTAAAACGCAGGCTCATTCAGAAATAAAGCAGAATGCCAGAATTTCTGACTCTCACCCGGCAACCGACTAATAGCATATTTACATGCAACATGCTGAGTGGCCGTTCTTGCTCAGGAATGTGCTTGGGAAGTGAAAGTAGGGGGAAATTAAGAAAGGGAATGTTTATAAATAAGTAACATTTAAAACACACCTATTTATTTCCCTTGCTTTTACAAATGGATTCCAACTGATGCTGACAGGGAATGAAATTTCAGGTTATATTGAATAACACGGTTAATCTTAATTCTTGCCTCTACTATGCTACTAATGAATTAAGAAAATGTATCTGTAAGCAAAGCTCTGTAGTCTTACATTTTGAATATTAATACTCTGATCTTCAGTTTTCACTGCCAGGTTTTTCTGTACTTGTCCCCTATTTTGCATGGTGTAACTATGCCACTGATTACAAACTTATTTTTGTTCAAATCATGCAATAACGCACTCTCTTCCACATTTTTTGTGCCATTGTCCAGATAACCACAATTATAAATCAGTTTCAGGTAATTCCCTTCCTTCAAATGGAGAAGATGCCCCGGTGAAAGAACAGACTTCATCTCTTTCAAGCACAGTTTGAGAATCCTATAGTCTTTCAAAGACAGAAGATTTAATCTGATATGGCTTTAGGCTACCCAGGCAAACCATAATAGCTTTATCTTCTATCCTCTACGGGCAGATGAAACTCAATGTGATTGACTGTGCCACCACTGTGCTTCTGAGTTACTTGCAGTAGCCCGTAGGCTATTCGTGTCCGTACAAGTTGACCTTATTGAGAATTTATCCTTCACTGGAATTCGAAGAAAAGGCCTTGAAGAATCACAGGTCAGTCATGTGTGTTATTGAAATGTTTTCCAAGCAAGCAACAGCACAAGCAGTTTATGGACCATGGTGAAAGTTTCTTCCTGTCTTCTATTTTTTTTATTGGAATTCTCCCTTTCATATAGCACCCTCATTAGGTTTCTTTCCTGTAACTGGATCACTCCTTAAACAATTAATATCTGTTACCTTTTCCATTAATAAATCAAGGTAGACATGAGACAAGACTTTATTTTCTTTTCCTCTGCAGTTTAATTAGATCATCGTTTGATAGATCTTTAAAACAGCTGACTGTACTCACTTGTAATAGGGTTATAAATCCTACTAAAGATCAAATTATACCTTTCTTATTATTATGCACATCACTTTAAAATGTCATCCAGCTCTTCGTGTATTCTTTGTTCCTTTTTTAGAATCATGTAATATTTCCACAGTTATTGCTTGGAAATCTCATGTTGCATAACACTGGTTGATTTATTGTTTTTTTCTTTCTTTTCTTTTTCTTACCTATTCTGCAAAAAAAAAATCAAACCTGCAAATAACTGCCTTCATCAATAATACAAAGTAAAATATTTTACTACACATCTGAGTGTAACTGGTGTGCTGTCTACCTCTAGCAACAGCAGGAACAAATAAAACTATCATATTTATGGACACACACACAAGAAAGGAAAGCTGTGTTCTCTGCGAAAAAATTACCCCTGCAGACCAGATCTGCTCAGATCTCAGGCATTTAAGAGGGGAGTTGGCTAAATTTTCCACTGCAATCATGATTTCCTTATTTGTGACATATTTTTAAAAAATTAAATATATAAACATTGTTTAAAAATTCATTCTCAGAATGAGGAATAACGATTTTACTATAATGCTCCAGAAAAGCTTTGCCTGTGTCCAACACCCAGCAATTTTCAGCCCAGTGAGTCACATCTGACAAAATAATAAGGAACTAAAACCAGGGCCTGATACCTTGAAAGTGCTAAGGAAGCTTAGCCACAGGGCAAGTTTTCCTCCCAGCTCTGCGTAGTGTGGGAGGGACACTAAATTACGGGAAGGCATGTATGCCACTGTTGACTTACAGCATCTTCATCCACAATCACAAAATATTCTGACATGTTCTGACACAAAATGGAAAACTCACATTAGTTTTAACAGAATTTATCATTTCAGAACGATTACTCTTGGTGGAAATCTTTCCATATATATGGGAATATTATTTTTAAGTTTTTTTCTTTTAGGACTTTTGAATGTATTAGTGATTTAATAACTTTAAATTGAAATATTTGCTTTAGAACAATTAAACCAAACTTCTAATTACAAAATACATGAATTAATAGTCAAGACTGTGAAATTCAGCCTCCTTTGTAGATCGTGCACCATGGGTTTAACCTAACCCTGCAGAGACACACGTGACAGGCCACGAGGAGAGACTTATTTCTAGGAAGTCAAACTCTCCCATTTTGTTTGGAGCTCCAGATACTACATAGTGTCTGCTAGAAAAGCAATCCGTCTTGGGAAAACATGCAGCTGTTTCCCTAGAATTTGAGTTTACTTATCATATTCCTGCTTCTTTCCACAA
Organism: Rhinoptilus africanus; assembly: GCA_013400135.1. Classification (NCBI taxonomy): domain Eukaryota; kingdom Metazoa; phylum Chordata; class Aves; order Charadriiformes; family Glareolidae; genus Rhinoptilus; species Rhinoptilus africanus. The sequence goes on along the minus strand of VXBO01006522.1, from coordinate 69,913 downwards.
ACAGCCTGTATACTGTATCTGGCTCTCTACTGTTCTTTAACTGAGATCTCTGCAGGCCAGGAAGAATTTGATTCCATATTTGCTTTTTCAGGACTGTCTTCAGGATTAATACAGTGAGCTTTGCCTGGATCAGTCACAGACCTTCTTGGTCTTGCCAGATAATGAGAAATGTGACCCTAAGCNGTCAAGACTGTGAAATTCAGCCTCCTTTGTAGATTGTGCACCATGGGTTTAACCTAACCCAGCAGAGACACACGTGACAGGCCACGAGGAGAGACTTATTTCTAGGAAGTCAAACTCTCCCATTTTGTTTGGAGCTCCAGATACTACATGCTGTCTGCTAGAAAAGCAATCCGTCTTGGGAAAACATGCAGCTGTTTCCCTAGAATTTGAGTTTACTTATCATATTCCTGCTTCTTTCCACAAACAGCCTGTATACTGTATCTGGCTCTCTACTGTTCTTTAACTGAGATCTCTGCAGGCCAGGAAGAATTTGATTCCATATTTGCTTTTTCAGGACTGTCTTCAGGATTAATACAGTGAGCTTTGCCTGGATCAGTCACAGACCTTCTTGGTCTTGCCAGATAATGAGAAATGTGACCCTAAGCCAGAAAGGAATTCAACTTTTGCAACATCTTAAAGATAAGGATAGCATTGTGCTGGTGGATGAGCTGTTTGGGAGAGAGACAGGCTAAAGCTCTGCCACCACACTGGGGTTTGTACCATGACTGCCACAAACTGGGTCAGATAACAGGTACGCTGAACAACACACGTTAACCAAAAGTCAAAGAGGTTCTTGAAATCAACATAGGAGCTCATTTTCCACAAAGAGATTTAAGTGGTTCCCCATGACTGCTTCTGAGGAACTCGGGTGGAAAACTGAGTTCCACAAAGGAAGGACTTCTCCATTCCCTGTTCACATCTCTGTTCTAATCCACATGCAGAGAGGGGACGATGATTTTCCACATGTCCCTAACGTTTCCAGCATCACGGAGCAGTCAGGGACTGAGGGCTGCTGGGTGCAAACCTGGAGTAGAGACGGGAAAAGGAGCCAGTCGTGGAGTGCAGGTGGGCAAGGGCAGAGTGGCAGGACTGGCGACTCAGTTCCTCAGGTAGGGAGGACAGCTTATCAGGTTTATATCTCCTGCAGTCGAAAGGCCAAGGTCTGGCAAATGACTACAGGTAAAGAAATAGTGCCAACAGTAGGTGCCCACACTGATCTTTAAAGTGCTTTTTCTTGCATCTGCTGACTGCAGAGGAAGCGGCATATCAACATCCCAGGGCAGAAATCAGAACTAGGACTGTGTTCAAGAAAAGCGCTCAGAGCTGTTTGTGGATTTCAACTCTGTCAAAATACTAAATGAGAAAGAAGTTCACTTTTTGGAAGAAGTTATCCTTAAGTAATTATTTAGGTTAACACTTTCAAAGCAAAATACAAAAATGACCATAACTGTATACCTAAAAGATACCATTTGCTTGGATGAGACATGAAAAAGAACATGATCACATATGTCGTAGCAATGACTATGGCAATGCAATGGAACAGGAATATGGATGCTCCTATACACGGAACAGTGAAGAAAATAGGATCAATATACACACACGTTAATACATCTTTATAAGTAACCTTATTTGAATGGGTGTTAAAACACTTTTCAGCCACTCATGTCCACGCTAAAGGGTAGTAAGAAGTTGCATAACCTTTAAAAAACTGTAAAATAGATGCTTATAGAACATTTTCTAGAAACTCTCCACATAGCACACTATTGTATCTCCTCTTTAGGTGTATTCTCTCATTAATTTGAAAGAACACGATATGGCTTTTGCACAGGTTTTGCAAATCACTTTGCAGAGGTCCCAGGTACGGATGTNACTTTTCAGCCACTCATGTCCACGCTAAAGGGTAGTAAGAAGTTGCATAACCTTTAAAAAACTGTAAAATAGATGCTTATAGAATATTTTCTAGAAACTCTCCACATAGCACACTATTGTATCTCCTCTTTAGGTGTATTCTCTCATTAATTTGAAAGAACACGATATGGCTTTTGCACAGGTTTTGCAAATCACTTTGCAGAGGTCCCAGGTACGGATGTGCCAATGCACGGCAGGAAGAAAGCGGGAGAATCAACATTCCCACTCCCCGATTTTCACCGGGGAGGGTTTCCCTGCAGGTGCACCGCGACAATGCCACTTCCTATTTTGTCGCTNAAAACATGCAGCTGTTTCCCTAGAATTTGAGTTTACTTATCATATTCCTGCTTCTTTCCACAAACAGCCTGTATACTGTATCTGGCTCTCTACTGTTCTTTAACTGAGATCTCTGCAGGCCAGGAAGAATTTGATTCCATATTTGCTTTTTCAGGACTGTCTTCAGGATTAATACAGTGAGCTTTGCCTGGATCAGTCACAGACCTTCTTGGTCTTGCCAGATAATGAGAAATGTGACCCTAAGCCAGAAAGGAATTCAACTTTTGCAACATCTTAAAGATAAGGATAGCATTGTGCTGGTGGATGAGCTGTTTGGGAGAGAGACAGGCTAAAGCTCTGCCACCACACTGGGGTTTGTACCATGACTGCCACAAACTGGGTCAGATAACAGGTACGCTGAACAACACACGTTAACCAAAAGTCAAAGAGGTTCTTGAAATCAACATAGGAGCTCATTTTCCACAAAGAGATTTAAGTGGTTCCCCATGACTGCTTCTGAGGAACTCGGGTGGAAAACTGAGTTCCACAAAGGAAGGACTTCTCCATTCCCTGTTCACATCTCTGTTCTAATCCACATGCAGAGAGGGGACGATGATTTTCCACATGTCCCTAACGTTTCCAGCATCACGGAGCAGTCAGGGACTGAGGGCTGCTGGGTGCAAACCTGGAGTAGAGACGGGAAAAGGAGCCAGTCGTGGAGTGCAGGTGGGCAAGGGCAGAGTGGCAGGACTGGCGACTCAGTTCCTCAGGTAGGGAGGACAGCTTATCAGGTTTATATCTCCTGCAGTCGAAAGGCCAAGGTCTGGCAAATGACTACAGGTAAAGAAATAGTGCCAACAGTAGGTGCCCACACTGATCTTTAAAGTGCTTTTTCTTGCATCTGCTGACTGCAGAGGAAGCGGCATATCAACATCCCAGGGCAGAAATCAGAACTAGGACTGTGTTCAAGAAAAGCGCTCAGAGCTGTTTGTGGATTTCAACTCTGTCAAAATACTAAATGAGAAAGAAGTTCACTTTTTGGAAGAAGTTATCCTTAAGTAATTATTTAGGTTAACACTTTCAAAGCAAAATACAAAAATGACCATAACTGTATACCTAAAAGATACCATTTGCTTGGATGAGACATGAAAAAGAACATGATCACATATGTCGTAGCAATGACTATGGCAATGCAATGGAACAGGAATATGGATGCTCCTATACACGGAACAGTGAAGAAAATAGGATCAATATACACACACGTTAATACATCTTTATAAGTAACCTTATTTGAATGGGTGTTAAAACACTTTTCAGCCACTCATGTCCACGCTAAAGGGTAGTAAGAAGTTGCATAACCTTTAAAAAACTGTAAAATAGATGCTTATAGAACATTTTCTAGAAACTCTCCACATAGCACACTATTGTATCTCCTCTTTAGGTGTATTCTCTCATTAATTTGAAAGAACACGATATGGCTTTTGCACAGGTTTTGCAAATCACTTTGCAGAGGTCCCAGGTACGGATGTGCCAATGCACGGCAGGAAGAAAGCGGGAGAATCAACATTCCCACTCCCCGATTTTCACCGGGGAGGGTTTCCCTGCAGGTGCACCGCGACAATGCCACTTCCTATTTTGTCGCTTCATAAAGTTAAGCCTTTTCCAGCGCAACGTGTAACCAGGGGGGATGGAACCCAAGGGATGCGAAGGACCAGACCCCAGCCGCTGCCTGGGACGGGAGGAGGCGAGCGCTCCCTGCCAGGGGGCTACTTCCAAACCCGCCGGGGCTGAGGGCAACCGCTGCGCTTGGGCTCC